>CM074510.1:10674039-11238597 GCA_037389245.1 Oryzias sinensis
TATATATATATTATTCAAATATATTATTCAAATAAGAATAATTGTTTTTGTTTATGAGAAAGTACATCTGAGTCATTCAGTCTGGGTCAGTGTGCACAACAAAGTTCCTTGAACTGTAACTATTTCAAAGAAAAAGAAGAAACAAAGCAAATGTACAAAAAACAAAATAACAAAATCAAACATTAGAGAAATACAAAAGTAAATGAAATGTTAAAATGACCCAAAGAAACTAGAAAAAGTAGGTATTATGGTTGGATGATGATGTCCATCATTTTGACAGTTATTCGACATGAAGCGCCTTAAACCTTAAACCTTGACCTCTATATTCCTGTACATCTCTTTCCCTGTTTATTTTTCAGAAAACTCTTATTTTGTATATATACTTTCAAAAATGTGCATTTGATTTTAAGTTGTCATTACTGTCTGTGCATACTGTGCCAAACTCCATGCTACTGGGACAAGGAAATTTCCCATTCATGGGATTAATTAATAAATCTAAATCTAAATCTAAACTACAAACATGAATGTTACTGCTGACCCAAACAGCTGCTGCTGTCAAAGAACATTTTAATTCAGGACATATCTATGAAGAGATTCTGAACATGTGCTGTGCTAAACACAAAACGTTTACAAGTTGTTTTAGCTTGAATTTCCTCTCAGTTAAACATTTAAGTCGCACTTGAACTACATTTCTATCCATTTTCAAGTGTTCAAGTTCATATATTAAAAGAAAACTTGTTTCGGTTTCTTGGACATAGTTCCTGCGGAGCGGCAGGATTTCATTACCTCTAAGTTGTGTGCAGGACAACATGAATTCTTTGTTAGCACGCCTTCCCGCTACCTACAGCCCCTCACAATTATAACCTAACATTAGTGAAGCAACAAAAATGGTGAGCAATATTGGAGCCATCCAGTTGTCCAGTTTGGATCCAGATTCCAGCTCAGACGAGGAAAACAAAGACGTTCATGGATCTATTTGTTTGCAAGTGGATGCAGCAGATTGAGGCAGATCAGAGAGAAACTCAGAAATTTACTTTTAAGCTTTTTAAAAATATATATATGTCCTGCATCAGAAAATTCCTACAAGAACATGTTAAAACACCCAAAACATAAAAAAATGACATCAGAGTGGGCCTTTTAACGAGTACCGAAAACAATTTCTTATTTCTAACAATGTAACCTGTTCGCACAGTTGGATGCTATGTTTTTCCCCCCCACCACACACATTGAGCTGACTGGTGGGAGAGATGGGAGGGGGGGGCAGATTTACCTGGTAATTACCAGGTAATTTTTCTGCCTGTCAAATGGAACAAGCTACGATGAATGAGATTCATTGAAAATGGAGATGTGGCCTTTTGTGGTGCTCCAAAATCACGCTGCAGAACGGCTCCGTATCTAACAGGGCGCCTTTGTCGGGGGAGAGGCTTTCCTCTGGGCCTCATTTTCTCTGTCAGAGGGTAAGCTTCACTCTGGAAGCGCTTGAGCAGTCACACATCTTCAGGAGTGTGACTTCGCGATGAGCTGGCTCCCATCAGGCCAGAGTGAAAAGCGCCACGTGAGGCTTGAGTCAGATACAAGAGACACAGTACTCCGCACTTTGGTTGAGGGAACGGATTGAACGGTGAGAGCACCAATCCCATCACCGTCAGAGAAGTGGCAAGAAGCGTCTGTGAGGACAAGCCAGGCGAAGCTGCTTTTCAATTACAGGGCTCTCTGATCTGTGATACGATGGCCACAGGCTGCCTGGACTTTTAAACAGAAGCACTTTTTTGGGCAGCTTTTGGCCTAGTTTCATTCAGAGACACAGACAGGATAATGTTGAGTAAATAAGTTTAGAACGGTTTCTATACTGGACTTCACGGTGGTGCAGTGGTTGGCGGTTTAACACAGCAAGAAGGTTCGAGGTTTAAGGTTCGGTTGGGGGACCTAAAACAGAATCACCAATGGGGGACCTCTCCGTGTGGCTTCCTCCCACCATAGGTTAATTGATGACTCTAAGGCAGTGTTTTTCAACCAGTGTGCCAGTGTGCCGCGGCACACTGGTTGAAAAACTGGTTGGGAAATTGCCCTCATTAACTGATCTAAAAACATTTCCCATCTCCAGGATTTCAGCTCTGTGTTCATCCAAACAGGCCCTGAAAAAACACTGAGGAGTTAGGAATATAAAAGATCGTAAAATACTTTTTCTTTGCGTTTATTTTATTTTATTAAAGACATTTTGATAAGAATGACGTACCGCGATTCAGCTGCAGCTCCGGCTGTATTTTGGAAAAGTCCCGTCCCTTTAACTGTCTCCACCAATCATTCTTGGGGGGCTTAATCACACGTCAGCAGTCTGACCAATCAGAAGTGGTTAAAGTCTTCACTTCCTTGTCCCGATTTAGCTCGTAAAGTCGTTCAGTTCTAACAAAAATACCAGCTAAAGCTCGTCTTTAGCGGTGTAGCTTTCCACAGAATCCGGTATCAGACCGTGGAACAAGTGAACAAAACAATGAAGCTCCGAAAAGAGATCTCTGGCCGTTTTATGCACTACATCTCCCATGATGCATTGGGTTGTTAGAGTGACAGCGCACAAGGAGATCTGTTGTTAAACGTCTTGAAACCAACGAACACACTTCAAACTGTTTTTAAATCTTCTAACTTAACTTGAATCTTTCAGAAAAAAACAGCTGCAATTTCCAGCTTTCTCTGCCACAATTATCACAAAAATGCACGTGAGATTGTGGAGGGGCTGTAGATCAATACAGACTATGAGTTTCCCTTTTTTTTTTTTTGGATGCTGGTGTGCCGCGGGATTTTTTTTTAAGGTTAAAGTGTGCCGTGGCTCAGAAAAGGTTGAAAAACACTGCTCTAAGGTATGTATGGGTGTGTGATTGTGGTCCTGTGACAGACTGGCGACCTGTCCAGGGTGTACTCTGCCTACGCCCAAAAGTGTCTGGGATAGGATCCAGCAGCCCTGTGACCCGGAAAGGGAAAAAAACGGGTTTAGAAGATGAATGAATGAATTTTTAAAAATAAAAACCAGACTAGGAAAGTCATTTAAGCAAATGTACAGCCCCTGTTAGGACTCTTAAAGCCAAAGCTTTTGTCTGTTTTTTATGAAAAATGCTTATGAAAATGTTTTCTGTATTGTGATGGACATTAGTGAACGTGAATAACCAACTTGTGAAAGCCAAAGACAATGATCTAAAGAGGTTAATTTTATAAAAGAGTAAGAAATTAAAAAAATGTTAACCAGAACTAGAAATGCTGTAGAAATCTTTATATTTATTATTTACACCGACCACGGCACAACACGCGTTTTAGAGGGCACTTCCAATTAAAAGTCTATTTAAAAGCATATAAATGCGCGTTTTGGGCTTCAATTTTCAAAACTCGTGGAGCAAGATTTGCACCACTCTGACATCTCAAAGATTAAATGTGTACACAATTGGTCCCCCAACTCTACAAGATAGTTAGAAGATATCTGTTACATTTTTAGGTTAACTTCTCTTCTCATTTTCAATGAAAAAGTTTGTGTAACTATGTCCTACTCAAAGCTCTTGAGTTTATAGCCAACTCGGGGGAAAAACGGCTGATGGTGCACCACTGCTAATGGAAAAAAAAAGGATTCTGCACAATGTAACTCGTAAAAAAATTGTGTGTTTTTATTGGTAACATCTTTAAAAAACAGGAAGCGGAATCCTTTACAGCGACATAAATCTTCGTCTCCAAACATTATGGTTGCCTCTTTTGGCCCTGCAGAGTATCAGCTCAGCAAATCCCCACTTCCCATCACCTTCCATCAGCCGGTCCTTTCAATTGACTGAAATGTAATCAATAACCGGGGTCAGCAGGAGTATCATCTATTGATTTTACAGGAAAAAAATCCTCAAACTCATCCGCCCTTTACACATTTTCAGTTAACAAGCACATTAGTCCCCATCTGTCCTTAGCCTACCGCTTCTACCAGCCTTAAAGCTCAATAAACCAGGTAAATATTGGTGCTGCACTGCTTCCCTGATTGGATAACAGTTGATGAAATCTATTGTACAGTATATTCCTTGAGGTTCCTTCCTTTTGCGCACACTTTACTGTGCATCTATTTGTTTGTGCCTTTGTTTGTATCTACTAGATCGGTCTGCCAGTTTGCCTGAAGGGGAAGTTTGCATAATACAACAGTTTGGCTTTAATGTTGTGACATTTTGCAGTAATGGCAGAAAGTTTGTGACCCTTCTAGCAAAGAAAAATTCACTTCATTTTGTTGCCTTTGGTCTAAATCAAAGTTACATTTAACAGAGCCTCATCCAGGGATCTAATTGCCAAAATGCAAATTTTTACCAGAGATTGAAGCGAGTTGAGACTAACCCTCAGAGCTCAACTCGAGTTTTCTGGGAAAACCAATGGAATTGAACTCTTTTGTGGGGGAGTTACTCCTGCATTTGAGATATGTTAACATTGTTAATTAAGCCAGAGACACCATGGCCAGATACACTAAAGAATCCTCTCCACTCGAAGTCTGGCCTCACAGCAGTGCAGAGCATCAAAGAACAGGGGCTTTGATCAGCACGTCAGCGAGAAACAGCCAGAACGGCCTTGGAAAAGCAAAAGCTAGGAAACATGCAAAGAATGGAGAAATGTCCCAGCTGTTGAAAATACAAATGGAAAAAGGGAGCAGTATGCAGAACTATCAATCAACCCTTTAGTTGTCACCGGTGACGGCAACAGTAATTTTTTCAAACGGATAAAGTTATTAACTTTAAAAAAAGTGTTATTAAAACTCATGCAGCATTTCTTACTTCACGAAAAGTGTTAATAAGACACAAAGTTACTAACTCTATGTCAATAAAGTTTTGCACAGAAAATTAAAAATAGTTAGAGATAGAATTAGTTTAGAAATAGCTGCGGAGAACAGTGGCTTTTCTTTGCATCAAAATCAACTAGATTACATGAATTGGGTAAGTATTTCACAACTAGGGTGTGTTATAGGGTGTGAAGATATTCTTGTACATTTCCAATGTGGTGTACCTTCGTATTGCATTCATTTAAACAAATGTTGGGTCAAGAGGGCCCCCTTTGCTAGAGACTATAGTTTAACTCCAGTTCTCAGGCATTTATTTAATACTGAGATGACAGCAACATACTAAGCTTGTCAACTAGCTTCTCTGCTAACAGAATTTACTGTCTAGTTTGTAGTGCGATGTGGTCATTTGCCTGTGAAGCCAACTGTGCGAGTGTGAATATTAGAATAAACAGTCTGGTGTGGTCAAAGGATTTCCTGGACCTCACAGCTACATATCATTTGTTTGTTGGTTACCGAGGAAACCCATTTTACTGTAATGTCGCTTAAGATCTTTCATTACCTTTAAAACGTATCTTTTCCACAAATATCAAAGTGTAAACTCAGTCTTTCCAACATGCCCTTTGAATAGTATCATCAGCTCAGTTTTTTCCTGTTTATTACCACTTTGAATTAAAACTCTCCAAAGATCAACTCTTTTAAGCAGCACTACAAGAACAGGGAGTCACAGACAGAATCGTTCTCTATAAAATTACAAAAACAAATATGTCTGCTGTCTTTTAAATGTCAAATTATGTGGAGAAAGCCTGTGCTAATTCAATAAGCTGCAGGAGCTATTTTTGTTGCTTGAAAACAAAGTCTAATTAGAGATGAAAAAAACTTCTTGTTGTTTTGGAGGAACTAAGTAGTGACGCTGGAGAGTCTTTATCAGCCTTCATGAAGATTAAGTGTCCTATTTGGAGAAGCTATTTTTCTCTTCACTGCAGACTACAGTTTTTGGTATATAGATTTTTGAGTTTGAACTTTGAATTCCTTTCACAGATTAACGAAAGGGAAATCTTGGCTGTGACAGAGACATCCATTGAGTTAAACTACATTCTGTCAGTATTGGCCAATACCATTCAAGGGCAGGATGCAGGTATGTGATAAGGGTTTTGCAGCTGTTGTTGACAACAAAGAAGCCGCCAGCTTTGCTTGTTTGCTAGTCTATGGATAACTGCTCCCCAGAAATTCTCAGAATTCTGTTATGGCACCACGCTTAGGTCCAAAATCCCGTGAGTGTCTTACAGATTTGTGTGCAGAACAGGCCTCTGAGGCAAATAAGCTGATGTGTAGAAGTATAAACATGCTGCACTGTTTATTTTACGTGATCAGTTTTTTTTTCCAAATCCCCAAAACCAAATTCCCTGCCCCGGGGTTGGCTGAGGCACCTGCCTTCAACCACCACCCAAACCATATTGTGCCTGTCCCTTTTTAGCTCTCCTGCTGGTGATGGGCCCCTGGGGTACTGATCCCAGTCATCACTTTGGACAGAACCCAACCGTGCCAGTGGGAGGAGCCCCAACCATCATGTGCTAGTAAACCAAATGCCTGGCTCCTGTGACGACAATCGGATCTGAACTGGGTTTTGTTTGGCTCATCACCTAGGACTTCTCTGGCATTGGAGTTGGCCCCGGACAACTTAGCTGCAACTCGACCTCCACCATGTTAAGGTGGTGGTCATAGTCCACATTGAGAAGAGCCAGTTGAGGTGGTTTGGGCCTCTGGTCTGGATGCCCACTAGATGCCTCCCTGGGGAGGTGTACCGGGCGTGTCCCACCAGGCCAAAATCCTGGGGAAGACCCAGAATGAGCTAAAGAGAATACGTCGCTTTGCTGGCCTGGGACAAGCATCTGGATTTTGGAGCTGGAGAAAATGTACCCACGGATGATGGATCCGTTTTTGTTTTTTGGCAATTACGAGATGGAGTTAATAGTCATAAATTTAATTCAGTAACAATTCTGGTGTGATTATTAAACATGTTCAGGCTGACTTTTTCAAAGTGATGATTTCAGTTATGCGATACTTTATAAATTTGCAATCTAGTATGCGCTGTATAACTAGAACCAATGGTAAATATCAAAAATCTCTTCGCTTTTACAGTAGCTCAGTTGGTTGGGTGTAGCACCAAACCTGGGTTCACTTCCCAACATCATCTAGCGTGGGTCGTTAGGCAAGACCCTTTAGGCTAGTGTCTAACTACTGTATGTAGCCACAAGGAGGCCTAACTCTGGGTCTCCCTGTGCCAGTCTATAGCCAGGATAAATTACAGGGTTGTGTCAGGAAGCGCATCCGGCGTAAAAATCACTGCCAAACTACATGTGTGAATCAGTAAGGCTGATTTGCTGAAGGTATATGCCGAAAAGTGGACTAAACTTTTCACTTTTACATTACTTTTTTATGTGCCTGCAAGCTTCTCTTCTATTCTGTTATTGTTGGATGGGAAACAAATAAAAAAGTACATACTGTACAGCAGGTGAAGCAACACATCTACGCTCAGACCAAGATCACTTTAGGTAGTGTAAATTCTGTCCAGGCAGGCCAACAAACTATACTTTACAGGTTAGCTGGGGTTGGAGTGGTTGTAGATTCATTGTTGTACTTCAAATATCTTACTTGGTCACTTGGTGACCATACTATGGTGGTTTTAAATGACAGAATATATTATGACCACCCCATAGCAAAGCAAAACTGAAGATGAGATCTCGTTTCTGTCACATTTACGTCTCCTAGACATAAATGAGAACTGTTTGAGACTAAACTGCTTTTCTCATTCTTCTCAAACATTTCTCCTGAGAAATAAGTCTCACAGTGAGCACTGTTTGAGATCTCAGAATTCTCTCACAACTGTCTCTTCTCCAGATCTCAATTAAGAGAAAAATGAGCCATATTATGTTGCACTCAAGTATGTCTCAATTTGATATCCTTACTTCAAATCCCTATCTCAGTTACGTCTCAGTGAAAAACATGAAGGGTTTTGTCTCTCGTTGCTCAATAATTTAGCCTCTTTTTTTTTTGTCTCAGCAAAAAGAAAAATGAGAGTAGTACAAGCCCTAAAATGAGTCTCATGATGACAGCATTACAGTTCATCTCTGGAAAATAACATTCTTTTATTTATTTTATTTATGTTCAACTTAAAAAAGTTGTAAATTGCTTACATTTATATAACTTAATTACAATTTCAAGAGAAAAAAGTTAAATCATTAAGACAGTCATGTCCTCAAAAGACATATTTTTGAAACATTTTAAAAAACATGAAATTTCAAGACAACGTTGCAGTGTCGATTTAAAAAACTTTTTTTTGACTTCTTAGATAAACATAAATGAACAAGAATGTATGTTGGGTTAATGATGCCAGGTTTAGTTAAACACAAACACACGCATGCACTGGCACACATGCATACACGCACAAGTGCATATACGCACACTTATATGTTGGTGGGTATAAAACATTTAACACATTAATGTCTGAACTAAATAAAGGACATTTGGGATCAAATTTGGATCACCTTAAAGTGAACAAAAAATAGTTTTTACATTTGAAACAAACAAAAAAAATACATAAATAAAAATAATAAAATAAATAAATCAACTTTTTAGGGTGGTACAGATTTATGGGGTTCAGTTTGAGTTACTTCATCTTTGTCTTTAAAAATCCCCCTTCATGCAGCCTTACAAGCTGAAAATATTTCCTTTTTTCTTGATTTTAGTCTGCATCATATTGAACAAACTAAAGCCTGGAGTAACTCGATTTGAATTTTAAACTGTATCACAGCCTCACGTGACACAGATTTCTGATTGGTTGATCACAGTGGGAGGGAAAACTCAGTGGGTGACGTCACCAACGGGCCGGAATCTGCAAGCGGGAGAAGTGCAGAGAACGAGAGACTTTTGACAAGCGTTTGCCGTAATTTTTCTGCGTTTTAACAATCCGTGGGATGAATCTCCAACATTTTTTTTGCTTGTCTGGAAAAGATTCAAGTAAAATATTTGAAGTTTGCACGGTAAGTTTGCGATTTCTTTCCTCCAACTCTGAACTCAGTTGAATGCTAAAGGTGTTTTAAGCTAGCTCCGGTAGTACTGCAGACGTCTGGGGCACTCGCGGTGGCTTTGGCTGTATAAGTAATTATTACATTTTAAAAAGGTTAACTTGTGCTTTTTGTAATGAAAAATAGAGACATTGTAGAGTTATTTGCAGTGCAGAGTTTACAGAATGAGCCTCGATATTTTTCCAAACGCGTGCCGTGAGTGCTAGTAAGTAACTGGAAGACATTTTGCTCTTCAGTTAAGCGGGTCTGCAGGGTTCATCCCATTCACTGTGTGACAACACCACAAACCATTTCCATTATTGCAAACTTCAAAATGTGCAGTTTCACTGTATGTTCAATTTTTACGCTGTAAAAGCCTTTTATCTGGTTTAAAAGATCATCTTGCAGACGTTTGGCCTGGCATGTCATCTTTTGAAACTGGTTATGGACATGTGTTTAATTTAAGTAAAGTCATCATTAACTGCTCACATGTCTAGAAAGCATAATCTGAAAATTTAAGTATGCATATTAGGAAAACATATTCTCAGCCCTCTGTCAGTGTTGGAGATGTTTAGAGAGCAGAGATGTAGCTAAGCCAACAATGTCAACACTGATATGTAGGAGGATTTTAGTGAATCGTAAATCATATTTAAAAACCTTTCCAGATCTTTTGTGCTGTATAAAATGTGTGTACACATTTTTTCCCTCTCTGATTCAAGGTGATCTAAATTCTACACGTGAAAATGAGTGAATCAGAACCCATGTTCCTCCACACTGCCATTATGGAAGTCCTACCAGAGCCACAAAAGACATCCTGGAAGAACACTTGCAGTCCATTGGAATAAATGGAGTTGTATGAGGATCTACGATTAATAGAAGAGGCTGACTGGCTGCCAGCTTTGAGACTTGTTCAAACCCGGAAACGTCTTGCTTTCTGGAAATTGAAATGTGAGTCTCAAACATTACAAATGAGTTTTTGTAATGCACGGATGTGGATATGAATATGAATGGGTAACACACTGACAGTACAGTGTAAACTTAATACACTTATACTGTTTGTTTGTTTTTTGTTGCAGACCAAACGCCAGAGAACAGCGCATCATCATCTGTTGAGACCTCACCAGCACAATCATCATCACTTTTGTTATTGTCACAGAGAAGTTCATCATCCACATCTTCCAGAAGCCGAGGACTGTACATACATTGACTGGGAGGACAGCTTTGAAATTCCATGGAGTAAGTTTTCTGAGGAATTTATGCAGTCTTTGGAGAGGGGAAAGACCTGGCCCAAGACTAAGGAAGGAAATGGTTTGCACTCTGGTTGCAGAAATGATGAAAGCAAGACGTTTTCCAGACTCTAAAAGGCTGCAGATGATGCGAGGAGAGCAGAGTGGCTGCTCAGAAAAGATGAGATGTTAAGGAGATGCTCTTTCTTCTGCTCTGCTAATTTAATGAGGAGGATGCCATGTTCTTGTAGAAGATGCAGACGAGGTCCAGCTGCAGCAGGTGCAGTTGACTCCAACTATTATTTATGTGGTAAGTAAAGTTTCAAATGTTAAATGATTCTAAAAGTTTTGTCTTTGTACACTGTACATGAGTGACATATTTTCTTTATCGATTGTTCTGTCTTTAGGACAGTCTTGCTTTCCCCCAAGGACGTCATGCTGAGTTTGGACCGCTCCATCGTACACAACAACATTGCAGCACTGTGCCTGATGTTCAAAAGCTACTTCTGCTTTAACAGTCAACTGAGCTGGCTTCAACTCTGGAGTTTCTGCAAAGGTACATATTTATGAGTGCTGTCATGCAATTCATTTTTGGGTGTGGTTAGTTAATCATGACCTGCAGTTAATTATTCTAATTAATCTTGTATTAATCTAACTCAGGGCTGCTCATCCCTGGTCCTTGAGATCTACCAGCCTGCCTGTTTTCCAACTCTCCCTGAATTGCTTGCTGCTGATTACCTGGACCAGGTGTGTTCATCCAGTCAGAATGTGGAGACATCTGGTTGAGCTGATCAACAGCTAGCAGGGCTTGGAGATCTGGAAAACGGTCAGGGTGATGGATCACAAGGACCAGGAATGAGCAGCCCTGGCTAACCTAAAATTTAGCTTTGAAAATCTTTATTTTGGGGTAATTTGATTTAAATAGCAAGATTGTCACATTAAAAGAAATAAAATAAAATTTAAAGGGTGGCTTTATAAAGTTTTCTAAGTATAACAGACTTTTTTCCCACCTTTACTTTAGTACCACTAAGGGGTAATTCTTCAGTCTCAAACAGAACAAAGACGTAAGCCAAAGTGCTCTACTTTAAAAAACTAATGGAAATATTCTGAACAATCCAAAAAATATTGACCACAAAATTCTTAATCATACCATAATATAAATTCGTTGAAATATCTTATACCACAGTTTGCCGTCTGACACGATCAGCCCTCAGCGTCCCAATTAAGACATGGGTATTATTTTTCCCTTGTTAAGAGCCAGCCATGCAAAATTTGACTTTTGATAATTTCTTAAATGTTTGATCTGGACTGTATCATGAAAATGAAATGAAACAGATTTGAACCTTATTTGTTAAATAGTTAATGCCCATAGTATGCTGCATTTCAATTCTTTTAACTGAAACAGATGTCCTCTCAAGCGACGTGTGGCTGCTTTTAGGGATGACAGAAACGTAATCTTATGGTGGCATTATGCAGCTGCTTTTATAAAACTACAGTTTGCTTCTAGCTTGAGGTGTTATTGTTTGTTATGTGCTGTCTATTATCAGTTTACTCATGCCAGATTTGAATGTTCTTGTCTTACAGCTTATGTCCTGAGATGTGCCACTCTACCTGGTTGGGAACAAATTGAAGAGGCCAAGCTCAAGAAAGCCTTTGTCAACAAATGTAGAGCCAGAACAGGTTCTAAGGCGACTGCTATGATCTACAGTATGCGGACTGGTTTCTCTTCCATCTTTTTTCTTATTTTTTGTCTTAATTTGGTTCTCAAATTGGTTCATGGATTTGATAGTCTGTAAGTTTCAGAGAATGTTTTATCAGGTACCTTTTTATGTGGTTACATAATCTTGTTTTTTTCCTTGTACCTCAGCAGTGCTGTCAGTGTGTTTGTTGTTTAAAATCTGGAAGTATTCATGACCAGCGTTTCAGCCACATTGAGTACGCCACGCTTCATGTACTTAATGCATTTAATATTTTAAAAAGTGTCTAATACTGCTACCACAATTCAAATGCTGTACTGATGATGGTGCTGCCCAAATAAAGTGTAAAGCATTTACATTTCTAGTATTGTTTTTACTGTTACTGTATATCAGTGGTCTCCCATCCTGGTCCTTGAAGGTCACTGTTCTGGATGTTTTAGCTGTTTTCCTGCTCCAACAGATCTGCTGCAGTGGTTGAATTGCCTCCTCAAGTTCTGCAGGAGGTGGTTAATCACCTGTTGATTCACATCTGGGGAGCAAAGAAACATCTAAACCCTATGGGATGGTGGCCCTTGAGGACCAGGATTGGCGACCACTGCTATAAAACTAAATTCTCTTTTCTTTCTCAAATATATCTCAAATATGCTTCTCATTAACGGCTTTGGTGAGACATTCAAGAGAAATGATTCAGACATGAAAGAGACATCAGACAGACAACGATGAGATCTCTTTTAGGACTCATTCTTCTCAGATTTGTCTCACGAGCGTCTTAGGTTCGTCTCTCCCACTTCTTAATTATTGCTCAAACAGTTGTCTCAACTCAACCTCATTTGTCTCAGTGATGTCTTTTCTCATTCTTGCTTAACTCTTGCTCCTAAGGGACCCTTAGGAGCAAGAGTTCAGAAGCAAATGATCACAGAATGATACAAATATGAGACGCTCAAACTGATCTCAAGAGACGAGATCAAGCAACATTTGAGCAACAGATTTTTCCTATGGGACTTTTCTAAGACAACACAGGGGCGTTAGCATTTTAGAGAATTTACTGGGTGCTTGTATTTTTTTTAAGTTAAATGCTTAATGAAATGTCAAAAAAACGTTTTCTTTTTTTCAAGTGTTTTTTTCCCCCTGGAAAAATAACCAATAATGTGGATGATTCATCTAGTTTTTTTTTAAAGATTTTACTTTTTTTTTCTGAAACTCCATCCTGTTTATGGAAATGTCAGGAAGCAAACTACATTTTATTTTTTCCACTACATGCTAAGATTGTTTTGTTTCTTTATTCTACCTTGAAACCTCCAGGCTTTTTATTTTATTATTCTAAACAAAGTATAAATTAGAGCTGCAGCGGGGCATGACCCCCTCCAAGCATCAACAACAGAAATCCCCCTGGCACACCGTTTGGGGTTTCTCCCCGTCACCACTCGGTACGTGACAGAGACTCGTGGGTGTGAGAGACTTCTTCTGCGAGACTCCACTGGCGCCCTGTTGAGATCTGTATGTGTCGACTGTGCCGCCCACCTCCTTCTGCTGAGGCAGAGCAGCGCACGCTGACCAGTTGTGCGCAGTCGACAGTAGTCAGTCAGTCACGGATGTTTTATGGAACAAATCTGAACGTCTCTGTGCAGTTCGGAGCTCATCCATGTTTGTGTGAAGGGAAATGTCTGATAATTCCTCAAGATCCTTATCATTTGTCATATGACCATAAAGGGATTTGTTATACAAAAGGATTTAGTAGGGTTCTAATCCAGGAGACTGAAGTAGACTGATAAGAATTTACATTTTTTAGATTAAAATCCATTAAAACTAATGAGCTAAAGAAGGAATTCATTATTGAGACAAACAGGACCACAAACACGTCTTGTTTGGTTTGACACCTAATCTATTGATAGAATTTTTTTCATCAAGTTTGACTTTTTTTGTGTGAAACAAATAATTCAGAATGCATCAGTTGTTAATTTATAGTCAAAAGTCTTGACTTCTAATTTAGTTACGAAATTAAAAACTTCCTAAATAAACTGTATAACTGTTTCAACACATAAAGGAAGGACATTTGAAATATCAACTTCAATAAATGAGAAAAACGATCAGAACACTGTAATCACAAGGAGGAAAAAAAGGTTTTTTGTAGTCCTGTCATAATAACAAGCAGACAGTTGCTATAGATGTCCCCAATCTGGTCAATTTAAGCTGCAAAGTTTTGGATCTTTTCCAATTTAAATGCTTATTTTTAAAAAATACATGAATATAAAAAAGGTTTGCACTTGGGTTTTCTGTCCTCCTGGTACTTCTGTTCGATCGCAGTACTGTTTATATTTACTTTCGTCTTTTTCCATCATTTTCAGCTACGTTTACATGGCCATTACCAATGAAGGGTCTAAGTAAACGTGTCCAAATATGCGTTTTTTTGGGTTTCTGTGTTCAAAAATCTTTCATATTGGTGTAGCTATGGAAGTTTCTACAACCGTTTTCGAGCTCTTCGACCAAAAAAAAAAAACAATTACAAGTTAAACAGGGTCAAATTTGTTTAATCAGAGTCCCTGATTTGGTAGCGATGGATTGATGAGATCTCCTTTAATTCATGACCAACCATTTGAAAATGGATCATAGAGGAGAAATTAATGATTGTTGTTTGTGTCCGGCTGGAATTATAAGACACAAGCCTTTCATTTATTGGAGTAAAACTGTAAAAGTAAAAGTCTGACGCAAGATTTGTGAAATTTTCACAGTTTTGACATTTCACACCAAGCCTCTTCCATCTGTAGGTGGCAAACACGCACTAGTAAGCAGTAGAAGAAGAAGCCCCTCCCTGCTTGTCCAGTGTGAACACCATGAGCTAAATCAGGGCTGCTCATTCCTGGTCCTCGAGATCTACCACCCTGACTGTTTTCCAGATCAGAGTCCTGCTAGCTGCTGATTAGCTCAATCAGATGTCTCCACATTCTGATTGAATGGACACACCTGGTTCAGGTAATCAGCAGTGAGCAGTGGAGGGAGATCTGGAAAACAGGCAGGGTGGTAGATCTCAAGGACCAGGAATGAGCAGCCCTGAGCTAAATGCATATTCAAGAACCCGTCTTTGATGCGTTCAAGAACCGGCATTAAATGCCCGGTCAGTACGTAGCTTAAGACTGAATGTCCCTAAAACATGACCCGTGTTTTTCTGCAAAATCATATTTCAGTCACCATCGTTTGAGTCCAATACACTTTAATAAATAAAAAAAAACTTAACATTTTTCATTTGAACTTAATTCAGTCCAAATGTATGTTATGGCTCTAAACTTCCCCTATGACTTATTATTCACACATGTCATGCCCCTACATCAATGACAAAATTAGTCACTTTTAAAATTAGCAATGTGCCTGGAAAGTGTACTTCTTCCTTTCTGGAGTTTGAGCTTTTGCTTTTTATTTCCACTTCTTCTCAGCGGTGCACGCGCCACAACCAATAAATCCTTTGCACAAAGTCAATGAATCTGCAGCTTTTCCTGATAGTCTCAGTGTGACAGTGGCCGGGAAGAGTCTCAACAGGGTTCATGCGAGGGCAGTGGCCATCCGAAAAATAAATTACTCTCCACTCAAAGAAAGGAGGAATTGAAGCATCCATTCACAGTGCTCTTTGTTCTTTTTTAAGGCTTAAGTCGAAATGCAGCTTTCCTCCTCCCTGTTACACGTCCTTTTCTTTTCTAGTGCTTCTGTTTTGGACTCTGGTTTGAATGAGAGACATGCAGCAAATACTTTCTCGAGCAGTTTTGACAGATTTACACGTTTTCCGGAAAATAGAACGGCACTCGTCATAGGAAAATGAGAACAGTAATGACTTCCTCTCGTGAGTGATGATAAAAGAAAAATGAGGGCTTCAGGCTGGACGTGTTCTTCTGTCGGTAAAGAACCGAGAATTGGGATTGATGATTAAACAAATCAGGTTTCTCACAGACTATCAGTGAAGGGAATGTGCTGTAGAGGGTTTAGGCTTCGGCTTGCAGGTATGAATGAGTACTTTACTGTCATTTGTTCCACCCTGACTCACCGTCCAAACACTGGTGGAGTTTGCTCCTCCTCTGCAAAACATACATATTCATACATGCAAATGTGAACTTGGCCTTTGATGCCTCTAAAGACAGCAGCTCTTAAAAGGAACAGAGTTCAGCTCCCGTTGTGCTCCTTCACATTCCTTCTTTAGTCATTCCAGCAGCAGCTGTGTGGAAACAGCAATTACTTTATATTAATATTGGCTCATTGCCTCCTTTTCCCTGTTACAGTCAGTCTCATTGAGCTGCTGTTGCCAGTTAAAAAGGATCTGACTAAAAGAACTTTGCAGAAATGAAGGCAAGACTATGTGCAAACAAGAGACCAGTCAATTCTTCAACATACAGTATGTGCAGATGAAAGAAGCAAAATTAAAAGAAATGTAAATGTGAACCAAAATGGGTAAATTGAAGGGTTTGACAAATCTCTCAGGCTTTGGAACACACTTCCTTTTTAGGAGCTGAGAATTTGGCTGTGAAGTGACAACCAACACATGTGCCGGTTTGTGCAGTTTTGACCACAAACGTAAAAAATTGTCATAAATAATTAAATCAACACATTTTTTTGTAAGCATATTCACAATACCTGCCCAACCAAACATTTTGACAGAGTGTCGTGTACCTCTCAAAATGACATCAGTAAGCACAACCAGAAATAATCCATATTGAAGCTGCTCCGGATTATAAGGCGCAATTTTATTTCCTGAAAAACATTAAGCCATGTACCAAGAAACATATTACCCCAGATATTGTGTTCCTTTAGCATTTGACTTGAGTATGAAAAATACGGAAATCAGTCAATCACTAGGATGCTTTTATACCAACATTCATGGACACAGGCTGCAGTTTGGGTCAATTGAGACAGTAACTCATTTTTATAGATCCCAAAAACTTAAAAAAAAAAAAAAAAGTTCAAAGTTGTCATGGAAAAACACAAACAATAAAATTGTGGCCAATAGTTTAAAAAAAAAACTCTTTGGGGGTTAAAAGTTGGACGTTTAAATGGGCAAATGTTCTATGAAACCAGCCTCTAGTGGTCATTTGAGGAATTGCAACGTTTGGGACTTTAGCTTTGCCTCTGCGTTTGCTTTTTTGGATGACATAAAATCATTTATGTGCTTTTTGTGAATACAATTTTGAGTGTACATTTGGAAAAGAGTGCTATATTTACCTGGTGAGCTGCATATTTTTAAAATCTTTGTCCGTCTAAATGTTGACTTTTTGGAGCAGGAATAAGAAAATTCTCCATCTTAATTAAAGTGGGTTTCAGGATTTACTGTAGGTTACAAAGATAAACAGCCATTGGAACTTTATTCTGAGTCTCCATTGTGTCACAAATAAACTGCAGAGCAATATTGTGTTTCCATGAAGAAAATTAATTTGAGAAAATGTTCTTAGTAAAGACGAAATGTCATTTGACTTCATTGTTCTTTTTATATTAAGACTCTTAATAAAATAGTTGAGCAACTTGGTTCAAAACAGAGCTTGAAGTCTAAATATTTTCTAATTACTTGGAATTGATTGTGAGCATTATGACTGATGATGTTCTAGCTGGAAACATGGCTAACCGACTCCCTACTTCTTGCAGGGGTTTCTGTCAGCATCTCCACCTTTAGCCTTGTGGCCATTGCGATCGAGCGCTACAGCGCCATCTGCAACCCGCTGCAATCCCGCGCCTGGCAGACCCGTTCCCACGCCTACCGTGTCATCGCCGCCACCTGGGTCATATCGCTGCTAATCATGGTGCCATATCCGTTCTTCAGTGCCCTCAAGTCTTTCCCAAAGACCAACGGCACCATGGGCCACATGTGTCGCTTGGACTGGCCCAGTCAGCAGGCTGAGCAGACCTGGTGAGTGAATAGGAGAGAAGGTCATACTAAAAAATAAATAAAAAGTTATTAAATCAATCAATAAATAAATAAAATAATATTAGGAAAGGTTTTAGCTTTTACCACCGCTCATTGGTCTAGCTGTAGGTAGATGATGCCTCAGACGTCCCTTCAAGCCGTATGTTGCTAATTTGACACATACCATTAAATTCAGGACTCAACTTTATTTTGCGTCACCTTGAACAGATAAAACACAAAACACTTTTTTAATATATTTGGGAAAAAATGATTGCTACATCTGTATTGACTTTAGATTAGCTTTAACCCTTTTACACCGGGCCTTGGCACTCCGGTGTTAATATTTTTTTGTGCAATTGACGCCATTCCAATTGGTTCTGACACGGACAAAAGCAGCTTTGTGTTGATATGCAACACTACAGAATTGTTTACACAATCTACATAAGTCAACTGATTCTGGCGCAGAAAGTAAAGCGCAAAAGCCATTTTTCTTCACTTTAGAATCAGTGGGAATTATGTTAATTGTCGAAGAGTCCCGGGAGGTTAAAGCGCATATCGCTGGCAACAGCTTTGTTTAAAGGATTTAATTGAGTTTTTAAATAGTCAATGTTGCCAACACTAAGCTTACGTTTTCTTACCCCTTACAACACTATATTTGTGACATTTCATCTGTTAGCATTTTAGTGACATTTTTTAAATAACAAAAGGAAGCAAACTGTATCTCTAAAGCCTTTGTAGGATTTTTGAGCAATTTTTTTCAATTTAAAAATAACTATAAACTCACTAAAACATATTTAGCAACATTTTGCGGAGCGTGAAAGAGTTGGAAACTTCAAAAATGTTTTCTTCTTACTTTTCATGGCCAGCAGTGGCCGCTGCTATCAACCCCTTCACCACATCGGGATGAGCTCACAGGATAGACATTAAACAAAAACCAAAGACCTTTTCCTGAGAGCAGTTACCAGACACCATGCAGTGCAAAATGTTTATAAAAACAAAACATTTCAGAATGTGTACAAATATTTACTCTAAGTGTAGGCTTACAGATTACTTTGATAAAATCACATCGTGTGGCGGGGTCCCGCCGAGAAAGATGCAGAGGAGCCAAGGTGAGGAGGAACTGTTTTTATTGCCACCACAGTTGCTACACGCAGGGCCATGCAGCACACTCTGTCACTGCTCTGGTTTCACCACCTGCGGTGCACACCTTTGAATGGGATGCCACGCCCACGGGGCGTTGCTCTCCATTCCCGTCCAGGCGGCACCACAGGTGGAAATCATAAATAACAAAATACAAAATACATCAACAATAAAATACGGTGTGGCCCCCCCTCGGCATCTGACGGTGCCACACCGTCACACATCGTCTTGGGAAAAAAAACTAGTCTGAGTGATGTTACATTTGGTAGAGTTAAAAGAAACAAAAATAGAAACAAAACATTAATTTCATGATAATGTGATGGTAGGAGCGGATCAGGCACACAGTAAAAATGGGGACTGAAACCAAGCGAAGACCTGGTTCCAAATTTAAAAAAAAAGTATCATAAATAATGGACAAAAGGCCGAAGGGGAGAGAACACAAAACGAAAAAGAGAACCTCCACTTGAGTACCAGTTATGTTGCAGGTAGATAGAGAAACGTAGAAATTACATGAGTCTCAAAAGGCTACCGAGTCGCCTGCGCAGCCGCATGGTTGGCCGTGGGGGGAGCGTTTGAGAGGGGCCCGTTAAGCATCAGCAATTAACCCTGGCAAAGGCCACAAGACCTGTGCTAAATCAGCAGCGGGTTCCACACCAACGACCCGATCAGCGCTGGTTATCACCTGAAGGCAGGGCCAGAATCAGGAGGGCCAGCTCAGTCCCATTTTATAGACCAGGTGGACATTAGCAGCACCAGGAAGGGAGAGACTATACCTGAGACCCAAGTGGCTCATCCTGCTACAATAACTTAATTAATATTTGTATTTATTCAAAAGATGTTAAGAGTGCTTTTGAATGTTTACGATAAAACCAGAATTTCTATGTAAAAGATTTTATTTTGTGCATTCAGGTAGTCCTTTCTTGTAGAAATGACACTGACCTTAAGTCGGTTAATCACTAAAAATGAATGTAAACAATATTTCTGCTACAGAAAATAGTATTTGGTCACGATATTTTCCTTTATCTTCTCATTTTATTTAATCAGCAGTTGCCCAAACAGCCTTGTGATTGCTCAGTTAGAATAACTGAGTTTATCTTTGCTGTAATTTTAATTAATTCAGCGTAACATAAGGACTTTTATTCTGGATGAAAAGGCTTTGATTCTACATAAAAATCATTGAAATGGTCAACTCACCAAACTAGGTTTATAAATGCCTTCGTGCTCTGAAGAGTTTATAATCTTCTATCCATCTTTCCTTGTGAGATGTTTTACAGTGTTCATAAAACAGGGGGGCAACTGCGGAGACATAAAACCTTAGGTGCTGCTAAGAACTCTCTCTTTGGAACCAACTTCACATCTTCAGTCTGTAAAATGTTCCCTAAAAGTTAAAAGTCTTCCTTAAAGCTTAGAGGACAAAATGATGTGAATGTGAGTACGGTAAGCATTAAGTAGTGAGTTCATCTTGAACAATTCTAAAGTAGAAAAAAATACTTTTAAGCTACAAAAACTGTATCCTACTCATGGGAAGGTTGTCATTTTGTGTTTTGTTTTGTTTTTAGAAATTTGTAAAAAAAAAAAAAAAAAAGGACTCCGGCTTCCTCCAACCGTCCAAAAACATGCTTCATAGGTTAACTGATCACTCTAAATTGTCCCTATAGGTGTGAATGTGAGTGTGCATGGGAGTGGGATTGTGTGCGACAGACTGGCGACTTGTACAGGGTGTCCCCTGCCTGCGCCCTCAAGTGTCCGGGATAGGCTAGAGCAAGTGAAAGAACATGTAAAAACTATCTAGGTTCTGATCAAAGAGATGATTGGTTTGAATGTTTGAATATCGAGCTGATACTTTACCTAGACAGCGACTTTTAGTTTCTGAGTTTGGTGTCATGACACTTTAAAATGTCCAACAGTTTTTTGTTGCTTTTAGAAGACAAAGGTGCTGGAGTAAGGGTGACACGGGAATAGTTCTGACTCCTGTTCCAGCTGGTCAGTTGATGATGAGCCATTGCTACAGAGTTACGACTGGGATATTTGTCATTGACTAATAATTTCAATACTATTTTGATGGGAACCTTTTATAAATCTATTCAAAGTGGGGTTTTGTTTGACAACTCCTTTGTTCAGAGTGCAGTAAAGCAAACACTGACAAGTTATCATCACGACCTTACTGTTGGAACAGTGTTTTAACTAAAGCTTCTAGAGAAGAACATAATTTTAACTTGTAGCATTTGTCAGAGCAGAGAGGTGCCATGCTTCATTAGAAGTGTAGCTTCTGCTGTCATCAACAGTGGAGCTGAAAAAGTAGCTTTTAGCTATCCCAGTACAAACCAATAAGTCACAACACACCATCAGTCTATAAACAATCACAGAGACTAGCTAAGAAAGAGATTAAATCTATATGTCCCAGCCCTAAATGTTGTTTTAAGTCTCGATTTCACTTTCACTCAGTCGAGCAACACTGGAACCTTTGCTATCATTTCTATTGTACAAATCGTTTGGTTCAGGTTCTACATCACCAGACACTCTAAAACTCAAATTCTACTTAACTGATGACTTACAGTCCACAAGTCATAAGTATTAACAGGAATCACTGGAAAATAAGATAATCTTTTATGAGATTTTTTTGTAAGAATGGTCATTTTTGTTGCTGACCTGGGATACACTGGTAAAAATGGGGGCTTGTCCGAGCTCAAGAAATCTGCCCTTTGTTTATTTGGTATTTGTCTGAAACTATGTCAGGTAGAAGTGTTTTGATGTTCAGCAAGCAAACACTAAAAATTGGTGCCTTAATTAAGATTGGCAGCAAAAAAAATACTTTACTTTTTTTGGCTCATGAAGGTTTTCATTAGTTTAAAAGTGTTTTTTGTTATGTTTTTGTTTTCGACTCACATTTGGATTTTAATTTGAAAAGGTTTATTTCAAGCAATAAAAGAAAGAATAATGTACAAAACAATACAATCAAAAGAGATTTACATCCATACAAAGACATATCAAACAAAGGATAATTAGACATTAAATCATAGATTGCTTGAATGGGAGTGGAAGGAAGCGAAGTTACAAAATACCACCCCTGTTCCACCTTACCATTTTTTCTTTACACAAATTATCATTATCCGGTTCATAACTTCTAATCTGATATTTATACCTCACCACCACAGTTTCAGGTCATTAAGAATCCTTAAGTATCAATAAATCACAAGACAAAGATGAAGTACTTAATAATTATGTCAAATAGACATAACACTATATCAGAATTCATCATATAATATGCAGATCAAGTATCAAAAGTCAAAAATATGTGCAGATAATTTTTAATTGGAAAAGTCGGGAACATTATTATGCACAATTAATCAAAAAATGTCTGCTCAGTGCTGATTTTATTCGTTTATAGGATACTTTAGTAGCCAAAAGGCCCAATCACACCCTTGTGAAATGTGTACAATTTGGGTTTTCTGGACTGAGCGTGTCGTTTTCTTCATTTTGACTAACAAGTACCGGGCAAGGCTGTTCCATATTTACTCTCAGGTTGTAAAAAAAATGCAAAACAGATGAGAAAAAGGTGGTAATATTGGAAGGAGAACTGCTAAATATTTATCCTTTCAGAATTGAGTTGGGGACTAGAAATGGTTGAGGCTACAGAGGTGGAGTCTGAAGAAAACTACATTTATTGGGAAGTCTCACGAGGTGGAAAAGGTGAGTGGAGGGTTGCTGCCGAGGCTTAATTAGAGACAATGTGGAAATGATAAAAGTTTTTATAGCTTAGCAAAGTGCATATCACAAAGATGAGGAAAAAGAAGGCTGGGGAAAGAATGATAAGAAAGAGATAGGGCGGCTAACACGTCTGCCCTTGCTATAACCACTTCGCTTTCATTTTGAATAACTCCAATTGTTTCCCACTTCTGACATTTCACTGAGATGGAAAGAGGAGCAGAGCTTAGCCTATTAGAAAGGTCAAGAGAGAAAGGATTACTGCTGCTGCAGTCACGATTGCCCTGTGAGGTAATCCTCCCATCTATTTGCCCCACACCCCCTCTATGGACTAGAGGTTCCCTATAGACTAATATGTATATTCAAGCCACAGATGCATTTAAGGATAGCCCCCTACTCCAGTGAGTTTTTCAGAAATTTGTCTCTAAGCAATTTTGGATTATGCACAATTAAAATGACTAAGAAGCCAAATTTAGCAAAACCAAGTACATCAGCCTTTTTGACAGGCTTTTGTGTTCAAAAACTCCAAAGGCGTCTCCTCCTCTTGCCTGGCTGTCTATCAAGCTGCTAAGCTTCTGCAGGAAAAGACGAGGCAGCGGCTGACTTATTTAGCATGCTCTAGACCAGTGGGGCGATGAAGAAAGTCGGAGCAGACATGTTGAGAGTTTCTTTGTCAAAGTCGATGAGTTGCTTTCAAGTTTTAATTTATCTGCACGCATCGTGACCCGCCTTTAATTTACATCAGAAGATGACATTATTAGTTCGTTTCTCACTTGTTGAGGCACATGGTTTGAAATAACAGGTTAGACGGCAGGAAGAGAGCAGACGAAGTTGATGGTGGAAGTAACGCATTTTCTACACTATAATACTACATATATACAGGGCATGTATGTACATGGATGTACCGCGTAAACAGGCATTCTTGAATGCGCTTCATGCATACGATCTTCACAATGGACTGTCGCTACCCGATACCAGAGCATGTACACACAGATGGAAGAGGCTTGGTGGGAAATGTCAAAGCGGTGCAAATCTCACGAAACTCGCTCCAGGCTTTTTCTGTCACAGCTCTATTCCCATGTTTGAAAGACTTGGTGTCAGATCATTTCGGTCGGGCACAAACCGCAATTATTTTCTCCTCCATGATCAATTTTTTAAACTCTTGGCACTTCCATGGACCAAAAAGGAGAGAGGAGAAACAACTCATTTATGGTAGAAGTGAAACACTTCACAGACTTTGTGAAAATGGCTAAAGCAGATTCGAAATCAGAGTCTGATTGAAGGTTGTAACTCCCAAAAGTGGGACTACAACAAATTTTTTTCAACACCTGAAACCAATACTCTGAGTGTGAGAAATGCTTCTCTTTATCACAAAACACCTGCAGCATTGATCTACCAACATTTTTACTGCTTGTATTTAGTTGAACTTTCTAGTTTGACCATATTTCCAAAGGAAATGATAAAATAAAACAGTATTTTCAGTCTAAAAAGCTATGTTTAGACTACTGTGTACAACTAATTCAAAAGAAAAAATAAACTCATTTTTGTGAGATGACAGTACAGGACGTGTAGAACAGGGATATACCAGTCAAGGCAATTAGGAATATTGCACCAAAGTCACTTTACTGAACTTCAAAGTTGACAACTTCTACTATATCTTTAGTCAAAAATGCTAGGTTTCTGGACTAATAACTGAAAAACTGCACAGTTAGAGTGCACAAATCTTAGTGTGGAGATAGCTTTGTTGTGTGTATTAATGTTGTTGTAATATAAAATTAGAAACATTATGAAGACAGAAAGCAGTAAGAATTATTTTCATGCTCTGCTGTAAATCTTGTTACGGGGGGGGGGGGGGGGGGGGACATTTTTAAAGCGTGGCCGGCTTAACCATGGCTGAGTGAACGGCGGCCACTGGCCTGTGGCAGGGCTCAAGAAGCGTGCTTTTTGACACTGCTACCTGAGTGGGCTCGGATCCCCTGGGTGAGAACAGTGGACCCAGTAGCAGGCACCATGGCAGGGTCAGACGGCTGGGTCAGACGGGGCGTCTTGGTCTTGCTTCAGATCAAGTGGGCAATAAAACAGTCCTGTGGGCCGGACTCTCCGCCGCCAAGGACCCGGAGACAGTGACTTTCTGATAGCAGGAAGAAAGAACGAGCGCTCATTGTAGTTAAACACCCATGTGCAGTGATGTATGTGTCACAGGATGGTCGATTGGTCATTCTGATGAAGTGACACACTTCACAATGAGGATGATTATTCGCAGACAGATTTTTTTGAATGGATATATCACTCCCAGAAGGAACAATGACAGACATCGAGGACAGTTACAAGTACCTTGGAATTTCGCAGGCAAATGGCAAGCTGGAGCAGGCAACAAGGAAAGCTGCAACAGCTAAATACCTCCAACGAGTAAGGCAAGTCCTGAGAAGCCAGCTCAATGGCAAAAATAAGATCCGGGCAAGAAACAGCTACGCACTGCCAGTTATCAGATACTCTGCAGGAATAATAAGATGGCCAAAGGAAGAGATACAGACCACAGATGTTAAAACACGAAAGCTCCTCACCATGCATGGAGGGTTCCATCCCAAATCCAGCACCCTGAGACTGTATGCTAGCCGCAAGGAAGGAGGCCGAGGACTAGTGAGCGTAGAAGCCACTATCCAGGATGAAACATCCAAGATGCATGAGTACATCAAGCTCAAGGCCCCAACTGACAGTGTGCTCAGTGAATGTCTCAGGCAATGGAGAGCAGAGGATACAGTGCTGGAGGACAGATCCTCATGGGAGGACAAACCCCTGCATGGGATGTACCACCGGACCATAACTGAAATGGGTGATATCAAGAAGTCCTACCAATGGCTAGAAAGGTCTGGCCTACAGGACAGCACTGAAGCACTCATCCTGGCAGCCCAGGAACAAGCCCTGAGCACCAGAGCAATAGAGGCTCTGATCTACCACACCAGACAAGACCCAAGGTGTAGGCTGTGCAAAGAGGCGCCTGAAACAATCCAGCACATAACTGCAGGATGTAAGATGCTGGCAGGTAAAGCATACATGGAGCGCCACAATCAATTAATTGGCTGGAATAATATACAGGAACATGTGTGCAGTTTATGGACTGGAAACCCCAAGGTCAAAATGGGAAACACCTCCGAAGGTGGTAGAGAATGAGAGGGCAAAGATCCTGTGGGACTTCCAGATCCAGACTGATAGGATGGTAATGGGGAACCAACCAGACATTGTAGTGGTGGATAAAGAACAGAGGAAAGTCGTTGTGGTGGATGTGGCAGTGCCAAGAAATGGGAACATCAGGAAGAAGGAACATGAGAAACTGGATAATCTGGATAAAATACCAGGGACTCAGAGAGGAACTGGAGAAAGCCTGGAAAGTGAAGGTGACAGTGGTGCCTGTGGTAATTGGAGCACTCGGGCAGTAACCCCCAAGCTGGAGGAGTGGCTACAACAGATACCTGGAAAGACCTCAGACCTCTCAGTCCAGAAAAGCGCAGTCCTAGGAACAACTAAGGTACTGTGCAGGACCTTTAATCTCCCAGGCCTCTTGTACAGGACCCGGGCTTGGAGGAGAAATCACCCGCGGAGGGTGAGAGTTTTTTTTTTCTTTTTTTAATAGAGTTTGATCTACCCACGTCCTTCGCAATCGATCACGATCAATGTAATGAGCGCCCCTGTTCTAGAGTCTACTGTGAACGCAGTTAATAATAATAATAATAAAAAAAAGTCTGACTAACTGACTCTTTTCACTCTTAATGTGCCTTATAGCTTGATGCCCATTATGCAGAATATGAGATAGTTTTGAAAATAGCTCAATCATTGATGGAGTGCCTCATACTCCAGTGCACCGTATTGTGCAGAAAACGCAGTAGTTCTTGGTTCAATTTGAACCATTTGAATGGCGTCTTCAAATGTAGATGTTGCCCCCGTATCTAAAACTAGCAGTACTTTGGTTGTAACTAGGGGGCTTGTTTTGCCTTCCCTCAGATCTAAACGGTTGTTCTGGGCGTGTTGCAATGGTGAGAATAAGAATCAAGATAGATAGACCTCGCAAATCCATTAAATTGCTCCAAAAACCCAAGTCCCATCCAATTCACTCTTTACCCGGCTTGTCCTGTTCCACATAACTGAGCAGCTTACGGTGCTGCTTCACCAACTTTTGAAATGTTGTATAAAACACCAATTTTGGGGAACAATCTGCCTTGAAATATTTCAAAAGTGCAGCAGTAGTGGGATACTTGGCCTGTAAAACCACTCACAGGCTCTCCGGGGCTTGTATGAACAGTCATAAACGTCTCTTTTTCTCTTTTTGTCACTGGTCGCATCAGCCGGAAGGCTTTCTGTTTTGACCCAAACAACGCTCAGATCCCCAATAATCATTTATATCGGACCAGCTCGCCCCACTCACATGTGTGCTCCACTGAGCTTTTGTCTCAAAGACTTTCCAGCTCATCAAACAGCCAGCTGATCAGACACTTTGAAGTCCTAAATGGGCGGTGAAAGCGAGGGGCTGTGCCGAGTTCAGAGTGGCCCTGGAAGACATTAGAATATCAGAGTGAATGATAGATGGGCTCTTCCTCTCTGCTGCCGCCGCTTTTATGTCCAGACTGATGTGCACCGCTGCCATCCTTTGTTAAAGGCTTTATGACTAATCAGACAAATGATCTGGCTGCAGAAGCGATTCACTTTGATCATTACGGATTATTGGTACTGAAGATTCCGGTTTCAGAAGTATAAACTTGTGGACTCTGATGAAAGTTGTAGTGTTATTAAAATTTGTTTTCCTGCAGAGAGTCCAGCAGGTTTATCCCTAAGTGTAAATCCAAAAAACAAAAACTACAGGTTAAAAAAATGTCTCAATTTAGTCGAGTAAGAAGGTAGGGGTTGGACGTTACACCATCACGAGGTTGACTGTTTACAGCATGGACTGTACACATGGCACTCCTATCCCCGATATTAGGAGCACAAAAGGCTCCACTTATGATTTTAAAACATGTTTGTTAACACCACAAACAGAAAAGAGGTGGAGTAGTCAACTTCAGTTCACAGAATCACAGGTTTGGTTAAATAATTTAACTAAATCCCTTTTTAAACAAAAGATTTGTAATCAAGGCTTATTGTTTGGCTCTTTGTGTTCAGATGTGTGAGTTTTAACTGAGGTTAATTATTTTCAATGCTCAATGCTCCAAATCAGAGCAGTACAAACTCAGATAGAAACAGGGCAATTGAAAGAAATCAGATTTATTGATTGAATAATATTTTTAGCAGAACAATCCTGCTATTCCGGCTTCACCCATCCCCGTGGCTGACTGGTTGGTCATAGTCAAGGATTCCCAAATCATTGATAAATTAAAAATGGTCCCAAGCTATTTTGCGGTTCATGTTCCTTGGTCTTGCCTCTATCCTCCATTGGAGGCATCTGATCACCCAAACCCTCCCTCAAAACGGGCCCTGTGTGTGCAAAATGTTCATCATGGGGATCAATCTGTAGTGTGTGTGCTATTAAAATTGGTGGTTACCTTCTCCAATGATCCCTACATTTCTAAAGCAATTCAAATCTGTAGGAGTGAGAGTGACCCCTTTTTTTTAAGCCCTAATATTTGAAGGAATTTTTTAATGAAATGGGAAAAATCTGTGTATGCCTAACATTTTTAGAGATTGTGGCTGTTTATAGGTAGTTTAATATCAAGTGAGACGGGACATGGCATCTATGACAAGCTGAGAATAAATGGTGCAAAAAATTGACAGTAATTTTGATTTAAAAAATTCTGTTTAATTTAATAATAATAATGGATTGGATTTATCTGCACTTTTCGTGACGTTCGAAGCGCTTACAATGTGTGTCCATTATTCATTCACTTCTCATTCATACTTGGTTATCCTAAGCTACCCTATCTCAGTCTGCCACAGCTGCCCTGGGGCAGACTGACTGAGGAGTGGCTGCCACTACACGCCTATGTTAAAGAAATAAATGCACGCCATTGCAATAAAACGTTTATTGAATATTTCATTCACATTTATTGGTTGAAATAGTTCAAAGAACGTCAGGCTGTATGGTTGGCCCTAAAACATTTTCACCTCAACTGTAGTTTGGTGAGGCCTCTCTTTGCAAAACATTCGGACGCCCCTGCTCTTGACTTTCACTTGGGGGGCAGCATTGCTTTTAGGACCTCTTAATACAAAAACCAGCTTCATGCTTTATTAAGAAGTGACTCTTTCACATGCAAAAGAAAAAGAAGAAAAACAATTGGTCACGCTTCTTTGTCCGTATCTGGAGACCAGCTACACATTTGAAGCTGCCCTCTGCTCATCTGAGATCAACCGGAGCTTCCTTTCTTCTTCTTTTCGCCACCAAGACCTATGCATAATTACGGGAGCGATAACAACCCATGTCAGCCGTTTAATGGGCCGATAACATTGGAAAGGTGCTGGCACTTCAGAACGTCTGAGCGGCGAAGACGGGAGCAGCAGAAGGATGAGAAAGTGAAGAGACAGCAACCAGTAATTTCAATTATTCATATGACAGTGTAAGTGAGCAGCGCGAGTGGAGCGCCTTTGATTTACTGAAGAAACTGTTTTGTTAAATCTTTCAAGTGAGCCTCACCTCTGCAGTGCTGCGGCAGGAGGAAGAAGGCGGCCCTTTGTTGAGGCTCTGACTTTGCTGTTGCGACACTTGCAGATTATTGCAAATGTGTCTTCAGCAGAAATGACACTTTATGAGTCGGTTATGCTCCTATGCAGCCAGGAATAAAGATACATCTACTCCATGTTAACCTAATTGCTTTGATTTGCACAAAAATCAATACATCAAGATGACACCGTATGGAATTGTTTAGCCAACCACAGATAGTTCAGCGATCATTAAGGGTTTGCGATCCATGATCAAGCACTACTGGAAAAGTGAGATCAATCTATAATTTTGAAGATTCATTAAATTACCTGAAAAAGATAATGCTACAGGCACATCAGCTTTGGGATAACGCGTTCAAACACCCACTTCCAATGAAAAGTCTATGTAAATGCCCATTTTGGGCTTCTACGTTCAAAGCTGTCGTGTTCACATGAAACTATGCAAGTTTCTATGCCTGTTTTTGGGCTCAGCGAACAAAACGCATGACCACTGAACGCATGGTGAAATTAAAGTTGTACTTCAATCAATCGGGGAGTAGGATTTGGTAATGATGTATGGGTAGCGTCGTTCAGTTCACGGAAGTGCCAACCGATGAAAATTGATCATTGCCCGGCTAGAATTATACAACATCAAGTCTTTCATCATATAGGAATAGAGCTTTGAAAGAAAGTCTGAAGCAAGATCACAAGATTTGCAACTCTTCAAAATGTTGCACCAAGCCTCTTCCAAATGTAGGTAGGTACTTGTGCTAGTATCAGGTAGCTACAGTCCAGCGTAAACAACCAAATGCTAAAAGCAGAATTATCCACAAGGCCTTTGTCAACTCAAATAACTTGTCCTCTTCACTGTGGAAGATCTCAGTATGGGATTTAAACAGGTAAACGATGAGGATTTACCAGGTATCGACACAAAAGTATGCATGGGATATCAAGTAAGGTGGACCCATCAGTACAACAAAAAACTATCACAAGTGATAATACAAATAAAAAAATCAAGAAATAGTTTGCTGATGAATGTCTAAAGAAGTCAGATGACAACCTCCAGCTCTTCAGAGGAGGTCTATGACCCTGAGAACATGACACACATGGAGGTTGCACTAAGAGAATAGAACATAAAAAATAAATAAAAATAAAAATAAAAAAAAGAATAGAACATCTCCAAGGAGATCATGTATCATTAATAAATTTCTATCTATTCACCTAAAAATACAGTCACAAACCACAAACAACTTGTTCTAAAAAAGACAGATTTAGGTTCTGGTGTAGGTTCAGCAGATTTCCAGACATTAATCCCACAGAAAATCTATGCAGGCAGCTTGAGCTCATGAGCCATGAAACTTTAATGATGTGGAGAGGAACTGCTATAAGACAAAAGGGTTTTTCCACATCTGCTAGAGCAAAGGGATCAAATACTTCATTTAACGATTGAATTGAAAATCTTATATTTTTTTATTTTTATTGTTCAAAGAAGGGTTCTGCAATACAAATCATTGACTCATTTTTTAATGTTTCCAGGCTAACAGACAAAATAAGGAGGGGTTGAGCAACTTTATCATTATTGATGTTAGGTTCACCACACGAACCCTCGTTGTTATACCCTTACATACTCTTAAATTTTGGATAAAATAAAATTTAAGATAGGTGTTAAAAAATATTTTACTTATTTACTTCAATAAATAAATGTATAATTCAATTTAACAAAAATATATCAGAATACGTTGTAACTGGCATATCAATTTTTACATAATTACGGATTTAATAGAACAACGATTTCACTCAAATTATTAAAAATCCTTGATTTTTACATCATAAACTTACAAAAAACGTGCTTTTTCTGCTTTAAAAATGCAAGAATTTGTTTGAACCTTCTACAAGAACTCTTTGATCAGTTACGCAATCCCCACAATTCCAACATTTTCTGAAGCAGAGAAAAACGGTTTTGTGCTGATATACACTTTACAAAAGTGTTTGCAAGGACTGTAACGATCAATCGATTTCTATTCCTACGATCCAACCAGATTGATCAGTCGAGGCAAGTTGTTAATCAAATCGACCCATAACATTAAAAATGGTATCAAAATTAAATAAATCTTATATCCATATTAGAAAACACCATTTGGATTGAGGAACAGTAGGTTTATTTTGCTATAATGTAAAAATTCCATCACAGCAGACAACACACACGATGGCAGCAAAAAAAAAAAAAAGGCCGTCATTCCAGTCCAATGTGTGGAAACACTTTGAATTTTGCAAAGATATGTTACCAAACAGTGAGGTAGAATGTTTGTAATATATTGGAAAACGGCGATGGGCTGAATTTGATCAAACGAAAATGTGAATTGCCCTGATTTCTTGTGGCATTCACACATTTAATTTACACCTTATTACCTGCAAGAAAATCAGGAAAACTTAGCCTGCACTGTTCAGTACCCAGGTATTGATCTCTGTGACACACTGGTTGAATTTATGGCTATAGATGACCTGGATCGATTCTAGGTCAGTGAATCGGATTGTTCAAAATGAACCGACATCGACTTTGAATCATATCATCAACCACACTTTATGATATGAATCAAATAGTTACAATAAATCATTACATTCCTAGTGTTAATGCAATGATAAACCAACTTTACTACCATAAAGTTGCACAGAAGTCAAGTGTTGTAGTCTTAAGAGCTGCTTTTCTCCGCTTTAGAATTTGTTGGAAAATTATTTTTGTGTCGATGGCAACATCATAATTAAAAGGGTTTGAAAGGAAATCAAGGTATGGCATTTAATAAAATCAACTTTGCATTTTCTGAGTAGAGATAATTGGATTAATCAAAACTGATCAAGTCCCGATTTTACTAATGTCGCTTTAGGTGTAATCTGGACTCCTAAAGCAGCTTTTGTCTAACTCAGATTTTAACTCTGTTGTGTAAAACTGTCTAATATTTCATTAAAAAGCTGAGACAATACTGGGAGGGTCTGAGAGTACGTTGATGTAGAGGTAGTCTTTCATGTTGATCTCTGTCTGAGAGCAGAGTCACAGTGTGTAGGTCAATAGTTCATCCTGAGGCTGAACTGGGATCACTACGACCCTTTATGACTCAAACCTCTGACAAAACATTTGAAATCATTTGAGATGCTCATTTTCTTTGACTTTTTTGTACTATTAATGTACTAACAGTGTACCCCGAGGGGTGCACGTACCGCAGGTTGGTAATCAGGGCGCCATGGTATCAAGCAGTTGTTGGATTTAGGACGCAACACAAACAAATGTATGCATCATTGAGCAAGTGAGCATCAGGTCCTATCATTTTGGGTAATCCATCCTCCTGTGTGTCACTTCAAAAGCGAAACAAATGTCTTTTTCAAGGCTGGAAGCTGTAGGACATAAAAAGAAAGCTGTGCGCCGTCGCTCCGCTTTAAGGAGGAACTAATAAACCAGCAGCAGCACATGAAATATGCTGACGCCCTACAATGTTGCATCAGCAACAAGGCGAGTAAATAAACATTTCAAGGAAAGACAGATCGAGGGCTTCAGGGAAAAAGCCGCAGAGGAAACCCCCGGCCCCATGCCATCTTTTTTTCTAACAGAATACGGGTAAAAAGGGGCATTTGGGAAGGCCCCAGGCATCTTTACAGCCTACGGTAGTGCGTGTGTGAAAAAAATATTCAGCTCGTTTTAGGAAATGTCTTCAAATCTGTGCCTTTGAAGGTCTCTCGGTTTCACAAGTGACTTCTCCCCCCCGTTTCTTGCTCATGTCTTTTTTTCCTAGGTACGTGCTGCTGCTGTTCACCCTGTTCTTCGTCCCGGGAGTGGTGATGATTACAGCTTACGGCCTGATCTCCAGAGAGCTTTACCGAGGCATTCAGTTTGAGCTGAGCCAGAACAAGGAGACCACTGGTGAGACCCGACTTAAACCCAGACCAAACCGTGAAAGTCTGCTACCATTGAATATGAAGAAAAAGATTTATCTAGGGTTATGATGTTATGCAATCTCCAATTCACAGAACTTTTAAATAATTCTGCCCCCCCCAGAACAAAGTCATTTGTTTCTTTACCCCTTAGCAGAAAGCATTTTCTTTTAATACCTCTCTGCACCTGTGACACACAAAATTACATTTTCTCCTTGTTGTTAGGCATTAATTGCCGCACAGTTGTAAGTCAATGGAGAGCAACAATGTTTGGTTTCCATTCCATTGAATGAGTTTTTATATAGAAGGAAGTCAAAACTAATGTTTACGCCAAAGTAAATGAAGTAACCATCATCGGTGGTTCTTCAGAAATCCAGAATTATATCAAATATTTGGCAAATTCAGCCAACTTCGCTCTGAAGGAAGCCTTTTAAATAATTAAAAACTAAAAAATGAGAGAGGCTATAGAGTGTAATTACATTGGGAATGACCTGTGAAGGCGCGGAGCAATTTGAAAAACCAAATGACATCGTCTGAAGGGTTAGAGTCAAATGAGAAAACAGAGGCGGGATTTGATGAACACTAATTACAAACACTGAAGCGTTGAGGTGAGCCTCAGGATCAACTGGCAAGACGCAATAAATTTGCACAAGTATCCAAGTCAGGTCAACAAAGGATTATCCAGTCTATTTGTCCATGCCCCGTTTAGAATTCCCTGAAAAATCTAATGCCTTTCATCAAATAAACTTCTTGTAATCTTTAGCAAAGATGTTATTTTTTGATAGTCCACTTTGTTATACAAACAACCAAACTCGGGTTAGCGGAAAAAGTGGTACATAGTCCAGTTGACAATGGCCTATGACACAATTTATTTCAATGTAAATGACGAAACTTCTGAGCACGACTTGGGAAGGATGTCTAAAGATATTTAAAAATGATAGAAAAGAAAAATCTAAGGGAAAACCCCAGAGAAGACCTGAACCACTGAAATGAACCAGAAAGAACCCAAACTGATTCTGACTCGCACACCGGTAGCACTAAAAATTGCTCTCTGGAGATGACAGCTCTCATAAAGCGGTGGATTCTCCCACGGCTGGTCGTTGGATTTTATTGGAGCCCGTTAGAGCCGAAGATTGCGGCGTCCTCTTTAGAGCGGTGCTCACAGATTGATGTTGCTCTGCAGTGCTGATCCTTACAGCTTTCAAGTTATTGGTGTGGACGGCCCTTAAAGATTGTATTTCCCTCTGGAGATCTGAGAAAACTATGTGTCTAAGAGCGACGGTAGTCTCACTGAAGGAGAAGTTTTCCATCCTTTCAAATTACCTTCCGTTCGCCCCTCTGGGGACGGGATTTTAAAGTATTTTCCCAAAGAAATTTAGAAGAAACCACTTTCCTTACGAAGACATTTGTGCTGTGTCTAAATCCACTAAATCCAGTCTTTTTGCACTTTATCTCAGTGGTATGGTTCATGTCAGTTGACGAATTTAAGTGAGCCCAATATTGGAGAGATTGGGAGGACACCCATAACTACAGCCACTTAAGAATACATTCATTTGAAATTCATATAAGCACCACTGAAAACTGAAGCACTCAAAAGGAACCTTTACAGAAATCCTTAAATCCAAAAATTGATTGCCATGGTTCCTTTGACACTAAGACGCCATCTGGTTTGGCTTTATTGGAAGAGAAAGCTCGAAAGGAACCAAACTATCTGGAAAAAAACACATAGTTCTAACAGTTACTCACTTGGTAGCAGTATTGCTCCGCCCACGCCAAAGTAGTATCATGCGGTCAGTATGACGGTCTGCCCGGGAAGCTGAAGTAGAGCTTTTCAAAACAATAAACAAACAATAAAAGTGCAACTAGATGTTCTATTTATTAAAAGGCTGAATATATTTTACAGAATATATTTTACAGAACCGTAGAGATGGATTCACACCGCCCTCTGCAACGTGCATTCCAGCAGCCATTTCCAATAAAAAGCATGTAAATGCAGGTAAACGTAAATCACGTTCACGTGCAGCTACGCAGGTTTTTACAATAGTTTTTGGGATCTACGTACAAAACGTGTGGCCATTGAACGCTGTCAGTTTTAAACCAGGTCAAACTTCGACCAATCAAGGACTACGAGTTGGTAGTGACGTATGGTGTATCTGGTGAACCCAGACACGGGATTTAGCCTGACGACTTCTGTGTTTGCTTTTTGAATAAAGAGAATCTCTCCTGACATGACAGTAAACCACATCCGCCATTGCAAGCACACTAGCAATGACCAAATTGTTTCTGTTTTGTGCCCAAACCGCAAGATTTGCACCATTTCATGTCTCCTCCCACTGTTGTCGGCACTAGTTAACAATAGAAAAAGAAGAGGAAGAAGCCCTTTCCTTGCTTGTTGTGAACACCACGGGCTAAATAATGTCAAGTGTGTACGTAGCTTAAGGGTGATATCTGCGAGTTTGGGGTGAGGGGCAGAAAAAGAGATAAACTTTTAAAATGAGAGAAAAAAGACACTGGATCTTCAGTTTGAGGAAAACGGCATCAACACCGCCTCCATGGTGACCTCAATGTCCAAGTTCACCACACCACCATCAGCAGCGCTGGCACCTGTTGAGCCCCCGAGGAGGCTCGGGTGGTCTCACCATTGGCTGTCAGCAGCTGTGACAAAACCGTTCAAAGTTAGCAAATGCAACAATTGCATAAATTTAATAGGAAAGCACCTAGTGCATCGTAGTGCTACCTACCTACTAGTTGAAGTGTATTGCAGCTTTACTAAAGTTACCTAGCCCAATATTAACAATTAACTTTATCAAAATGGAAGGTCTAGTACATCTTGTCTCCATCACATTTTTGAAATTCTATTCAATACAGATCAATGGCATCGTTTTTGAGATTTTGATTTGACTCTTTCACAGGTCAGAAGAATGGTATGATGGGGTCAAATGACGACGATGACGGCTGCTACATTCAAGTGTCCAAAAAGCCCTCGTTTGCTGTGGAGCTTCCCACTCTCTCCGCAACGTCCAGCGCCATTCAGGCCAAGACCGAGCGCGCCCGTAGTAACACCTCAGAGGCCAAACTCCAAGCCAAGAGGCGAGTAATCCGCATGCTGATGGTGATCGTAGCTCTCTTCTTCGTTTGCTGGATGCCTTTGTACTCAGTCAACACATGGAAGGCCTTCGATGACAAGTCTGCCTCCAAAACCCTGTCAGGAGCTCCCATCTCTTTCATCCACCTGCTGTCCTACACCTCCGCCTGCGTCAACCCAATCATTTACTGCTTCATGAACACGCGTTTCCGCAAAGCCCTGCTGTCCACCTTCGCCTGCTGCTGCCGCAACCGCCTGTGCCGTCTGTGCTGGTGGCGCAGGAGGAGGGAGGGTGAGGATGGCATCAACGCCGCCTCCATGGCCACCTCCATGGCGACCTCAATGTCCAAGTTCAGCTACACCACCGTCAGCAGCGCTGGCACCTGCTGAGCCCCGAGGAGGCTCGGGTGGTCTCATCATTGGCTGTCAGCAGCCGTCATGTTGTGCACCATCTGTTTTTCCCCCAACTTCAATTTCTCACTCCTAATATACTTTGAGTCATGCGTCGAGTGAGATCCAAACCCTGATTTAAGAGGCCTTCCTAAAAGGTCCAGTTCAAATTTGATGTGCAAGGTGGAAAAAAATAACCTGCTGCTTGAGTTTAGTGACATTCCTACAGGTGTAATCATTGGCAGCAACTACTTTATTGCAACCTGGAGAGAACATCAAGTGCCTGTGCGCCTCGTGTAGCTTTGTTATGACTCTGTGTTCTCCTTATGATACGAGTAGTATACTTAAATACCAGCTTCTATTGTTGTAACGATTGGTAAATGTTTTGATAAAACCATGCCACAGGATTATTTTTAACTTTGTTCCTTCTTTTGGTTTACTGGTTTTCACAAAGAGTCAGAAAAAAAAGAGGAAAAAAATTAAAAGAAGGCTGAAAAGTGTTTTAATTATTGAGGAGATTGGGGCTATTGCATGTAACATTCTCATTTTCCTTTAAACAACTTGATAAAACGTGCCTGAATGTGATTTTTTTTTGCCTAATCTCAAAGAAGGTCATTCTTTCCTTTCCAAAGAGTTCTACGAGGTCAAAACATCACAAGAGCACCTCTGTTCTGTATGTTGGTCCACCTGCTGTCCAATCCATGTCATTAATATTGTTTGTGGTCCTTCATTCAGCTGTCAAAAAGATCGATATCTGACATTTTGGGAGCCGGGGCGGGGTGACTGCCTCCCAGGAGAATGTTCCGAATGATGAATTGAGGTTGGTTACTGTCATTTAACTTTTCATTTAACGCTGCTTTGACCAGAAGTCAAGAGACTGGCCAAACTAGGGTTTGAGATTCTGTTGGATGGGACCAATTCAGTAAAGTTGTGTGATATTTAAGGCAAAAGTTGTGAAGATCAAGAGTAGCTCAAAGCACTGACTAAAAGTGAGACTTACAGCGAGTCAAGGGGTCTGACTTCTTGGACAACATCTACATTGTCCATAGTCCAGGTCTAAACGAAGACGCCACATTTTCAAGCACTTTACCAATAAACACAATACATTTTGATTGGTGGTGTACGCTTGCTAAAACACTCGTTTTCACCTTTGCAAACTGCGTCAGGGCACATTTCATTTATCCAAGCATGGAATGAAGACGAGACAACAGACAAATGCACCATCCTTGGGGGTCAAAAGTCAGAAAAAGATTAATCATAATGCCAAAGTTGGAATGAAAATGAATGAAAAGTATGTGTGCAAAGGGTTGTAACTGAATCTAAAACTCAAGGACAGATTAATCTTAATCTTAATTAATCTTAACTTTGATTTTAAAAAAATAATCAGGAATTTAGAGATTTATTGTAGCTTCAATCAGGAAAATCTATAACTTTTTGGGTCGGCAGCTAAAATAAAGGTTGTTGTTTTTTTTAGCAGTATGGGGTACATCTGGTTCTGGTCGAGGACTTCTGGTTGTGTTGACGTCTTCAGGCAAGTCCTGCAGTTTTTTCCCCCTTTAGTTCCATATAGCAGAAAGAGGAGTGAAATCACTTAAGGTTATTTAACCATGGCACACTCAAGACAATAAAAACTCAAATTCAGCTGTTTCTGTGCTATCTAGAATCCACATAGCCCTCTGAACTTTGGTGGTGCTAATTGAAAGGAACAAAACTGTTGACAGAGGTCTGGTGCCAGGCAACAATCACCATTTTTTTCCCTGGAGGTCAAATGCAGAAAGGTTGGGTCACATGTAAGCTAAAGAGCAAAATAAGAAGTTTGTATTAGTCCTTAGAGCATGCTTTGCGTTACCTAGCCTATTATCGGATTTGTAACTTGTAACAAACATGGCGAAGCCTCGGCAGAACTGATTTCCTTCCATATGCTTCAGTAGCTCTGACTTGTGAAAATGGCTTTGCTCTAAAGAACCATTAAGGACAAGACCATGGCACATTGTTGAACGATTCATTTTTAAAATGCTAAACCTTCAGTTAAAGAAATATACTCAATGGTAGACAGACCTTACAGATTAAAAAAAAAAAATCAGACTTGGGCAAAAAATGATGTATAAAGAACATGACACACATCATGAAGAGTTAATAGAATATCTACTTGGAAAATGTGCGTCGATACTTCTTTGTTGTTTAATGTTGTGTATTTGCTCAAGGTGTCATGTCCTTGAAAGAAAACTGTAATGAAAATGAAACCATGAAAATAATAAAAAAAGAAAACACAACTAAATTGGAATCTGGACATCTTTCCTTCTCCTTTTTTTTTCTTGACTATACTGTCTTAACTTTTAGGTCACTGTGACCGTAAAGGTATGGTATTCTGCGCCAGCCAGGTTTCTTTAATCCTGTGACATAACATTTAACTTTTCACAAAGATCAACTCATAAAAGATCCATACATTACAGGTTTTACACGGTTAACTCTGGAGCTGTTACTGGCGAGCTATTGTAACTGTTTGACCATTTTACGCAATGAACGGAATTTTAAAAAATTCCAAAGGTAGGAAAAGCACAGATATACAACAAAGTTTCTTTTCTCTGTGTCAGAATCCTTTGGTCTACATCAGTTGCATTAACTCTTTACTTATGTGAATGTGTATGTCAAACCAAAGCTGCTTTTCTCATCTTCAGAATCTGTTGGAATTACGTCAATTGCGAAAAACGGTCCAAGAGTTGCGGTAGTTGAAAAAAACATCAACAAAAGAGCTAAAACTCTAATGTTTAAGTCCCACTTTGATGATCTTATCTTTTTTAAAAGTGTTGCCAGTGATCTTTTAATTATGATCATGCCCTTTTGAGCCCAAATTTTGTTTTAAATTGTCGTTTTCTAGGACATAGTTTCTGCAAAGCGGCAGTAGTTCATCAGAGACTGGCATCTGAGTGAGTCTTGGCGGGACTGTTGGTGCGAAGTGAGCCAGCTTTCATTTCCCATCATGCCTTTGTTTACACACTCTAGCTTACTGCCCCTCATAACCACAATCTCAGATTACATTTGCCACAATATTGGAGCCATCCAGCCGTACTACTTTGAGCCAGATGTCAGATCAGATGAGGAAAACAAAGGCGTACGTGGATCTAGTTGTCTGCAAGTGGATGCATCAGAATGAAGTGGAGCACAGAGCTTGTGGCCAGCTGAACGTAGTATGCCCGTGTCGTACATAACAAATACAAGCTTTTTCAAAAAGCATTTTTTCGTCTGCTCCTGATTCACAATGATTTGAATAAAAAAATATTCAGAAGTGCAATTTTATCTCAATTTTCTTTATGCATGTGCTCCATAATGGTAAAAAAGGGGAAAAGGAACATCTTCGAAACACCAGAAACCCAATATTCATAGGAGTGGGTCTTTAAGGATTAAAGACGTACCACGAAAAGCCATTCTCTAAGAGAGACTTCAAAGTATCAGCCAAAATTATTTAAGTATCAATATCTATATGTACATTATTAAATAATTCCACGTTTTTATTGGAAATATCAACTTTTGAAAATCTTTGATAACAGTTTTTTTTTCTTTGACATATCTTGGGGCTTCGAACCTCCCTAAATGTGGCAGCTTCCTGTGATCAAACAGCACCATAACTCCACCAAACCTTGATTTCACCTTTTCAACTGCCATGAAAGACTAAAAAGCTCTTGTGGAGTGTGTGTGCCCCCCCCCCCAAGATTAACAAGCGAATATATTTGACAGACCTGGTCATGAAATCTACCTGCGCTGATGCTGCACGCCGAATACTGATGGCGTTAACTGTAGAAAGGGATTAGCCGGAGTGGTAGGCGTCACTTGCTACACGTTTCAGAGAAAAGGCAGTATTCGTGCCCACCTTTTCTGCAGTTATCTCTGTTGAGCTCTATGGCTTTTGCTGCAGGGCAGCCAATTAGTTCAGGATTTTACTTAACAAAGAGTTTTTTTTGTAATGGGACTTTTTCCCTGCAGTGCTCATCCAGAGCCTTCGACTCCAACACTGACAACAAACAGCCCCACGAACATGGCAGCTCTGAAGGGCTTTGATAATAGTTCCAAAATCCTTTACACAGAAAGTCGCTCAGAGCGGCATTTGCGATAAATGTCATGTTGTAAAGCTTGTAGAAGACAGAACAGACGCTTGAACAGAGGAGCGGTAAAAGTGCCAAATTGTTGGAATCCAGTTGGCTCTTTGCTAAAAACAAAGGAAGAAGCTTTAACATTTCACACCGAGGCTGTTCCAAGCACAGGGAAATATAACAGAATCTTTTTTTTTTTTTTTTTAACTTGTCCTGTCCAACAGCTAAGCAGACAGATGAGAGCTGAAGGCCTCTTGTGTTGGACATATTTTACTTTAACAACAGGGGTTATGAATCTTTAGACAAACCAAAGGTATGTCTGAATAAACCCTTTTTGTAATCGAGGCCAAACTTTATTCATTTTAATCATATTTGAAAATCGTTTGTGTTGGACCGGACGGAAAAGGAAAGGAGGGAAGAAGAAAGAGGGATGTTAGGGTAGGAGGGTGATTAAAGGGGGGGGGGGGGGGGTAAAACCATGAAGCAGCATAAAACAACAAGTTTCTGGATGGTTATACTCATTACAGGGAGGTTCAGATGTACAACAAAGTCTGTAAGGGGCGGGGCCTGTCCACACACAAACCCAAATGCCATAAACATACCTGTTGGCTCCTAAAACATTCACATGTCAACATGTACACAATACATATAATGTTCACACACGCAAATTCAAACCAACTAGTGTGAAATATTTAATTCAATCATGCAAACTATTTGTGCAAAGGTGAGCTAACACCTGTAACACTCAAGTGAGTGTTTATGTTCTTCTAAAATGGATGATGGGATGTAAAAAGAAGGAGGAAGAGTGCACAGTCATCCCCACACCAAGACCCTGGAGCAGTAGGGGCAGCCAGACCCCCCCCCCCCCGAACACCCGCACGGTAGCAGATGGAGAACAACTGCCCCCCCCGGTTGATCACATCCACCACCCAGGCCAGGGCCAGCAGGACCGCCACGGGGGCCCCCAAAGCCAGAGAGCAGGGGAGCAGGGGGGCCGGGAGGGCCCAACGCGGGACCCCGCCCCAGAAGAACGCCCACAGCCCCAGACGAGCACCCCACACCACCCAGGAGTTCTGGGCATCCCCAACCCCATATACGAGCCTGGGCCCCCCAAGGGAGACCAGTGCTCTAGACAGCCACCCACCCGGCCCACGGTTGGTCCAGGAGAAAGCAAGGCAGGGGCCTGCCATGGAAGGAGGAGGACACCCAGGGAAGAGGGGGTCCACAAGAAGTGTTGTAAACATGGGCCGACCAGGCTCGCCCACAGTTGGAAATTTGCTGAGGCCCAGAGCTCAGGGGCAAGGACCAGAACCCACACCACAGGGACCCGGACACCCCCAGGCTCAGGTGTGATGTGATCCCCGTCCTTGCCAGAGAGATCAGGGATCCCCTCTCCCTGCCGGCACCCAAGGAACAAGGCCGCCGTTGCCAAGGGCCTGGTACCCCCTACCAGGGGGTAGGGGGTACCAGATGGTCATGGGTCCTACCTTCCTTGTGAAATGTATGTGTGTGTGTTTGTGAGGGCGTGTGTGTGCATGTATGTGTGTTTGCATAGGAGTGTATATTTTGAGGGGAAAAGGGTGTGTGTACTAAAGGGGTGCAGTTAAAATCGGCGGGTACTGAGAGGACATCTCCTGATTACTCACAGTGATGTCCAAGCACCCGCCCTCACAAGTGTCCTGACTAAGGTGCAATTAAAATAGAGAGGGGGGGCCTACTCCATACAGCAACCATGGGAGTGGAACCACTGCCAAGTAGCTCCTCCCCCCAAGGCGCATTGCAGGCTGATTCGATAGATTCTCTTCAAGAAACAAAATCCAGTGCCTAATAATTGATTATCTTCAGAAAACATTCATTCATGATTTCAGTAACGGTAATCATTATGTAATAATCATTGATTATTAGAAAACATTATCACATTAAACCAGTAATTATTGCTTCTCATTGCAGATCAAGTAAATAAAATCAATGGTTTATTTATTGTAATTCAAACATTTCAGTAATCATTATTGCACATTACAATGTAACACTCATTGATTGTAATTAAAAGAGCTTTGATTATTTCACCACAATCAAGTTCACACATTTATTTGGAATTATTCAAACACCTGTTGATCCTGAACTCCTCTTATCTTCATATCCTGAAATCAGAGTTTCTTTATCAATTTTTTTGAATATTTGAACATTGTTTCAGCTCATACCTTTAATTCACAAAACGGCCGACTGTTGGAAAATTAACCATGGAGGAGAAATTAATATCTGCAGTTTGTACCCAGCCGGAATCATATGAAAACAAATCTTTTCTGTATCAAAATAGAGCTGTGAAAGAAAAAACCTGGAGTGAGATTCGCAAAATTTGCACCACTTTGACATTTCGCACTAAGCCTCCCCCAACTGTAGGTAGTTGGTGCTACCAACATCTGGTGGTTAACAGTAGCATAAGAAAAATAGAAAGAAGCCCCACCCTGCTTGTCCAGTGTGAAATCATAGGCTAAATGTGTCAACTGTCCGGTGTGTCCATAGCCTACCAGTAAACACAAATGTACATGTAAAAACTTAGCCTTGGCAAACCCTAACAGAAAAAATATTTTATCAAGCATATATATTTGTGACCTGAATAGGAGAAACAGAACCCTCTATGGATTGCAAATGGTTCATGTCTAGTAAGTGTGAACCAAAAAAAATAAAAAGCTGTATTTCATCAATTCTTTTGAGGATCAGATTTTTATGGATCATTCGTGATTTCTTTTTTAAAATATTGCCATTGTGTTGCTATGAATCATTTTGCAGGGCATCAAGAAAACTAAAATTCAGATGGCTTCACCAGCAGAGTAATTTATTTGCGCTAACCAGGGGTTTATGGAGCATGCGGCGCGCGCTGACAGCTTGTGGCACGTTTCGTCGCTTTCGCATTTACGCCGCTTCATGTCCCTGCATTATGCTCCCCGTCCCCTCATCCGCCCCCAGCCCGGCTTTTCGCAGCAGAGGCGTATGAATACATGAATGACAATGGCTTGTGGGTGACAGCTGAGGATTTTCAGAAGCACCTTTTTGTCTGTGAGCACCAGTTGTGCTCACAGACAGACAACTGGCTCCCAAAAATCTGACAGAGCTCCTTGTGTAAACACTTCCTTTGACAGATTAGACTGTGTGTGCTTTTGCATCAGCAGCAGAACACAACGGCTGCTTTCAAAGTCAGTGTTTTCATCGCTTCTACCGTTTTTATTTTTGAGGAAAAGCATTAATTGCACTCTTACAAAAAGTAGGAATGTGAGGACGTAGGATGCAACAGTAAATCATAGGAAAATGCCTCATTGAAAGTTTCCCATTTGTTGAGTAGAAACTTTGTTCATATTTTAGAGCATATTCAGACCGGAAAAGTGTGTTGGTCGAAACCGAGTCTGCTTAATTTGGTCTGGATCGAGTCCTGAAACCTTGCATTTGGTCTATATTCAGACTGCCATCTACCAGACATTTCTCTTTTAAACTAAAGCTTGTAAACAAAACCATGTGACTAAAGGTCTCTTCAATCATTGGCCAGGAATTACGAGGGCGGGGCAAAGCAACAAGAGAAAGAATAAGAGTCCTGTGCTGTGCAATCCTTGTTGGGATGGTTCACTTATAGATGACGCCCATTGAGAAAACTATGTTGTATTATTGGGCTATATAAATACAACTGAATTTAATTTAATTATTAATACTTTATATTTCACTGACCAATTCTGAATGACTGTAACAACGTCAGGTACGAGACTTTATTTACTACTTTGGGTTGGCAAAGACAGCAAGGTGGTTACAGAGGAGACAATGGCTATGAAGCTATAAAGGGACACTTATAAGTGTTTATGACATAGATTGTTGGGAAAACAGTGAGAAGGTATGTGGATCACAGGTTGTTTTAAATTAACCTGCATTCATGAATGCAGGTTAATTTCTGTGGGTTGCTGTGTCACATCATCATGGCTGCTACCTCCCTATCCTGTTTGCATCCCATAATGCCTGGCTACGGTGGCCGTTTTGGTCCAGTTGTTCCGCTCTGAGCACAGAGCCTATTCCGACTGAGGAATCTCAGGAGCTTAGTCTGATTGGAATAAAACTGAGACCGCCTGGAAAGATGGGTCAGAGAGCGGTTCCTGGTTCTGGACCAGGGTCCACTTGGCACTTGGGTGTATTCAGACTAAAAATCTATCAAGGATTTTCGGGAGAAACAAATTCTTTGGTAATCCTTAAGATAACCAAATGGGTCCAGTCTAAATACCCCCATTGATTGATTCCAACACTTTTTGTTTATTTGACAGAATTGGCAGGGTTGAATGTATAATGTTATATTCACAATGGGCTCAGAAATGCACATTAGGATGACTGCTTTCAATGAAAAGTCTTTAAATGCGCATAAATGAGTGTTTCTGACTTCTCCGTTTATAATTCTCGTGTTTGTGTGTCCCTACCCAAGTTTCTAAGACCGTTTTGGGCTCCATGAACACAACGTGCGTTGAAAACTAGGTAGCGTCCTTTTTAACCCTTGTGCTATCCTATGACCCCACCCTTGCATTGACATGTTATCCCTTCCATGATAACGGTGGATAAAGGGGAAGATGATTTCATGTAATCCATGGACACCAGTGAAGATCACAAATCATTGAAGAATAAAGGTTCAGCGCATTGTCTAGTGGGTCTAGATCAGTGTTTTTCAACCTTTTTTGAGCCACGGCACACTTCAACCTTGACAAAAATCCTGCGGCACACCGGCATTCAAAAAAAGAAAAAAAAAGGAGAAACTCGGTCTGTATTGATCTACAGTCCCTCCATGATCTCACATGCATTTTTGTGATAATTGTGGCAGAAAAAGCTGGAAGCTGCAGCTGTTTTTTAAGATGTAATAAAAGTTAAGTTAAAAGATTTAAAAACTGTTTGATTTGTGGTCGTTGTGGTTTCACGACGTTAAGAGGAGAGAGACGTGCGCCCAGACGCTCACACTGTCACTTTAACCCAATTCATCATGGGAGATGTAGTTCAGTAATCCGCCGAACGCAGAAAGACTCACGTCTCTGAGCTTCATTGTTTTGTTCACTTGTTCCACGGTCCGACACCGGATTCTGTGGAAAGCTACACCGCTAAAGACAAGCTTTAGCTGGTATTTTTGTTGGAACTGAGAGACTTTATGAGCAGAATCAGAACAAGGAAGTGAAGACTTTAACCACTTCTGATTGGTCAGACTGATGACGTGTGATTAAGATCCCAAGAATGATTGGTGGAGACAGTTAAAGGGGCGGAACTTTTCCTAACACAGCTGAAGCTGCAGCTAAATCGCTGTACCGTCATCCTTATCAAAATGTATTTAATAGAATCAAATAAACACAAAGAAAAAAGTATTTTACGATCTTTCATATTCCCAATTAGTGTTTTATCAGGGCCCGTAGGGATGAACAAAGAACTGAAATCCTGGAGATGGAAAATGTTGTTAAATCAGTTAATGAGGGATATTTCCCACGGCACACTTGACCATCTCCCACGTGTGCCGTGGCACACTGGTTGAAAAACACTGGTCTAGATGATCCAACTCCCAATGTTAAAGTTCCTAGGATACCAAAAGGGTTAAATTACTGGAATGCTAACTGTTTGAAAATTGATATTGAATGAGAAATAAATCGCGGTTCGTACCCAGCCAAACTTTTATGTCACCAAGTCTTTCACTTATGGGAATAGAGCTGTGAAAGAAAAAGCCTGGAGCAAGATTCCCAAGATTTGCACCACTTTGACATTTTGCACCAAGCCTCTTCCAACTGTAGGTACATGCGCTGTAGCGACAGTCCAGTGTGAACACTGTGTGCGCATTTTTGAACGTGCCAAGAGTGTTGCGTAGCTTAAGACATAGATGATCTTGTTTGTACAGAGGAGGTTCAACATTTTTAATATATATTTTCAGTTGTCAGGAAGATCTTAACAGATTGTCTTTTCTTTATCCCTCTTTAGTCTCTAAACATTTGCAGGAATTCATCATTTCTTTTTGTGATTTTGTCTCTTATTTCTGAAATTCTGAACATAAAACACTTAACTATTGCAAAACAGGTTTGCATTAAAAATTGTTAGCTGGAAAAAAGTCAACTCTTTGCAGGAAAAAGTAGCCTAATGCAAAGTAACAAAAGGAATCTTTGCAAAAACTTTTAAAGTGTTTCAGAAATGTTTGTGTGAAAGTTATTTGTAATTTGCCATTTTATCGAAAAAGGTACTGAGACCTGGTTTATGAAAAGATCTCACCAAGGTTTTCAGCTAACACTATTCATCAAAGCTTCACACATTTCAGCTATTTTAAGTCCAGGCTCCCCAAAATCTCTAGACGCAATAATCTCCTAGTTTGCGATGACATATCCACTATTTAGTCTGAAAGTGGGGTGTTCGAGCGACCTACTTCAAGAAAACCAGAAGCAGGTGTGTTAAAATGATGAATTAATAGCTATAAAGTTGTTGTTTTTCCCACAACCCAAAAATTTCATGACAGCCAAGAAAAAAAGGGCCGTAGGTAAATTGGAATGAGTTGCTTCTCAGTTATTCATGAAAGGTCCCTGAAGAAGGGCTGCATGTAAAAAACAAAAACAACAACTCCTCGCTTGATGTGTCATGTTGTCCTTTTTACAGACTTATTCAAAATGACAAAAGCTCTTATTTGGTGCTTTTTAACCCGGAGCAAAAGATGAAAAACAAATTGTTTTCTGGCTGCAGTGAGCGCCTGGTGACCAAGAACCAGCGTTAATCTTCCAGTGGATCCACAAGCTGCTTTAACGGGACTGTAAAGTAAAAACTAGCGACGGTTTATTTGCATTGCGTCACATTACAGAGCTTATATGGTAATTGGTAATTTGACAACTCAGCGATTAGATGTTAAAAAGTTGTTTTCTTGGCCTGTAAAGTATGAACACTTTACGGTAAACCACCTTGAAGTTTGGTTTAAACACTATTGACTGAACTAAAAAAAAAAAAGGCATCAAGAGTTTGGAAAATAAAAAACAAAAAGAGCAAAAATGGCTAGTAGAACTTCACCAGCAATCGCTTTTGGGTGCCAGTTCAAACCCACGGGAGAGGAGATCAAAAAAGCAAAAAAAATGCCCTCAGGAAGTTCAGGCCCGGATGGGGAGCGTCGCCACGGCAACCCTCCCAACAACGAGTTTCATCAGTTGCGGCGGAGCAGAGAAGTACGAGCAGAGACGTTTTTCTTTCATCCGACAGAGATGTGGATCACGGCCCCACGCGCAGGAACAGAAAGCGCGCTGTTCTTTCCTCGGGCACAGCAGAAAGGCTTCTGAAATATTTACACGCCGCAGAAAAATAAGCTACATTTCCTGAATATTAAACGCAGCTGCTGTTTACTGGTGCAATGGGTGTCTGCTGTGGGCTTCTGTGCAGTTTAAAGTGATATCACTTTAATTCCTTAGTAACTAACAAAGCTGTATTTTCAGCCTGAACTGTGCTTTTTAAAATTTCTAAACTATCAAATAGTCAGTGATTAGTCACGTCCATCCTTGAAAACTTTCAGCTTTCATCCAATTACATCAGTTTGAATGTATTTCTGTTTTTTGGTTACAACAAATGATGGTAAATGAACCTCATCCAATAATTTGCAGTAAGATTGACAAACGGACAAGCCTCAATATGACAAAATAAGTGTTTTTTATTCCAGCTTGAAAGCACAACAATCCCATTTAGTTTCATCTATGCCATCAGCCCTTCAAACTACAAGGCTAAAATAACCGGTGCAACAAAAGTAGCAAGCAATATTGGAGCTTTCCTGCTGTAGAGTTTTTAGCCAGATTCCAGCTCGGCCAAAGAAAATGAAGATGTACACGGATCTACAAGTGGATGCACCAGAATGGAGCAGAGCAGAAAGCTTGATACTCAGAAATACACATTTTTAGCTGAATTTTCTTTACACATGTCCTCCATCATCAGTAAAAAAGGCCACAAAATCAATGGCAAAAACTTTTTTAAATAAATATTCACCACAATTGCTCCCAACTTTGGTCAAATCATTCGTGATTTTTAGTCTTTTGTGTGGCTCCAGCTTACATTCCGTTTGCTTGGAAAATCCCCCAAATGTTTGTTTCTGTGTTCTGTCCTCCAGAGTTCAGTACTGGAGCATAAGAAAGGATTTTCTGTCTCGCTCTGTTCTTTCCAATCTGCAGACTACAGAGTAACAGAACTTATTTGCAACCCTGAACTTTGATGAACCCTCTGCGACATTCATCTGCTTTTCTCCGAAGCTCCTCTTCCTCATTTCATGCTCTCTCATAACACAGAGCAGCGGGAACAATAGTCTTCGAGGAAGACTTTGAATTCAACTTGGTTTCCTAAGCAATGTCAGGCAGAGGACATCCAAATGTGACTTTTACCTTTCATCTAACGTAGAATACATTAGCCGCTCATACGCTGCTGAAATATTTAAGTAGGGTTGGAAGAAAGATGGCTGCTCGTATGGCCTTGAGCCGGTCATTATACAGCCTTCAGTTTCTGAACAAAAGCGAGGCAAAGTCTTAATCGAATCTGGGCCGTGGAGTCATGTCTAGAACCCTTCAAGTGCAGAGGAATTATTGTAAAAAGGTCAGCTTTTACGGAAGGGCACTTTTTTTGCTTCAAAGTCCAATTGGAAGCTTCAAATCTTACAGATCTGTCACGTAAAAGCAGCTTTTTCTGCCGTTGAAAGGTCAAAACAGAGTGATGACGGTGCTACAAAAATAATGTTTCACAAACAGCTGTTTGGTTTGGGAACACAAAAGACTTATTATGAGGAAACAAGAATTTCTTATTTGTTTTTTGCAGATTTACATTTTTAGAGTCAATACAGGGTGATTAGTGTAAACAGCATCTCTCATCATTTGCATGCAAATCTCATTGATCTTATTTATTTTAGGCCCATTTTCTGTGTTTTTCCTTTTTTAATAAGATCCTCCAGGTGTATTGTAAATGAGGAGAACTCTGTGTACCCCCCAAAAATGAGGATTATTGAAGGGAATAATGTGCATCCACTATGGAAGCCTACTCTACTCAGAAAAAAACAAAATCAAAAAGAGCGTGTTTTTGGTTCAATTTTGTTTTTTAACGCAAATGTTTTAAGAACTACCAAAAATGTTAGGAAATATTAAATACTGATCAGTATGAACAGTTTATTTTTGGTTTGTGATGATGCAGAAAAAGAGGTAAACGCACAGCTTTTTCTGCTTGTGATGCTATGGAGGCCAGCAGGGACCGTCAACAAAGTACGCAAGAACATCCAAGACGATCAACAGCAGTTTCACAGTAATTCATCACAAATGATCTAAAACATCACAAGTATTCATTTTTGTTAAAACAAACTCCACAGAAATATTTCTCTTAGAGTGAACCAACATGTTCCAGTAATGCAAGTTGTAGACGTGTCCTTATCTCTGCTTTAGGACTACAACTGTTGTAGTCAAAAACTAAAAATGAGCTTAACCCTTGTGCTATCTTAGATGACCCCACCCTTGCTTTGATGTGTTCTCCCTTCCATGACAAAGGTGGATAAAGGAGGAAGGATTTCATGTAATCCATGGACACCAGTGAAGATCACAAATCATTGAAGAAAAAAGGTTCAGTGCACTGTCTAGTGGGTCTAAATGACCCAACTCCCAATGTTAAAGTGCCTAGGATAGCACAAGGGTTAAGGACAAGAAGAAAAAAATGGTATAAAAAAATCATAGTCAATCATTAAACATATCTTGAAAAACAAAAGAGATCATCACAAATATCGTGAAAAAAAATATTCTCAAAAAATGAAGAAAAATCGTCTAAAAAAACAAGGAAAAAATATTAAATGATTCTGAAAAAAATCGTGCAAAAACGTTCTCAAAAAATGAACAATAAAATAAAATCATCTCAAAATACAAACTTCTTTCAAAAAATTAGAAAACAATATAATTTCAAAATCAATCTTGAAAAACAGACTGTTTTAAAAAAAATCCATATTTGTGAATAAAGTAAGTAGAAAGAACAAAACGAACTGGCGATAATGTGACGAGCACATGAACGAAACGGACACGGATCATGTAAATTGAGTATAGAAACATGACATACCAAGACAAACACAAAAAACATTGAATGAACACTTTATACAGACAAAACGTCAAAAAAGAATTAAAACATAAACTACTTTTTTTTTATTTGAATGATGTGTACTTCTAGGATCCACAGCTTTAAATCTCCAGGATAATTCATTTATTTGGGTATTTTTTCCCGTGAAAATAAGTGCAACCATCCAGTCGGATAAATATGGCCTCAGGTCAGACAAAAGTTGTTGGGTTTTTTTTTGTGCTGTAGCTCTGAGCTCAGGTGTCTGGAATGATTCTCGTAAAAAAAGGATGCACCTGCAGTCCCGACGGCCTGTCGTGGGAGGCGAACCCTGAGGTCACCTCCTCCGCCAAATCCAAGTCACAACAATGACGGATGTCCTTCTGCTTTTCTTGTCCGATGATTTTTTTTTCTTCAGGGTAATTTAGTTGCTTAGTAACTCTAGTGAAGGAGGCATCTTTCTGGTTCTGCTTCTTCTGTTTGGAGACAGAAAGGGTGATAAAAATAAAGAAAGATGGCTTTGTTTGTGTATCAGAATCTCCCAATTCCTACTGGAATCTCCTCAACGACTTCATTTTTGTGAGCTTGGCACAGATCCCAGCCTTAAGCAGCAGAAAGTGGTAGTTGGCCGGTGATATGCGAGATAAAACAAATGGGGTTGGACGGAACCGTCTCGCTTTGGCAGCCGAGTCGTCTCTGCCGGCCATCTCGAAGCTCGGAGCAACAGCTTGCTGTGGTTGGCAAGTGTTGGGCATACATTTCCCTCACCAGAGGGAAGTGTGAAGGATCGACTGTTACAAGTTCATGCTCTCATTGTTGGCAGCGGGAGCGTTCCTCGGCGGTTCAAGACGTCAGCTTCTTCAACTGAAGGCTTTGGCTTTACACCAACATCCTGAGTTTTTGACCCTTTAAACGCAGTTTTTATGAGACTAGAGCTCCTACTGACGGATTGAGATTGTCTTTTTAAACTGTAATACCCTTATGGTTAACAAAAGATCAATGTGCAGGAGGTATAGGGGGGGAAGAGTCTAAAAAAGGAAATAAAATCAACAAAGAAATATTAGAAAAATGTAATGTGGTTGAAAAATGTTCTAACTGACAACCGAGGAGCTAAAACATAAATAAATTAGAGCCTTACAATTTTTTTTCTAATTAAAAAATCTCCTTAGAAATTGGTTTTCCACACCGACACTCAAATTTAAGGGCACAGATTATGTGACAAGCCAGATCAGCGTTTCTAATTTCAAATTAAGAGTCCACTCAAAGCACAGATATTGGGCCCAAACCAACAGAGCCACATCGGGTTGACTGCTCTCCAGCCTTGGCTCCACTCTACTGTTGGACATCCGCGGCTAACACAAACGTCCATACACTAGGGGGCGCCATGTTTACTCCTATTTGCTGAGAGACAAGTCACGGGCTTTTCCAAAACGTGGTTACATAAATATATATTTACTCACAACAATCTTTCCTTATTTTTCTATATTGTTGGTTTAGGAATGGAAAATAACATAATATTGAATTATTGGAAAAAAGAACAAATCAGAAATTTGTGAATTTTGTTTTATTTACGTACGTGCAATTTACACATTTAAATCTCAAGAGTTCAACAAACAACACAAAAGCAAAAAAATAAAGGACTTAACATATTAAAACAGGGTAGACTTATTCCCCACATGCTACTTTAATTTTTACACAACGCTACACTTACTAAGCTATAACACGCAGTTTGTTAAGTTTTCAGTGACTCTGTGCTGCTAAAACCTTTAGTGGTTTAGAAGTAGCTTGAGTAGCACTTCCAGTTTCAGAAAAAGAATATTTTCTGTCGTAAAATAACAGGAAAAATTATCTAAAAAAAAAGAGCGTCTTATCCCCTCAAAAAATAAACTGCATCCACTGCTGTCTGTATAAATAAAATTAAAAAACAAGAAAAAAATTCTCCTTCGATTAAAAAAAAACACTTTAGCTTCCCAATAGATCCTCAAAGTTTTAGTTAATCATAAGCAGCACAGCAGACACACTTATGCAGTAAAGGTCATAAATCCATCAAAGTGACAACAAAAATTTCAACCTTCAGACAATTTTTAAAATTTTCTTATTTAAAAAAAAAGTATACAACTACGGGTCCCTAGACAAGTCTTTTTAAAACTAAAATAAAATGTTCTTTTTTGTGGCCCTGATTTGGAATTCTGTGCGCACATATTAGTATTTTGTGGTGACAAATTTGCAATGCATTTGTATTTTTTTGGTACAGATTACTACTTTGTGCATGCAAATTAGTATTTTGTACCCACAAGTTAGCATTCTGTGGCTACTATATAGCATTTTGTTGCCTCAAATAAGCATTTAATTAGCATTTTGTGCGCACAAATTAGCATTTTAGTATCTTTACTTCCTATTACTAAATTAGTCATTTTTTTTCACAAAATGCTAATAAAATGACCTTTTGTGGCAAAAAAATACTAAATTTTGGCCATAAAATGCTAACTTCTTTGCACATGATAGTAATTCCTGGTCACAATTATTCATTTGAGGGAACAATTGGATTTTTTTTAATGTCATGTCTAGGGTTCCGTATAAAACAAATGATAATTCAAGTTTTAAAAAAAGCAAATCATTCCTTATATTCACACAAAACCTCATTTGTAGAATTCTGAGCGGGCATAATTAGGCTTGAAAGAAAAACATCATGAGCTGCTACACATTAACGCTGTTGATGGACTGCTTGAAGTGTCTAAAAGTAAGCGAAGCCCATTACCAGAGGATCTGCTCAATCATGGGTAATAGGTTCAATCATGTGGGCTTCTGTTAATTTGATCATCCTGCCACCCGCTACTTTTTCTAGAGGTAAGAATAACACCCTCCTGTAAGTGATGTTTAATTTATGCATGGACATGTTGGCATATCATCACTACAAAATAAAATAGATGCTTTTTAGAAACAGAAAAAAAAAAGAAGACGTATGCACTATTGAAGTTAAATATACCACACCAAATCTAATTCCGTCCCTCCGTGATCTTTTAATTAGGAATACTTGGCTGGATAAAATAATTACTGAGCGCAGCTGCACTCCAAAGTCTATCTGAAGTCTGCCGTTGTCCCACCAGCTCCTCTGCTGTTCACACTGGATCCACTCCGCTTTCTGTAATCACCAGTAATAGGCGTCATTTGATGAAGTCTCGACTAATTATGCTAGTAGAGTGATAATTGGTTCACAGCTGGATTTCAAGCTTTAAGTCATCTTTTACTGCCGTGTCAATCATTTTAACGATGTGGTAGGGTGACCCCGGTCTATGATGATGTTTGATTACTAACCGTGCTAAAAGTATTGACACTTTTACTAGAGAGGGTGTTTTCAACAAGTACTAAACATTTTCGTTAAAGGTTTTTCTGCATTTCCATTGGCTAAAAATGCTGAAAGACAATTTGACAAATAAAAACCCAATTGTTGTTGTTGAGATCAATGGTATTTTCTCCAAAGGCAATAGGATCCCAGGTACAGTGCCGAAAAAAGACTGTTTCTTTCAGAATGTTTTTAAAAAATATTGAAAACTAATCTTGTATTTAAACGTAGGCAACCACATTTAACAAAAAAAAAATGAAGACCTGAAGTTTTATTCAAAACAAAAAAGGCAAACATGTTAAGTTCTGTTAAAAAACTAATTGTTCCGATACTGATATATATTTTTGTAATTTTACCACAAATTAGTGTTTGTATTACTTTTTTTTTTCAAAGAATAAATAAAGGACGGCAGGTCTTTTCAAAAAGTAATTGTTCCCCTCTTGATAGTTTTTGGATTATAACCACAAATGTTTGTATTCACTTGTGTAAATTCCAAACTTATACCATGTATATTAACAATCAAAGCTCTCTATTCTGTTCTATAGTATTCTAATTTTGTGTTTCATTTCTTAATAAGGAGAAACAATGACTGGTAAAACATACCAGATCCGGTCAAAAAGTAATGGCTCTTTTCTGCATTTTCTTTGCAATGTAACCTCTAATTTTATGTGTACAATACTATTACAATTAAGTAATCAAGGTTGGTCAAATATGCCACATCATGTCACATAGTAATTGCTCCCCTGTTGATTTTCTTTGTGATTTTAACTCATTTGACATGTTTAATACTAGTATATTTACACGCAAACAAACAAGTAAAAAAAGGCTGGTCAGATACGTCAGGTCCTGTCAAATGGTAATTGCTCCCTGAAACCGCTTGTTTAACCTAACTTTGGATGCAAAGAAGGGCTTTAATGAGTGAAAATATGTTTTTTACCTCGACACGGAAGAATTGTGCTCCACCCTTTTTCCCTGTCTCTTAGCCTGAGTGCCTTTGAGCCTAAGGACATGGAATGCTGGACTTTATCCTCTGAGATTTTCCCCACAGTTTCAACACTTATTACCGAATCAGGTTCAACAGCAGCTAAGCAATCCCAATGCATGAGACTACCGCCACCGTGTTTCATTGTCTAAAATCTTTAGGTTTTCTTCTCTAAATGCTCCAAAAATTGCTTTCAGTCACTACTCGAAATTATCTTTGAAGAACTTGTATTTTCTTTAAAGTGTAAAGCTGAGCTAACTTTTTTTTACTTGCCCCCTTTTACTCAGTTGTGTCTTTTTCCTTGAACTCTAACCAGGCGCCTGCCTTTCTCAAACCTCTTGATTACCTCACGGCCTCCTCCATATAATCATTCTAGCTGATCAGTCACACTTGTGAAGGTTTTTCAGCTACCAAAAGTGTTCATCACTCACGGACATTGGACATTTTTCTCACTATTTTAGGGTAAAATGTTTTAAATATTTTGATTCTATCCAATTTTTTTGTCTTGTAACTAGCATTATACCATGGTCTGGGTGAATACCCAATTCTGATTGGCTGCTGGGTGTGCATTAAAAAGTGATAACTACACACCGCAAAAAGAAGTTCCGTCACGTAGCTTAAAGTGTGGGTGACATGGTCTATTTTAATAAGCCAAAATATAGTAAATAGTCTCTATTTCATGTTGCGATTGTTTTTAATATTTTTCGAAAAAGAATAAATAGCGAAAAACGCAATATAAACAACGAGGACGGCCGCCGGCTTCACGCATTCCGCCGAATTCTCGCCCCCCTGTTTGTGACGTAACGAAAGGAAGACAAGGCAGACAACATGGCTAGCACCGATAGCGAAGCACAGAGTGATGCTACCGTCTCTATTAGCGATTTATCATCAGATGAACAGAAAGATGAAGAGGAAAGTTGCGGAGATTATCATGATGATGAGTCACTTTTGCAACCGTATCGATTCGAACCCTTTTGCGAAAGTGAGGAGGATATAGCATTAACCCGTACTTAAGCGAACCTTACTTTACTTTACATGATGCATCTTTTAGAATTAGATAAGGCTTTTACTAAAAATCTTTGGAGTTTTACAGCTTTTATTTAAAAAGAACAAAAAACATCAGATTAGTTTAAGTTTTCTCTCTTGTAAATTCAAAAGCTGCTCTGTCTGAGTTTGATCTACTTACTCTGACAAAATGACCTACAATACATCATTCAATCGACATAAGTTCTGCAGGAATAACATGATACAGACCAGAGATCCTAGTTTGGACACTGGCAGTGTTCTCTTGGCTTGCTGAACTCAATGATCTCTTCATTATTGGGAGAGATGGGAAACCATGTTCACTTCCTCCCATTTCCTTCTGATTTCCTTTCTCTGTTTCGGCCCCAAAAGCTCCACACCTTGGAGTCCAAAATTGAGGAGGAAATGAGGAAGATGGCCTGTCAGCCTTGTTGACGGGTCATTATGAAGATGGCAAATGATGTCTGGGTCATTACGGCACGGAGGCACAGGTTGCCTGTTGCTGGCTCTGCCACCACTCTCTGGGAGCGCCGAGAGAGGGTCAGTATAAGACGGTGCCTTTGGCTCCAAGAACAGAGAATTGCAAAGATGAAGGACAGAAGAGATAATTAAAAAAAAAAGCCCTGAATGTCAAGATTCACAGCTACAGCAGCACCCCGGTACCAATTTAATTAGACGAATTAGTGTAAAACAGCATATTTAAGCAATAAATTTAGAAGCCATAAATAAAACAACAATATTAATATCATAAATGGCTTCTTTGAAGACAATCACTTACTAAGCTGGCGCTTTCATTGAAACATGGCTCCACCTCTTTAGGAGAGCGCCATTGCAGAGACTATTATGCTTATGGACGCCATTTCTGGTTGTTTATTAGGATTCCTATAAATCCCAACATGACATTTTTCACTGACCAACTAGGTTTGGTTGTTGAGGTCGGATGAAATTTCAAATACCAGAATTCTGATGTTTAAATTATTTCCATTCGAATTTCCGTCTTTTATATGGTCCGAAAAAAGGAGGTGATTCCCATATCACTACCAAACCACCGCCATGCTTTTTTAAAAGCTTTCAAGCAGTGGAATTGAGACTGAAGTTGAAAGACTCTTGCGTTGGACAGATTTAGGTGGCTACATTTGTATAAACCCCTGTTTCTGGACAAAACAGAAGAGGGAGAGAAGTTCAAAACCTCGACGTACTTTTTCACACTGACGAATGACGAACACTTATAAATTTCATACATCACGCACGAATCACGGAAGGCTGAAATTTCATATATGGAATATCCACAAAATGTACAGAGAGAGTTTGTGACACGGCTTTAGGCAGGAACAAGCTTGGTGGAAGTCCACACTTGGATCCAGCTGTCCATATAAGGGTATCAGTTCCTTTGGAAATGTTAATCCAATTAAAAACAATATGGACAGATTAAAACGCTAGAAATGTTTTATTAAAGTATTCATAGATATTTGTATTTATATTTCCTACGATGCATTTTGTTTTCCCTCTAAAGATGATCAGATGATCCAGTGGCTTAAAAGTTTTTCATTTTTCTTTTATTGCACAGAAATTAAACACAGAGCTAACTTTTTTTTAGCATTTTAAAATGTTTTTGCCACGTTCTTATTATTTCATTGTTGTAATTCTAAAGGAAACAAATTTAAAACCGCTTAAGAGTTTACATTGAATATTGGTTTGACAAAGGGGTTTCTCCTAAAAAAGAATAAAAGCAGGTTTTTAATGCTTAGTGAGACACTGCTGTAATGCAAGGACATCTAACAACAGTTTAATTCAAGCTCTCTTTGTGTGCCAGAATCATTTAATGGATGCAAGAGTAATTACAGCCTGCATAAACGCTAATTGCTTATCTTTTTCTTGGTAAAATTGCAGTTTGCCACTAAATATCCTCCTATTTAAACGCTTTTATTTAGCAGCAGAAACTGTGATGACAGCCTCCAATGTGAACCGTTAGCATTAGTCATTCCATAAGATGATGAATCTGGAAGAAGACGAGAAAAAAAAAGAAGCTTAGTAATGAACTCCAATGAGCAAGCCAGGTTTTATATTTGAATAAACTTTCTTTGTTTTGAGAAAAAAAAAACTTTTTTATGAATTCTTTATATATTTATTTCATGGAGCAAATGGAAAAGTTGCTAAGACCCTGTTACGTAAATGCTGCTGTCCCTCCACCTAGAAAGGGAAAAGCTGGAGTAGGGAGCACAGTCCCGGCTCCAGGATGGGAGATGACAGGTGCCCCACTGAGGGCAGGGTCCCTTCGAGCAAACGGGGCCCAACCCCGTCTGCACCCATAGGAGACTAAGCCTCTGGCTGGTCTAGGTCCTGCCCCAAGCCACCCCCACCTGAAGTCCTCCAACAACTGACCACAGAGGAACCCAAAAAACATCCTTACCCACCGCCGCCTGATGAAGGAACTGGTCCAAGCCTTAAGGCCCCTATACAGTCAGGCATCGTAAAAGCCAACCCCCCAGTTAGCACGGAAATATATTCAGTGCTAAAAAAAACACTTTAGGTCGCCTCAACACCATATAATCCTGATTTTTTAGTTTTAGCTGAGAGCACTATGAATTACTATGTTGATAAAATGTTTTTACAGAAAAGTTGATCAGCAACCTGGTTTATTTTAACATATTGAAATGCTACCACTGATTTGTTAATGCGATGTCACACCAGGCTTGGAAACGCCTGTTTTGTGGTTCTCTTGTTCAAAGTTCTGCTTTAGGCATCGTTGCTAACAACTTTGAAAGGTTTCTGTCTTGCCATACAAACACCACAACAACACGGGGAAAAAGCTTAACCAGTTGAACATTGAGACTAATTGTGGACTTAGATTTAAGTAGTGATGTTTGGATGACATCCTTTGCAAAACGTGGAAATGCCAGCCAGTTAAAAATTATTAGTCATGCCCGACTGGAATCTTATGACACTAAGTATTTCAAATATTGGAATAGTACTCACCAAACTCTTCCAATTATGTGTACATGCAGTATTTCAGTGAAAATAGTCCAAAAGGAATAATGTAGGCTAGGTGTCTAAAACCACTGTTCAGCACATTCCTGAATGTACCACATATGCCCTGTGTGAACTGTACATATTTTAAAGTTTATTTCAGCAATTAAATACAGATACAGTACAGAATGTTTTCTGGACACACCTTCTCATTCAGAGAGTTTTTATTTTCAAGACTATGAAAACTGGGTGGATCACACCATACCACCAACAAATGTGAATTGCACACAAATGTAAGTGTGTTAAAATTGAATGCCAAATCTAAGGGTTCTTCAAAGTAGCTAATTTTTAGTTTACTACTGGTTTGCACACCCTCATTCTCTCTCTTTGATGAGCTTCTAGATAGCTCTAAAATGGGTCGTCCAACAGTCTTGAAAGAGTTCAGAGGTTTTGGTCATACTTTATTAGCCCAAATGGAGTCTCTTCTGCTTGTTTCCTTCCTTCAGCAGTGGTTTTAGCAGACATTCTACTATCATAGCCTGATTCATTAGCCTTTAAACAGTTGTTGTAGAGATGTGTCTGCTGCTTGAACTTGTGTGCCATTGACCTGCTCTCAATCTGAGCTGCTGTTAACCTGCTATTTCTAGGCTGGTGGCTCGGATCAACTTATCCTCCGCAGAGGTGACTCGTGGCTCTTCTGGGCGTCCGGTGCATGTGAGCCAGCTTTTGTAGCACTTAGATGGTTTTTTGCGGACTGCACTTGGGGACACTTTCAAAGTTTTCCTAATTTTTCAGGACTGACTGACCTTCATTTCTTAAAGTAATGATGGCCACTCGTTTTTCTGTACGTAGCCGCTTTTTTTCTTGCCATAACAATTCTTAACAGTCTATTCAGGAGGAATATCAGCATCCACCTGAATTCTGCACAACACAACTGATGGTCCCAACGCCATTGAGTAAGGCCAGAACTCTCCCAACCTGATGAGGACACTAATCTTGGTGTATAAGAACATTACAGGTGATTATCTCTAGAAGCCCATCAAGAGAATGCCAAGAGTAGCAAAGCATTAAAGCAAAGTTGGCTACTATGAAGAACCCAGAATATGACATAGCTGTTTCCAGCACTTTTTGTTGTATATATAATTCTCATTACGTTAAATCATAGTTCTATGCCTTCAGTTACTCTCTAAAAGCTTCATAGTCATGAAAATAAAGAAAACTCTTTAAATGAGAAACTTTTGGTGTGTACTGTATAGCAGTGTGATTTTACGCGGAAGATGGCAGTTCTGCTCCATTCCAAATGTACTATTTTACCTGTTTTAATCTCTTACCTTTTCAACTAATGTAGTACTTTAAAGGTTTGGAGTAAAAACTGTGAAAAGAGAGAATCATGCTCTCTTAAAGGTTTTTGTAGGTGGCTCTCAAAAGAGTCATGGTGTCTCAGTCCTGGTAATATTAATACATGTCATGTCATGTGTGTGTTGCGTGATCTTTATGACACATACATGCCATGTCATGTGTGTTATGATCTTTATACAGTGATGTATACCAATTATCAAAAGATATTATCAGTATAATTTCGTATATACCTATTGTATGTAACTGTTAGCAATTAGAAAATAAACCAGGATTGTATGGTTTATACTATACCTTTATTGTAATCAAACGACATGATGAACAAAACTGAGATGGATCAAGACATTTTCAATGTCCTTGAAGATAATAGATTTTATTGAATTCCTTGCCTCTGTAACTGCTCCCTGCCCTGACAACACATGCTCTGACACCCTTGTTGAAAAATACTGACAACCTTTTTCAACTCAAAATTCAGGAGTATATTTAAACTCCCCCAAACTTTTTGACATTGGGAGAAGGATTTTCACACAGTACCGAAAGTCACCAAAAAGAGTGCAGAGATGATTCTTAAAGGTTCAAGATTATCAACCCAAACCTAATTCGTAGACAAGAGGCTAATAAAAATCCTGAACCTGTCAATCATTACTAAGTCCCTAGCCTATCTGAAGAGAATGACCACCTCAACATGGCAGGCTCTAGCCCCTTACAGACAAAAAAACTTTAGGGTTATAGGAGAAGACGTGAAACCTTTACCTCATATGTTCCTAAAGAGGAAATGATCAAAAAGAGACAAAACTTTGAGATGGGACCAGAGATTTCTAACAAAGGTACCCACAATCTCCAGTCTTATGGCAGCCTCATCCACAACCCCCAGCTCACCATCACCTGTTTAAGCAGAATGTTCCTGTAGACAAACATTTAGAAGAACTACTGAGACTGTACCCCTGCTGCCCCCTGGAGGACCCATTTGACATTCTGAAATAAATACTGATAACTTCTTTACACGAAAAGTCCGTGAGCATCATTGGACTCCACAACTTCTGAGCTGGTAAGATTCAAGCACAAACTGGAAAGTCACTCGCAAGAGTGATATCTTTCAATGTTCCAGATTATCAACCCAAACGCCTCAGACAAGAGGAAACCTAGTAACCCTCAACCCCTTCATCTATACCAACATCTCATGCATCTTCAATGTCTGAACCAGTTCACCAAACTCTCAAGAGATGAGCACGGTTTCACAAGAGACCTGAAAACTGCACTTTTTAGGAGCACCGGCTAACATATTACCCACAAGGCTTGAAGAGGCAGCTAACACCAATGTTGGATCTGAACTGACAGAGAAAGTAGGCGCAAATTTTGAGATGGAACTAAATGTTGAGGAAGAAACTGCGAAGAATCTTCCCTTCATGGCAGGAAGATCCATCACTACCTCAGCTCATCAGAGAATGTATTTCAGAAGATTTCTGTGATGACCTCTATTTGGATGATTTACTGAATTACGTCAACTAAAGTTTTAAGACAAAATTCAAAAACATTGTAAAACTCAAAAAAAAAAAGTTGGTAAATACAAAAAGCAGATATACAAATTAATATTATTGTCTATTGGCCAACAGTTTTTAGTTTTCTTTAATTTTGTTTTAATTCAAGTTTTAATGTAAAATATCTATTCTTTTTTAATTCTCTACAATCTTTTTTTTCATCCTAATTTGACCTCATAAATCAAATTAGGAAATTATCAAAAAACAGTTAGAAAAAGCTTTTTTTTTTTATATAAAACATTCTGTTTAATTTCATTGATTTAGTTTTGCCTTGCATAGTTAAAGGTTAATGGTATTGTTAAATTGTTTGAAAATTTAAAATGTCAAAAATATTGGGTGAACAAAGATAGTACACGTCACTGTATTATGATGGTATGGGGGAAGAATGAACAATGGTGGCTGGGCGCTCCCTCACTGATAGGGGGAGGAGCTCGGTCACCGGGAGAGAGCTCGAGTAGAGCGCCACTCCCTCCCTGCCACTTCAAGAGGAGCTAGTGGAGGTTTTGAGCACTGCCTGATTCCTCCTGACACTGAGGTGTTCCATGTCCCACTGGGTTGAAGCTCCTGGAAGACCCAGACACACTGGGAGACTTGGTGTCTCTTGCTGGGTTTGGGAACATCTCAGGGCAGACCCCAGAAGAGATGGAGGAAGTGGGCGGGGGGAGGGATATCTGTGCAAGTTGTGTGGAGGTGTTTTTTCTGCACAAATCTCTCTATATGCAGTTTTTGTGTTCCTTTGTGTAGTAGTGGCTCCTCCGGGCGCCCGGCTTTCCCTAGATTCTAAAAAAGACTTTATTTTTAAGTGAATTGTGAATTGGGCATCTTTGCTTAGACTGCTGCCCCCCCCAACCAAGTCCCAAATGGCTTAAGAAGATGGATGAGATGGATGTAATGGATGGATGATGATGGATGTTTTTTTCTGCACAAATGCCTCTATGTGCACAAATCGCTTTATGGTTCCTTTGTGTATAAGTGTTCTCACCGGTGCCCTGCTTCCTTAGATTCTAAAAAGACTTTTTTAATAAATAAAGAGGCTAGAAAAATATGGTCAGTGACTGCCAGGGCTATGATAATAATAACAATCAAAAAATAATTTATAAAATAACACAATAAATTATAGACTAGATAGATAGATAGATGAATAAATAAATAAATAATAAATAAATAAATAAATAAATAAATAAATAAATAAATAAATAAATAAATAAATATCAGTCACCAAAATGTATAGATAATGAACCAAATTAAGGGTTGGTAGTCTTGTGGGTCTGAGATCTCGCTCTACAGTAATTGTTAGTGATTGGCTAGTGACTGATAAATATCCCTCCTGAATCGCCAATTATCGTGGTGGAGGGGTTTGCGTGCTCGAATGATCCCAGGAGCCGGTAGCCAGGTGGTGTTTTCCACTCAAACTGAACTGGGAGACGGGCCAGACTAAGGGCGATCTAAAACAAAAAACCCCACATTAGATCCTCAGCACCACAGGAACCTGCAGAGGTGAGGCTGTGGTAACTGAAGACGAGTCGCTGCACGGGATAAAATACATGGCTGCCAACAGAGAGGCACTCCAGCTGAGAGACTCCTTCATGATCCACTTTCCTGCAGAGGGAGCAGACCCATGGCAGCTCCAGAATCCTGTTTTTCATCCTCCATGACTGAGCCACAACGGCTCTTTTGAGAGCCACCCACAAAACCTTTAAGAGCTTGATTCTCTCTTTTTCGCAGTTTTTACTCCAAACTTTTAAAGTACTACATTAGTTGAAAAGGTAAGAGATTAAAACTGGTTAAATACATTCGGACTTTTGTGTCAAACTGCCCTCTCTTCTTCCTCGTAAAATACCACCGTTAGTGCAGGATGCTGCTCAGTGAAAGACAAAAGCCGCCGCCATTGATAAATATTATTGCTGGTTACTACGTGACATAAGACATGCACCATTACTATGCATCGAGTCTTGCCCGTCTTGTCGGTCTTTACAATGTCCAAACAGGTACACAAAGAATCACAAAAGGGGATCCAATGTTTTATTCATCAAAGGCAAAAACATTGCGACAGCAAATCTTACAATAACATGTTTTTTGTGTAATCTATTTTTTTTTTAGTTCTGTCTGGAGGCCTGATGTCAGCAGAGAGAGCTGAAGAAGTCCCTGATGAAGGGACAAACGGAGGAACAAGGGACAACTTCCTGAACAGAGAGGCTCTCCAGCTGAGGAGACTCCTTGATCCACTCCTTCCTGCAGAGGGAGCAGACCCATGGCAGCTCCAGAACTTCCTGTTTTCTGTCCTCCAAGGACTGGAGCCAGGGCTCTGAGAGCCACCCACAAAACCTTTAAGAGCTTGATTCTCTCTTTTTCACAGTTTTTACTCCAAACCTTTAAAGTACTCCATTAGTTGAAAAGGTAAGAGAGTAAAACAGGTAAAATAGTATATTTGGAAAGGAGCAGAACTGCCATCTTCCTCGTGAAATCACACTGCTATACAGTACAGACCAAAAGTTTGACATACTTTCATTCAGAGAGTTTTTCTTTTATTTTCATGGTTATGAATATTAGATCACTCTGAAGGCATCAACACTGATTTAACACATGTGGAATTATGTACATAACAAAACGGTGTGAAACAACTGAAACTAGAAGGAGCTCCATTTCCAGAAGAAAAATGCAGGGTTGATTGCTGTACTGCTGAATGAAGTTGAATTAGCTGAATCAATGGCTGAACTGTACTGGAAAAACTTGAAAAGGTAAAAGTGCAAAAAGTCCTAGCATAAATAAGCTTTGAAAAAGTTGAACATTGTATAGTAGAAGGGCTATAAATAGGTCAAAGCTTGTAGAAGGAGTTAAGCATTAAAGCTGAAATTTTTGAAAAAATGGCTAAACTGTTGAAAATGCGAAGATTTTGCTAATATGGCTAAAAGTGCTAGAACTGAAATCAGCATCATCAACTTCGACTCAAAAAACACATTGTTTGAGCATCATATTGGTAAAAGCTACATTGCCTAGTTGATGGAAAAATCCACTCTTTTCAAAATGGCAGCTTTATCATTAGTTTCCATCTCCATAGCAACTATTTTGTTTGGGTCGCCTGGGGATGACAAACAAAATCAACGCCAGTTTCAGCCAAATTGAAAATCTTGGACGCCCCAGCAAACGTTTGTTTGCTAACCACACCCACATTCCTTATATGTCCAGATCCAGTGAATTTCAATATGTTCAGTTCTAGCCATGGATGAAGTTTATTGCAATATTTGCTTCAGATTTTGTCAAAAAAGGGCTTTCAAACTGTAGGTAGTTTTGCCATCCCATAATAATTGCAAAATCTATGTTGAAGTCCAAAGCCTTGTGAGCATTTAAATATTTGAACGGTGTCTCTAGCTGAAAGCATGTTGAAGTTACAATGGTTAAAAGAAACAAAGGTTTTCAAGGATTATCCTTTGTATTTAAATGGAGCTATAACTCCTGGAAAATCCTGGAATATCCTGGAATATCTTGAAAGGTTCAAGGATTTGAAGGACCAAAAGTTATAGTAGAAAGGATTAAGCTTAAAGAGTTGAACATTTTAATAGTGTAATAGTTAAAATAGGTAAAAACTGAAGTTTTAAATCGCCTCACATTCAAGCACAAAATGGCAGCCAAAGCTTAGTTGGTGTTGCTATCCCATAATAATTTCAAAACTTATAGTGAAGTCCAAAGTCTTGTGATCATTTTAATGTTTGAACGGTGTCTCTAGCTAAAGGCATGTTAAAGTTATATTGGTTGAAAGAAACAAAGGTTTGCAGGGATTTTCAATGTATTTCAATGAAGCACATATCTTGGAAAATCCTGGAATATCTTCAAAGGTTCAAGGATTTGAAGGACCAAAAATAGCTGAAAGGATTAAGCTGAAAGATCTGAACATTGTAATAGTAAAATGGTTAAAATAGGTAAAAATTTCAAAACTTATATTAAAGTCCAAGTCCTGTGAGCAGTTTTCATCGTTTGAACGGTGTTTCTATTGAAAGCATGTTGAAGTTACAATGGTTAAAAGAAACAAAGGTTTTCAAGGATTATCCTTTTATTTAAATGGAACATAACTCCTGGAAAATCCTGGAATATCCTGGAATATCTTGAAAGGTTCAAGGATTTGAAGGACCAAAATTCATAGCTGAAATAAAGTGAAATAGTTAAAGATTTTAATAATTTTATGGTTGAAAAATTTGAAGTGTCCGAACGGGGTGTCGAACCGGGCACCTCATGCACCATAACTTCCCTATGTATTTTAATAGGGCAAGAAATCCAGGAAAACCTGGAATATCTTAAAAAGTTGAAGGATTTGAAAAACCAAAAGTCATAGCATTAATAAGATGAAAGAGCTGAACATTTTAAAAGTTGAATGGTTAAAATAGGTTAAAAATTGTAGAAGGAGTTAAGTGCAGAAAAACGGCGGAAGATAGGATAAGAGGAAAACAAAGGGTTGAACCAATGAATGCTTTACAGCATTCAACCAATGAATGCTTTACAGCATTCAACCAAATATGTCATATTCTAGGTTCTTCAAAGTAGCCACCTTTTGCTTTGATTACTGCCTTGCACACTCTTGGCATTTCCTTGATGAGCTTCAAGAGGTAGTCACCTTAAATGGTCGTCAGCAGTCTTAAAGGAGTCCTCAGAGATGCTTAGCACTCGTTGGCCCTTTTGCCTTCACTCTGTGGTCCAGCTCACCCCAAACCATCTGGATTTGGTTCAGATCCGGTGACTGTGGATCTTTTGATTCTTATACCAAAAAAAACGGTACCAATGCGAGATAGCTTATGACTGAGAAGATTTCAATGAATATTGAAAGAAAATTCATGTACTTTTTTTTTCATTACTCAAGCAGAATTTCAATGTGCTCTTAATTATGTAAAAAAATTACCACAAAATAGTGTATTTAGTGATATATTTTTCCCTGGAAGAAGAAGCAAAAGGTGTTTAAAGAACAAACTGGTTTGGAGAACTGAGCGAGTAAGTTCAGAAACTATTACCAACTTCATAAGCAGGTTATGGGAGCTTCCACTTTCACATCACAAAGCTCAGCGTGACTCAAATGAATCGTGGCTGCCAGCTGTAATCACTTCTTTAAAGCACAGTCCCCCATAAACGAGTGCATGGCTCACTCAGAAGAAAAGAAAAAGTTTCAAATAGAATAGATGTTTTTTTTTTTCTCCAGCCCTTGTTGGTTCTTCAACAACATACAGTTTATTGCCACAGCATTCATTTTATGTGTTCAAATCAACTCCTACTGTGGCTCTAATGGCTCTCGTCGTTTTTTAATGGCAAAGATTTAAAAAAAACATCTTCTCATCTTTATTTTTACCCTGCTGTAATTACTCATCGATTTAATCTGTCTAAACAGGCAGGAGATATGGACCCTCTTCTCAGAGTGGCACTGGAGATGCAAAAGCATCAATTAACTCCCGATGGGAAAGCATTGTTCTGTGGCGGATCCAACAAAGAGCATTTGACTGCAGTTGCCTGGTGAGATGCTGTCATTCATCCTGACAGGCTGCAGGCTCAGGGGACTGAAAGTGAGGAGGAGCCACAGGAGCCAAAGGCTGAGGGCTGCCAGACTTCTCAGCGCCTGCAACATCCAGACCCCAACGGCTTCTAGGTAACCTGCTATAAAAATAGTGTGGTGACGCGCTGGACAAGCAGGGAGGGGCTTCTTTTTCTTTTTCTACCATTTACTAGCGCATATCTGCCACCTAAAGTTGGAGGAGGCTTGGTGTGAAATGTCAAAGCGACACAAATCTTGTGAATTTTGCTCCAGGCTTTTTCTTCTACTGCTCTATTCCCATATATGAAATGTTTGGTGTCATAGAACTCCGGCCGGGAACGAACCACAATTATTCATTTCTCCTTCCTGATTATTTTCAAACATATGGTTTTGAAAACAACAACATCCACACGTAAACACTAAATCCAAGTCCCTGTTTTGTCAAAGTTGGTCCTGGTTTCACTTTCAACGCGCGTTTATTGGTCGAGTGTTTTGTCGTAGAAACTTGTGTAGCTTCGCGTCAACACGACAGTTTTAAACACGAAGCTTGAAACCCACATTTGCGTGTGTGAGGAGGGCGATGTGAACACAGCATTACAGTCTGAGGATGCATTATTTGAACTTTTATCATCAGATGGTGTTCCTTTTTCGCTTGATTAACGCTTTGATAGGGGGGATCTAGCCAGCAACAGGAAATTGTGCAACTTTTCAACCGTTTACCCTATTAACGTAATTCAAACAAATTCCAAAGTGGAAAAAGGGCAGTTTTGCGCCAATATGCAACATTTTTGTAAAATATGGGCTGTAAAATATCTGCGTCAAATTCAGTTGGTTTTTTCTCTATTTGTGTGAACATGTTACTGCTGTAAAGTGCTGCGAATCAGCACAACGCTTCCGTTTTCTGCATCAGAATTCGCTGGAGTTATGTTAATTGGGTCAACGCTTGAAGAGTTACGGTAATATAATTTGAAAAATGTCAACACTGGAACTAAAGCTCTGGTGTTAAAGGGTCAAGAAGCAGACCTAGACTTGGTGATAAAATTCAATGCAACAAACCGTACTAAGCCGAAATCCTACAAACAGCCCCGTACCATTATTCTTCCCCCACAAACCTTTTGTGGAGACAATAGAGTGAAGAAAGGTGGCATTCTCACAGTCCAGCACTAGTGTGCGCGGCACCACCCTTTCTAAATAATTTTTTTCTGTGAAGTGACTTTTCAGTTTATGATCCCATCTATGGAAGAGGATGATGAGGATTTTCAGTAGAAATGCATTCTCTCAATGTACTTAAATAAAGCAGTAACCGCCCATCACCCAAACACCATCTTTACACTGACAATTGTGATTGAAGTGACCTCGAACATGGCATGGTTGTTGGTGCAGACAGAGTATTCCTGAAACCGCAAATATCGAGTGAGCGGCAGATCTGTGGGCAGAAATGCCTTGTTGATGCAACACTTCAAAGGAGAATGGCCAGACTGGTTTCAGCTGATAGAAAGACAACTGGAACTCAAATAACTACTGGTTTCAACCGAGGTCTGCAGAAGAACATCTCTGAACAACACGTCCAACCAGATGGACTGCAACACCAGGTGACACTCCTGTCAACGAAGAACAGGAAACTGAGGCTACAATTCATACAGGATCACCAAAACTGGACAACGGAAGATTGGGAAAAACTTTGTCTGGTCTGATGAGTCTCCATTTCTACTGTGACATTCAGATGGTAGGGTCAGAATTGGGCATCGACAACATGAAAGCAGGGATCCATTCGGCCTTGTATTAGCAGTTCTGGCTGCTGGTGGTGTATTGGTGTGGTGGACATTTCCTTGGCACGCTTTGGGCCCTCTAGTACCAACTGAGCATGGTTACAATGCCACAGCCTACCTGAGTATTGTTGCTGACCATGTCCATCCCTTAATAACCACAGTGTAGCATTTTCTCATGACTACATCCAGCAGTATAAGGTGGCCTGTCATACAGCCGGAATCATCTCAGACTGGTTTCTAGAACATGACAGTGAGTTCACTGGACTCAAATGGCTTCCACAGTCACCAGATCTCAACCCAATGGAGCACCTTTGGGATGATAGGGAACGGGAGATTTGCGTCACGATGTGCAGCCGACAAATCTGCAGCAACTGTGTGATGCTGTCATGACAATGCGGATAAAGGCAGTTCTGATGGCAGGACCAGCAAGGTCTATCTAATAAAGTGGCCAGTGAGTATACGTTCTAATCCAAACCAAGAACAAAATTTGCTCCAACACTCTAATGGGAGGTCTGGACAAACTTAGTCATAGGAACCCATCCCATGAAGCTCCCACTGCCAAGATTTCTTAACATTGGCAAATCTCACACACCCCCTGCCATCATCAGAGCTACTGTTAGACCAAAACATTTTACTTTCCTAAGTTTTTCATTTTACATTTAATACACTTTTTCAGGAAGTCAAAAAGTTGAAGAGAGTTCTTAATAAGAATTTCCTTTAGGCAATGCCAGCTATTGTGTAGACATGAAAGATTCCCCTAAGTTGCATTGATTTTTTTTCTCTTCTAATGCAAATCCTGACCCCTGAATTTAGCTCTTTCCCTTTTCTGTCCAACCTGCACAGTCCAAACAAGCGAACTGATGAGCGTTAATGGCCCCTAAAACGCTTGGTTTGCACCAAAGGCCAGAGCCAAAACAAGCCAGGGCTTCGTAATTAAGACATCTGAATAAAGTGCGCTCCGACAACTTTAAAGACCCTTAAAGGAGGAATCAGTTAGAGAACAACATAAAAAAAAAATCTATTTTTCTCAGACTGTCTGTATCTGTGTGAATATGTCCCAAAAGATGCCTAAAGAACATTTTTAAGATCTGATCCTCATGCATTTATTTTTGTTTACCATTTACAGCATGAGCAACGTGTTAAATGTTTTTTGTATAAATTCTGCTCTTCATAGAGATCTTTAGGGTGTTTCTGAAAGTTGAATTTGGATCATTTTTCTGTTTAATCTCTCCACCTGAAGGCTCTCAGATAAAAAAAATGACTTAAAGAACTCAAATGAGTTCTGGAGCGCCTAATGAAGATTAGTTTTTTCTAAACCCACTGCCTGGCTCAAGTATGAAATAAAAAATAAAATTAAAAAAAGATTGTCTCAAAGAGGAGAAGTCGAGGCGAGTTATTCCTCCATCACTCCGCCTGACCGTGACATTGTGCGGTCTGAGAGCTCAAATGAATTACGGCGGAAAAAATGCTTTCAGCTGAGAGTCTAAGCCGTGTGACCCCATCAGCTCCGTCTGTTCGCCTGTTAAACTGCCCCAATACTCTGCGCACAGAACCGATCTGTGTTTTCAGCGGCAGTATTTTGTTTTTTTTTTACCTGAAAAATGCATTCCTGCTAATTCTTTCCATCGGGTTTGACTTTTTGTTGTTTTTCTTTTGGAATAAATGGCTACGTTCATCGAAAGGTATTCATTTATTCTCTGAGGCTTCAGAAAAACGACATTAAATCTCCATCCTTTAGAAACACTGCCGTATTTATGAGGGGCTTCTCCGGCGACAGACACTTCAAATGACATTAGAGACCGCAGCACTCGTGGCAGCGCTGCAAATGATACTTTTGAAAGTTAAATAGGTCGGGCTCATCGACGCTCTGAGGGTGCAAAACAGGCCTTTCACTGCCCATTTCTCTTCACCTTAAGCTCAGCTGTCACTGCGACAGTCGAAGCGGCTGTTGTCATGAAGGATGCTGGGAAATTAAGAGAAAGGAAAAGTCAAGCAGCTAGGTTTCAACGTAAACTTTTATTTAACAAAAGTTCCTGTTTATGTCTAAAATATAAAGCTACAAGAATGAAATACAATAAGGGCTGGGTTTCAATAAAAAAAAATTGCATTACCTGCAATAATGCAAATGCTAGTGCAGAAGAATACAAAAGGGAAACAAAGACTAACAAGAGCAAGACGACAACAGGTATCTCAAGAAAATATGAAATTAGCAATAAATGACCGCTGCAAGCAAGAACACCAAGTCATGGATTGGGAAAAGGCCAAAGTCCTCCGCACTGAAGACAACAAACACCGCAGATGGATCATGGAGGCGGTGGAGATCCGAAAGCGAGCCCACACTTCCATGAACCGGGATGAGGGGGCCTTCCTGCTTTCTCATACCTACAGCAAAATCCTCCAGCAGCAAACACGAGGAGTCACAATCAACTGTTTTTATATTCGTCACACAACCATCTGATGACGACTCTGACCAAGATGGAAGATGTCTGTCGAAACATGTCAGGTGTGTGAAAACACAACCCGTGTCTAAAAGAACCAAGAAGTCAATGCAAGTGTTCGCCTTTCAGCACAACTCTTCAGGGGTCGCCAAAGTGTGTAAAAAAACTGCAACTTATTCTCCAAAAACTATGGTAATTGCAAAAGTAGAATGAAGCCAATACTGAACTGATTTTTTGTTGGTCACCTTTCGGCATATCCTCTCAGGGGCCGCCACAGCCAATCAGCTTTCACTGATAGCACAGGTGATTTGGCAGAGATTTTTATGCCAAATCAGGTAAATAAAACTGGAACCATATTAGTTTTTCTGTTCTGTGCGGCCCGGTGTAAAGTGAGCAGGAATTGGAGACCTTGTTTTACAAGATTCACTGCTTTATTTGATTTTGAGGGGCCTAGATAAAACTGTTTATATACCAAATACAGACATTTTTTTTGGCCATTTTTTAACATTTTAATCTGAACCACAAAAACGTTACTAAGAATGACATCACATTTATAACAAAATCCAGAATATTGTTATTTACAGTTGAATGAAGTTCCTATGATTAACGTAGAAAATGGGAGGTATTTGACGGCAACATAAAAGGTTACAGGAAGGTGCCCCCCACCACCACCATCTGCCTTCAGGCCCCACGGGATTCCATGATTGACGTGGAGTCAAATTAATAGTTTCAGCCGAAAGAAAATGTAATCATTTGAAAATTAATGAGTAATTTACCCCCAGCGGTGAAGACGGCACAGTCTGGGAGCAGTGAATGCACACCAACGGTGCCTTTCAAACTGCCGGAGCAGAAAGCGTTGGAGGTGAACAGACGGCCTGAGGCTGCTTTTTCCCGCAGAAGGTCCAGGGCTTCGAACGCCTCTTTCTACATCACCTACTTAACTCAGCTCTCAAAGCGTCAGCGCTGCTGATTATAATCAGTGTTTAGGCGCTTGCTGCCCTTTATTTACCCCCCCCCCCTTCTATTAATCAGCAATCATGTGGCGAGGAGGGTCGACCTCATTTAAAAACATCCTGAGTGCTCATTTAACGATCTGTTTTCTTGGATTTCAGCGTAGAATCTGCCGTCTCGTACCCAAATCCAAACATTGAGATTAGGGGTGTGGGGGAAAAAAAAAAACAACGGAGAAAAACATCTATAGAACCTGTTGGAATTATGTTATTGTGTAAATGGTTGAAGAGTTACGGTAGCTTGAAAAACTTGTGTTTGTTACCGTCACCGGCGACAGCTAAAGTGTTAAAAGGGTTAAAGACACAATGTTCTTTAATTCACATAGTCACTTCTTCAGATTTAAAGCTTTAAGCTTCTTCGGTTTGCAGTAGAATATATTGGATTACATAATATTTACCTCATAAAATGTCTATAGTCGTTCCTGTTCTATCATAAGTATTTATTGGCGGTAGAAATGTATCATATTTGTTCAAATTATACCTGTCTCGTTGTGAAATGTCTCCTTTTTTCCTCTGGGTCTCCAGTCCTGCAGTGGACAACTTTCCACCATGTCTCCAACGCCCTTAAATTGATTTAAACTTTTCTTAAAAAAGTTTGTTTGACGTACGTATGATTACTTCTGCCTGCTTTACGCAAATTCTTTTTAGCAGAGAGTCTTTTAAAATTGAGGTTGTTGTTCTTTAGCAATTTTCTAACCTAATCAATTAAAAAAAAACTCCACAAAACAAAATTTGTCAGTTCACATTTTATCTAGGAGTGTTCAGGTGGATCACAGAACCTGTGTGGGAGTGGTCACGCCTTAGTGAACCTTCATGAAGGGCAGGTTACCTTCATGAGAACTTTATTGATCCCACAAAGGTGAAATTACCTTGTAATAACTATTTACAAGCAATTTCAAAATGAAAATGTTTAAATAACGACTAGTTAAAAAGTAAGAAATGCAGATAAATATTTTCCCGTTTAAATGATATCAAGTTAGAAGTTTACAGTGAATAGAAATATGTAACACTTTCTACCAACTCAAGTGGACAAACGTGTTTTTTCAGACAAACTTTGTATGTAATATAGTTATTTCTGCCTTAAAAATCACAGTAATTTCCTTAATTTTTAATAAAGATTTAAAGAATCTAGGACAATTGGTCGGCCCTCACACAACTCTTCGATCTCTTACACAATTAACATAATTCCAACTGATTATGACAGGGAGGAGCTTTGCGGCGATATGCAACAGTTTTATCAACCCCCGAATCTGCTGGATTTGGACATTGAAAATTTTGAACAGTTGGACGTCAATACAGGAGACACTGCTCTGGTGTTAAAGGGTCAAATCCCCTCCCAGCTGGATTTTTGTGCCTCTTTAGACAAGTTGCTCCCATCCTTTGATTGCTTACAGTTTTTTTTTTTTTTTTCACAGTTTCATTAAGACGACAGCTTTTGAATCTTTGTCTCACTTCGGGGTCACCGGGATCGGCCAACCAGCTGGGAGCCGAGCGTTGGCCACGAAACGCTGGAATGATCCACCAAGTGTCAAGCTGACCGTTCCTTCATTAACAGCCTACTGCATCCACATGGAAACACTGTAGTCTCCAGTCTTTTCAGAAAAGTGACACATAGGCGGATAACTGAAACAGTAGACTATTGGTATTGGAGCGGAGTTTAAATGTCAAATCGACCTTTACATCAGTTTATCAAATCTTTCAAAAGATTTTCCTTCAAGAAATGAGACTTTAGAGATGAAGGCCATCATCCGCAGGTTTCTGCTTTAAACCCATCAGTTCGTTTCTGTGTTAGAGACCCACCCCCATAAAAAATGTTGGGTTTTTTTGTGTTCTTGTCAGATTTTTCTCATGATGGAGGGACATGTATAAAGAACTTTAAAAACAAAAAATACATTTCTAAGTATTTCTAATTCCAATCATTGTGAACCAGGTAGGTGCAGACATAATTGTGACGTAGAACGTACGCCAAACAGGCCACAAGCTCCACCCCATTGCAGACAAATGGATCCATAAACGTCTTTTGTTTTCATCGTCTGAGCTGGTATCTGGCTGAAAACTATACTGTACTAGAGTTGGGGGTGTGAGGGGCTGTAAGGTAGAGGGAGAGTGTGTAAACAGGGAGCTATCAGCATCCAGGGGTTGGTGGGGGTTTGGAGTACCTTTGTGCAAACGGTTTGCCTACAAATTTCTAAAGTTACATTCACGCCGTATATGTGTACATTGACGTGTTCTCCCTACCATAACCGAGGTGGAAAGATTTCGTGTAATCCATGGACACCAGTGAAGATCAGAAATCATTGAAGAAAAAAGGTTCAGCGCACTGTCTAGTGGGTCTAGATGACCCCACTCCCAATGTTAACGTGCCTAGGATAGCACAAGGGCTAAGCCATGGTCCTCACACTGGACGAGCAGGGAGGGGCTTCTTCCTCTTCTTCTTTTGCTACTGTTTACCTCTCATGTCCACCACCTACAGTTGGAAGAGGCTTGGTTGAACATGTCAAAGCATAAAAAACTCCGGAATCTTGATCCAAGATTTTTCTTTTACAATTCCATTCTGATATATTCCAAAAACAGTTGGCACTTCTGTTTATTGAAAAGGTCTCTGCCCATACGTCATGACCAAATCCAAGTCCCTGATTGGTCAAAGTTCAAAATGGCAAAGTGCTTTTGTTGTACGCAAAGCTGGAAAAAAGGTCACAGAAACTTGCATGGCTAGGTATGAATTTGAGTTTTCTGAACGCGGTAGCCTGAGCGTGCAATTACATTGACCTTTTATTGAAAGTGGTCAATGACGTATGTTGCCGAGTGCGGTGTGAATGTTCCTAAAATGAACTCCTGCCGCTCTGCTGAAACTAGGTCCTAGAAAATGACAGTTTTTTCAATATTTTGGCTAAAAAGACAATTGGAATTTTTTTTTGGAATTTTTGCTACGCCGTTTTAGAGCCATTTTCAGATAGGCCGTCACCAGCATTCTCATCTCAAACTTTGCATCAAACTCCAGATTTCTGGGTTCCGAGATAAAGGGCAGAAGGAAAAGGTCAGGTTGCAGCCGGCATGTGGCAGCGGCAAAAATCCCGTCACACCTGAGCCGCGGTGCAAAATCGGATAAACAGACAAATGATTTGATTTTCGGCGGTTGTGCGTGCGTTAATTCAACTTTATGAGCCTCAACAACAAAAAAAAGTCTTCATTGAATCTTGATTTCTCTGCTTCCACTGCCGAGTGTTTCAGTGAAAGGCGGCCAGAGGATAAGTTAGAGAAAAGAAAAGAAAAATAAGATGCTGGGATCAGAGCACCACATCCTGCCTCTGTGGTTGCTACGGAAACCAACGTTGACGCACTTTTTTCTTTTTCCTGGTGGGGGGGTTCCTTTTCACGTGTAACTGGCATTTAAAGAATGGAGGTTGACGTCAGTTACCCAACTCAATTTCCATCTATTAGGCATTGAGGGGAAAAAAAGGTATTTGATGAATGATGCTCTGGAAATGTCAGCAAATCTGCAACTTCTTCGATTTTTGTTTGATTCCAGACGTTCCAGGAAGATTGATCCCTTTTTGTCATGCCAAAGTTGGACTTAAACTCCGGTACCCAAAATGCCTCCTTGGTCAGGTCTGTCCTCGAGTCCAGAGGAATAGAAGCCTGTCAAACATCCGGTTCTAAAAGAAGAATCTGGTGCTGACCTGGGACTCCTGCTAGAACCCTAGAGGGATCTTTGGAGTTTGCTCATCCAGTCCTTTTTTTATTTTATTTAGAGAAAGTATTTGTCGTTTGTACACATTTCAGTCCCTCCTTACCAACCCAAAGATTCTCACAGGAAGGAAACTGACCGTTACATAAAATAGAAATGTGCACAATTTATCTTGAGGGGATGTTGGGTTTGTTTGGAGACGTTTATAGACTTGGACCTGAGGGGGTCAGATCCATCTGCCTATTGGCTCTTGGATGAAGAGCTGCAAGAACCTAAATCGTTAGACTTCAGAAAGTCAGAGACGACAACAAGAATGCTGAACAAAAGGAACAAGGCTGACATAATAATGAGCAGATATTGACCGAGCTGCAGGATGAACACTAAACCTTTTTTTTAAATCAACCTGATGTACGCATTACTAAAAATAGGTATTTTGAGATGAACTGAATGTAAATGTAGTTTTTATAGAGGCGTGAACTCAGTAAAAATGAGCCGTCGTTGCCCATCTGAGGTTTTTTTGCGCAACAGCTGATGGATCACCAATGCAGGATGGAGCCTTGCTGGGATCAATATCTCCCTTTTCCCCCCACAGGTTTTAAAATGACTTAATCCCGGCTATTGTTCATGGTGTCGAGTTCATTTGTCGTTTTGGAGAAATGGTTTTAAAGCCGCTTTCTCTGGAGAAAGACCTTTTTTTGAGTAAGTACTTCTAACCTCAAAAGCTGGAACTCTAAAATCCTCTGCAGTTTCTTTCCTTTATCCTCTTTTTAGTGCAGAAAATGAAATAAAAAGATGCTTTTAGTACCATTTTCCACATTTATAGAAAATAAAAACATTTCATGTTTTTTCCCTGAACAGCTGGAAGTTCACACACAAGAAGTCATTTTTCCGTATTTTGGCTTGAGGCGTGTTTTTCTTCCTCATTACTTTCTTCGTTTAGCGTCTGTGTGTGAGAAATGGAGAAACAAAAAGGAATTTTTCTTCTGTACAGCCCACATTAGGAAAGTCAGGCCTGCATTAAAATTTAACACGACTCTCTGAGATTTAGCAGCTGATGTTAGAGCGGCCTCAAGGGTGGTGGAATAAGATAGGCAAGGGGCGGAGCTACAACCGCATCACACACAAAGTAAAATGGAGACATGAAGCACTGAAGTATTCTGATAAAAAAAGAAGAAAATGCAACCCTTCCATCCATGCAAAGTTCTAAAACATCAAGATAATTGGGTCAGACTGGTAGACATTAGCAAATGTAAATTCCCTCACTACTCCCTAACCCCAAAAGTATGGAAAGCAAATAGTCTCAAAACAATTGTGTATGCGCATCACTTCATTTGTAACTTGTGCCTGTCCGTTTATGTCACACAAATTCAAAGTTACACACAAACAGGCAGACACAAGTTAAAAATTAAGTATTACGCATACAGAAATTTTGAGACTGTTTGCTTACCACATAAACTACATCGTGCCTTTTTACTATAAGACTATTTGGGAATTCACTGTTTTCTGATGATGAAAATATTTTTGGATTATAAAAAACGTTAAAATGAGAAATCATTATAATGCATTGCGGTCTATATTCCCCAATCTAGTGAGCATCGATCCCCACTGCGTTTTCAGGGACACTTTTGGGAAGGTTTTTATTTTAGAATTATAGATTTGTACGCCCGGACAAGACTATAAAGTGCACCAAACAGTGAGAACTTAGTGTCTCATGAAGGTTGGTCAAATTGACAGGAATTTACACCGCCCACTTCAACAATGACCCAAAAAGTAAAAAAACGAGAATAACAATGCATCTATTAATTTCTGACAAGAAGATTTCTTGTTACGATGAAATAATGGTCTGTGAAAAACATTTTAGATATTTTTGAGAGTGAAACTTGATAATATGATATAAAAATATACACATCTCACAGCTATTACATTCTTCCAAGCAGAAAAAACATGTAATCTTAGAATATCTGCCCTTATTATAATACTTCCACCATTTCACAAATCCGAACAATAGGGCCATAAGGCACATTCCACGGTTGGGGTATCTAACAAGGACATAAAAGGTAAAACCCTGCATTGAAAAGGCAAGTGCGTCCTTTATCACATCTGGAGATCCGACCTCATCCCAATGCTGTTCCCTCAGGGGTCTAGTCTGTCCAGCTGAATCCTGAACAACAAAAACCACCAATACAGAGGTTTATTAATCACCGTCAAGTGGATCCTCGAGATCCACCGACAGGAAACCATCAGCAACAAACATCTCTGGCTAAGACCAAACCAGGCGCCGATGAAAGAAGCGTTTAGAGGAAGCATATGGGTTTGGATCAACCACACTCTGAGGAATCCGACATCCAGCATCACCCGTCTGACCCAAAGACCGTAAAAACAATGGACGAATCGAGGTGCGACATCACCCATAGGCAAAATCCCTCACCATTGCCTCCTGACACAGGCGCCGCCATGTTGACACCAGTCGACAGCGATTGGTCCGAGTCGCTCTGAGTCATCGTATCTATGGTAATGGCGACAGTGGTCTTCCTGTATCAGGAAGCAACGGTATTTCCTATTTAGGAACATGAGAGAGGAGTTGAGTTGTCCATTGTTTTTACAGTCAATGGTCGTACCTTGACCTGGAATCCATAGAGGAAGAGGAAATGAAGAAGACCAAGGAACATGTGGAGGCGGGGCCTAGAGGCTAATGTCAAGCAGACCAGGAAGGAGCTAGATCATCCAGGACAGAAGACGACGGTTGACGGTCTATGTCCAATACCGAATGGAGGCCCTTACTTACTATCAGACTTTATTTGGACATGTTTACTACAAAATGAGTTCTAGACCTTTTAAACATATTTTGACCAAATTTTTATTTAGGAGTCCAGAAATTTGAACTATTCACAATGCAAAAAGGAACAGACTAATAAAATGAAGCCATTTTCCAGTTTACACAACTTTGAGCAAAGATAATTACTGCATATTAGCTGCTATATAGTTATATTGTATAGTATGTGTGCAAAAATACTTTAGTCCTGAACAATTGTATAAAAAGACTCCTGACCTCATAAAAGAGTAAGCCGTTTTTAGAGCAAAACAACTGAGTGTTTGATGGATGACGGTTTGTGAACTGAGGATTCGGCCTGTGAAGAAGCCTTTGCTTTGAGTCAAAGTGTCGTATAATCACCAGTACTGAAGCAACAGACCTAAAAACAAATTCTGAAAGCTTTATTTCAGAGGGACTGACACTCAACTCCAGGAGGCTGGAAGTCTGAGCCAGAAATCATTCTCTACTTTCCCCGGCCCTGAGAAATCAAAACCAACGAGTTTTCAAAGCACAAAAAAAGGCCTTTGTAAGGGGGATAAGCAGTCAAAGTTTAGCAAATAAATGGAAGAGGAATGCTTGGTGTTGTCAGAATAAAAATAAAAAAAATATCTTTTTTTTAAATGAAGTAACTAGTAAATTTGTGTTACAATTCCTTGTGATTCATTAGAACAGAAATATTTAATGAATGCGAACATCAAAAGTCTTCCAAAGTTGAAAAGAAGAGGGGCACCCTGTGCATCATAAGCAGAATAGGTTAATAGATGAACAAAAGGATAAACTGTTTTATTTAATAGCTGAGAGGCGAGTAGGTGAGCAACACAATGTTGCTACAGAAAAGATCCAGCTAAAGTAAATAACTCTGCTATGTTTTTGATATGACTTATTTACACCCACAGATTCTGTAGTTTTATTCCAGACTACAAAGTTTAGAACACTGCAAAGAAGTTTTTCATTCAGTTGAATATCAAATGACATTTGTGCCACCACATTGAACAAAAGTCACATTTTTGAGATCAAAATTTCCTAAATTGCAAACAAAATGTTCAGTTTAAAAAAACTTTGAATTACAAATAAATATGTTAAAGGTTTGTCTTTTAAATACCTTTTTGCGTTTGTAACCCTTAAGTTTTCAGATGCCTCGTCTCTCATCTCGTCTCCTCTTCTTTGATTTTGCGTTGATACGTTTCAGACAATCACAGACAAGAGATTTCATGCTGATTGGTCTAGATTCCATCTGATTTAATGACCTTTTTATGTCAAATTTGAAAAAGTTTGATTTTATTTGAGATATGTTTGTTATTCCAAAAATATGCTGTTTTCTCTCAAAATGTCAGCGTCGTCGATGCTCCGTTTGAACATCAACTGCAAATGTAGTTCTTAAAGCCTGCAAATGCAAATTACCTTTTATTATAAAACTCAAAGATAACTTGTTAACCTGAAACCAGGTGGTTCTGTTTAAGATCTCAATTTGAGTGCTAGACTGATGCCATCAGCAAATAAAATGAAAACTGTTCTAAGATCAATAATACGCAAAAAATTAAAGTCCTAAAATGGATCCTTGAGGTACACCTAATTGGATTAGACACCTCTTCCATTTAAAACCATTAATATACACATATTGGGTCAATTTTATGAACATTTTTATACAATTTGTCCAACAATATCCCAACATGCACGTGTTAAATGCTTTTTAATGGTCACAGAACACACCTGTTGAACATTTGCTTTTATTTAGAATGATATATTCTGTCAGTAACTTTAACTAGTGCCAGAAAAGGTAGAATATATGTATGAATTTGTTCATTAAACTCATTTCCAAGTTTGTGTAGATATTTTTACTCTGCAGCAAAGAATCTAAGAGCCTAAGGAGGGAAAGTCCACAAGAGGACATGTCAGGTCAGCTGATTTGTGAATCGCGGAGAAGCTTGGCACATTGACTGTTCTGAAAAACTGAATCAAAGTAGCTGTAAAGTGGTTTTACCTGTTAAATTTAGTGATTTAGTGTTGATTTGAGCTCTTAGTCTGGGTCTCCTGCCAATTTCCTTAAGATCTTTTTCTACAGACAGCATCTGTGAGATTAAATGAATACTCCTCTGCCCATCATTCCTCCCTCCTCAGCCTCCATTCCAACACAAACCAAACAAGACAGCAGGAAAATGTACAAAAGAAGGTTCTATTCTTGTTCAATTTGTAAAAATATGCAGTTTATTTTTTTATTTTTTTAAAAAGGACAACTAAAAGACTCCTTTAGAAAATGAACCGTTTTGTGTCAGTGAGGCCAAGATGTGCATAAAAGAAGTGATAAAAACAGTCGTTTATTCTCAAATTTGACATAAAAAGGTCATTAAATCAGAGGGGGGAAAAGCAGTCTGGTAATTCAACAGGATTAAAGAAAGAAGAGATTTAAAAGGTACAATAAAACACTCAAAAGGGTTATGGGCAAGTGCACGCCAAGAAATCCATTCAAGTTAAATAATAAATGTCATAAAAATAAAACTGAATATGTTTTTTCCTCCATACTCTTTGTGCCATTCAGAGTTACTATATAGTTCTGCTTGATGTTTTGTTGGGCAGCAGTTTTAGTTAATGTTAAATATTAATTATGTTTATGTTGAAGTTTTCAGCTCCCCGCTCGGCATCTTTCTGCTGCGTTTGTTGAATGAACATCGTAAATGTTGTGTTAATTTTGAGCTAAATTTGCTAAAAACAGTTTTTTGGGGGGACAAATTAATCAGCGTGAGTTTGGTTGTCCTGGTAATGGTCTCAAGCCGTTCGGGGAGAGGGTCTCCACAGCAATCCGGTCAATATACGACGACAAAAGGTCGGTTTTTTCATACGAAGAAGGAGCTGCCAGTTCCCCCGCTGTGCAGCCAAGTCCTGAAGGATCCCCTGTGGGCGGAGCTTCCACAGATTCCAGGTACATAAACTCTTTCCACAAAGTGTGGGATCAAGGTGTACTTCAGGATTAAAGGCCCTGCATCATGCAAAAATCAACTTTTTGGAGTTGTTGTTTTTTTTGTGTGGAATTAACACAATTCTAATTAGTATTTTGATCTGGTCACACATCTCCGAGTATTTATCCAAAACCCTGATCTCTTAAACCCCCCACAATCCACGAAATGAGTGGGTTCTCACATTGTGACATCACAAAGTGAAGAACAACCCCTTCCTTCCCCTTTTGTTGCACCACTAATGTTAGCTTGGGGGGCTGTAAGCTAGTGGGGGAGTGTGTAAACAGAGAATTGAGCAACAAAGAGGGGAAGTGGGGCAGGGTTGTTTGAACGTCACTACCAAAGCAGAGTCCCTGATTGGTGAAAATTCGACCTGTATAACTACCAACGTACATTCAATGGCGTTTCATACAAAAAGCCCCAAAGCGGTCAAAGGAACTTATGTTCCTACCTGTGAACACGAACGCCCAAAAAGAGCATTTACACGTGTTATACAGGCTTGGAAGTGTCCGGTGTGAACGTAGCTTTAGGTTTGATGGAGCCAGAAGAAAATCTGCTGTCACCAACCACCCAAAAAAAATAAATAAATAAATTGTGAAGCCAGACCCTGACAGGGCGAGTTCTTCCAACAGGAGGACATCTGGCGTTTGTGCAGTATTTTGTCGGATCTACATTCCCTTTTTTCGATAACCCAATTTATCATAATAATTATACAAATGAAATAAAAACTGAATTTCAAATATCTAATTCTTCCTGTGAATTAGCAGTCACCTCAGGGTCATCATTAGATCAACAGTAGATCATCTATGAAACTGTAAAACTTTGAGTGATGTCAGACCTTCAATTCCATCTTTAGAGCTGCATGTTCCTGCATTCAAAAAAGGCTCTCTAGTGCCACCTAGTGTCAAAAAACTGAACAGTTTCCTTCAGAATAAACAGACCTTTCCTCAGGAATTAACTACAAACTTTCAATTATTTTACTACACTTTGACAGAAGAGGCTGCTGTCTGTTAAATACTCGTGTAGTGGGCAGGGCTTTCTATTACAAAGAAACACTAATCTAAAAAAAAACATTTTAACTAAAAGTTTATCCTAACAAACGTGAAAAATGTGGAAATATAGTTATAAAATCCAAATAAAACAACTCTACTGCCCTCTGGTGGTCGCTTTTCTCCTCTGAACAGTTGCATGTACAGAGATTACAAAAATAACCTTCTGCTCCCACCTAGTGGGCAGATTAATTAAAGCGTCAGTTTCATTTCCTTTTTACAGCTCAAAGAGGCCAAAATGCTTAAGGATAACCTAAAGTATCAAATACAGAAACACTTGGATTTCAGTTCTCAAGTCATAAAAGGCTGATTTGGGACTGGTGAGTCATGCTTATTATAGATTATTATTGTATTTTTGGGACTTCACTGGTAGAAATTGTTTTTTGATTTTAACATGTTTCTTTGGTGTAAAAAAAACAACAACCGTTTTAATCTTTTAAAGTTATATAATGATTTCTAAAATAATTTTTAACAAGTAATTTTAAGACTTGAATTTAAAGTAAAATACAAAAACAGATTGAGTTTCTAAACTTTTAAAAGAACTACAAATTTTGAGATAAATTTTAAAGAAATAATGGGTTCAAAACTGCAGATATTCAAAACAGGTTTTACACCTTTTTGTTTAAAAAAAATGGTTTATTGTCAACTCTTAAAACCTTCAATATTTAAACAATTTGAGTTTAAAGTTTGGTTTGTTTTAGTTACAGGAAGTTATTTAATTTTTTAAGACTTTAATATAGCATAAAACTCTGATATGTATTCATTTTCTACAGATTAATGGACCTTTTCACAATAAAAGGATAATACGTCATTTAATCAGGGCCCAATAGAATTTAATGTTTAAAAAGAGAAATAAAATTGGGGGAAACTTCTGCAAAGAGGAAGGAGAGTAGGAAAAGGAAATAGATGAAAAACTCTGCTTATTTCAAAATTAGGAACTATAACTACAGAATCGACTTTTTTCTGCAAAAAAAAAAAAAAAATCACAAAAATATAAAGTGACATTGCATTATTTTTTTATCTTTCAAAATTCTGAAAAGATTATTTATAAAATGTATAATAATCGAGCTTTAAAAAGAATAGCCCCTACCTAACGTAACCTCAGATTAGAACATCACCTCTAGCTCCACAAGGCCTTCCAGCATTCCTCCATCTGATCTCCTCAGACCAACAGTACACAGAATCAGCTTTGATCCCGCAGAAGATCCACCTTTCCGGGTTCTTGGAGAACAGGAGAGGAGTTTTACAATTTATGTGTAAACTCCAGAATGGACAGACTCACCAAATTGTGGTTTAACCTGGAAGAAAAGTAGCCTCCGCCATTGTTCTTCAGACAAAAGTCACTCTTATCCAAACATTTATATTTCATTCTGCCATGATCAGCGAGCTAAAAGGGTTGCCATCTCTGGAAAACAGCGCACCTGTACATCATCAGCGCGGTTTTCTGCTCTGACAGCGCGACAGCGGCCTCTAGAGGACAGAGAGAGCACGTACAGTTTTGGGTCCTGCCGTGAATGAGTGAAAAATGACGCAAAAGTAAATACCATAAAACATAACAACGTCTGAGAAATTTGGTCCAAATCTTCCTCAACAATGATTTATTCAACTGAGTGACAGATGATAAAAATGCCTCCATGAATAGTTTTTTTTTCATCGCTCCTTGGAGACCTGTCCTCCTCCTTGGCACGTGTGGGTGGCCACTTTTTTTGCTCTCTCATGGACCCCATGTGGGCTGGGTGGATGGCTGCTTGAAGCGTGGGGCGGGTCTCCTATCACCCCTCGTGCCTGGGGTTGGGGGATGCATAGAACTCATTGATGTTGGTGTGCTCATCTGGGGCTTGGGGTGCTCTCCCGGGGTGGGGCCCCGCGTTGGGCCCTCAGGCGGGGCTGCTCTTCTGGTGGGGCAGTAGCTTGCACTCTCTGTCCCCCTATGTCTCCGTGCTCTCTGGCTTTGGGGGCCCCTGTGGCGATCATGGTGGCCCTGGCCCGGGTAGCGGATGCGATTGCCCGGCGGGCGGTTTTTCTCTATCTGCCACCGTGGGGGTGTTGGGGAGGGGGGGTGTCCTGGCTGCCGCTGCTGCTTCAGCAGGGGTCTTGGTGTGGGGATGAATGAACACTCTTTTTACAATTCATCTATCTCACCTTTGCACAATCAGTTTGCGTGACTGAATGAAATGTTTCACATCTTGGTCTGAAGGCATAAGTATGCGTGTGTGAATGTTGCATGTTTATATTTGAACATTTTTGAAGCCAACAGGTATGTTGGCATGTTAGGCATCTAAGTGTGTTTGGACAGACCCCGCCCCTTTTAGATTTGTTATACATCTACTTCCAGCAACTTGTTGCTTTATGATTTAACCCCCCCCCCCTTCTATATTCAAACTCCACCCCCCAACATCTTTCTCTCTTCTTTTCTGTCCGGTCCAACAAAAAAAATGGTTTCAAATATAACTTATATACATAAAGCTTAGTCTAACCTAATGAAGGAGTTTATTCAAATATACACCTTGTGTGTCTGCAGATGCAGTAACCCATGTTGTAAGAGTAAAATATGGCCAACATCTAAGCAAACAGATGAGACCTGAAGGCCTCTTGTGTCAAGTGACAAGTCAGGAAAAAAAATGTCTTTAAGGATTTCTTCACATTTGCTACTTTCTTCCGTAACTCTTAGTGAAAAGGACATATAAAATCCACCAACACAAGTAATGTTTAACATAATTTATATTTATTTTCCTTTGAACAAAATGTTAATAAATGTATTCGTTTTACGTCCAAAAAAGATCATGACTTCTGGGACGCATTTTATAAATAACTTTTAATCCAAGTCCTCTGTAGAAAAAAAAGAAAGTAAATTAGCAAACTAAAGCATCTCTAGTATGACAATATGATAACTTTATCATAATTTTTCTTTATATTTGAACCATTTTCTTCATTCAGCCTTAATCTTATCTCTCACGCTCCTCATATATCTATATATATTTATATATTTTTTTATTCATGACCTCTTTACTTCGTCTTTGTAACATCCAACTTAAACCTACTCATCAACTTACACCACTGCTTTAGACAACAGAAAAATGCGGCAACAGCTTCAGAAAACAGACAAAAACCAAGGAGGCAAACAAAAAGCACAGTGAGAAACCAACGGGGGGGGGGGCAACTTTGGGATCCTCGGGACATATTTACAACAGAAAGGAGAATGGGGGTGTGGCAGTGATGGTGGGCGGGATGTTTGAGGCGGGGTTCGTCTGCATAGATCTACAGAAATCAGATCGCTTCCGGATGGTACGTCGTCTTTGACGGGAGCGTCGTCCTCGTTGGGGTTAGCGAAGAAAGAATGAGTGAGGCGCCACACGAGAAGATCATGCAAGAATCAGTCCAAAAGGGCGGGGTTTGTGCGGAGGGGCTGAAACCCATGAGGCAGATGGCGGACTTTAAAACGCCTTCGCTAATCACTAGAACCGATAAAACGTACAAAACAATGTTTCTTCCCACAGAACCAGCGTCCGTAACTTTTATTTTTGGTAAAATCCGTCTTGTTTAAGTGTCGCAGTCTTTACCAGCAGGAGCGGTGAAAATAAAAAAACGCATATACACACAAAAAAACAAACAACTTAATGCAGAGTAAAACCAGATGGATCAGCCCTTTGAAACTCCTCCCACTACTTCAACGCTTACTCTAACACAGCCCTTTTGCTAGTCCGTGGTGACGTTTCCACTGAGCGGCGTGGTTCAGTCCGGAACAGAACAGTCTGGCACTAACTCGTTTCTACACTGCCAGGTGTGCAAGTGCCACATCGGTTCATAAAAAAACAAACACAGCATGTCTATAAAAAGTTGATATTCTTTTGTTTGCAATCAAAGTTTAGCCTGAACTTTGCACCCTTTCCAATGTTGGTATCCTAGCAACAGAGGGCGGGACAAAAGAGGAGGGGGTTGCATGATGTTAGACGACATCTGACAATGGAAAAATACTAAAAATTCATATAAAACTAACCTGAATCTCATGTCTGAATAGTTTGTAACAGTTATGGCTAGGCCCGCACAATAAATCGCAAATTGATCGTTATCGCGATATCAAGCTGTGCGCAATACGCATATCGTGAAAGACGGCAAAAATTGCAACAAATGGTGACCATAAATGTGCTAAAACAATCTTACGGCAGCCTTAAGTATTTAACGAATCCAATTGGTCGGATGAACCCGATTGGCCGGATTCATCCATCCGATTGGTGACTCTTTTGATGTTAGATGCTCGCCTCCTATGTAGACTAGTTTCATTTAGAGTATAATTTAAGTTATGTTGACTCTTTTTTTAATTAAACTGTTGCAGTGAAATGGAAATTATGTTTTTGGTTGTTTTGCTATTTGTTCATGTATCACAAGTTATATCATCATCGCAATATCGATCACTAATATCGCAAATTGCGAGTTTTCCTCATATCGTGCAGCCCAACCGTAGTTATGGCCGTATCTCACTATACTGCACGTATGCGTCGTAAGTTTTGAAATGTTATCAGGGATTCCTGACATTATAAAGTACTCTAGTCACTTGAGTCCAACTAAAATCTTTTTTTTAAATCACAAAAGTAAGTTTTGTTGTGGTGTGTTCAGACAATCCTGCGACAAATTAAAATAACTGCGATATCAGTGCAGTGCGATTAGGTAACCTACATATTTGGACATCAGTGACTCTAACCTCTAAGGTGGTGTCACACAGCCACTATGTACATTTTGCGCACGTGAAATTTTCACAGATATATCATGAATGAACCACGTTAAAACCACGGACGTAGTACGCATAAACCACACAAGGAACACGTAACTCAACGTAGAAATGGACTGTGTGTGATTATTGTGATGTTGATGTGATTGATTAGTTTTTTCGGGCGTCACTTACGTATTTCGAACGTTATATGTGCGTAGTGAACGGGATTTAAAAGTTATACACAGGTGGTCTACAGGGGAAAAGTCTTTGAAGACGTGGAACGGTCGTGGAAAGCCACAAATTTCCGAATGCAGCTTGCAAAAATTATGCACTAACGTTAGACGAAAAATGCACGTAAGCTTTGTAATTCTCAACCGACCAAAAAATTTAAAACAAGCTTAAAACTGAATTTACGTAAAGACCCGTTGGCTGAAACCCTTGACAGACATCTGCGCACGACGAACACATGACTTTCATTTATCACGCATGGATCACGAAAGACTGAAACTTCAGCCGTGAATTATGTGTAAAGTGGACATAGTGGCTGTGTGAGACGGCTTTGAGCTTGACACTAGTCGAATTTCGTGTTATTTTTATGTCATTGTGAAAATAAAAGTAATGTTAAGGACAGAACTACAGTGTTCCCTCGTTTATCGCAGGGCAGACGTTCAACAAATAACCCGCGATAGGTGAAATCCGCAAAGTAGAATTACAGATGCTTTAAGGCTGTAAAACCCGAAACGAACATTCTCACACTTCTCTGTCATGTTCAAACTCCCAAAGTTCAAACCTTCGTACAAATATACGTCCGGTATTATAAAATGAAAACAAAGATCTGATCGTGATCGAAGATTTATGTAACCGGATCAAGCTGTGCAATTGACAACAGCCAATCAGGATGCAGAACAAAGTGCCTTATTAAAAAACTTTCTTTTTTTAAACTGCACTGAAAAAAAACTGCTAAATTGTGATACAGCGAGGGAACACTGTACTGCAACCTCAAACGGAGAAGTCAGAGAATGGAGAACACGACGCAAACATGGCGAAAAGACAATGGTTTACTACAAGCTAGCTAACCTCTGACCTCCGCCCCCTTACAGGGTCATGTCGGCAGTTTTACCGCAGTGAACAACGGCGAGAAAACCACAAAGGAAAAACGGGAACCAAGCTGTGCCACTCAGTGGAAACGTGGCTAAAGATAGCTATTGATCAGGTCGCCTAAGGGGGATTTAAGAGTCGGTGGTTTGATTGATTGACTGACTGGCCGGTCGCCTACAATTTGGGACATTAACCCAAGCTTTTTTTTATAACCTATTGCCTCAATAGGTTCACACAGCAGAGAGGCACTCAAAGATCTAGGGGCCTCATTTATCAAACATCACTTCTTTTCCAGACCCCCTTCTTTGGAGGTTTCAGACTTTTGTGACGGTATGATTGAATCTGGTAGCTTTTTCTTTTCCTAGAGCAAATGCCACATCGTTGACGGTGAGGTCCAGAATTTGGGTTGTAAAAGTTTTGGAGAGCAGCGGGAAGCATGCTTGATAAACGAGGCCACCGGTGTTTTGGCTTCATGCAACTCCAGTGTCCCAAAGTTGTCCCTGCAAGTCACGTGAATGACAAGTGTGACGTACCTACAGCAGCGTGGAGACGAGCCAGCGGGGCAGCCTGTCTGTCTGCAGCATCACCATGTGAGGTAAAACCAACACTTCACCCAAACCCCCAAAATTCCTCCCGAACCATCAAGACGGTGAGCTTAGCATCTATGAAAATGGCTAGCAAACCGGGAGACAAAGCGAGCCAGTCTTAGAGCACTTAAGGTCCTAAAATGCCTAGGCATGTACTGTCGTAAGGGGTCAGGGAAAGGTCCGGTTAAACAAAAAAGACAAAAAAACAAAACAAGCCGTACACCAGAACACAGAAGAAACATACATGTTGTTTTCCGAAGAAGCAAAAAAATGAAAAAAATAAATAAAACCCCACATCCAAGTGATGTATGAGCTGACACCAGCAGGCCCTGGAGCAACATCCAGTAGAAGGTACTGAAGAAGACGCCTCTAAAGTGATGAAGAGGAAGTGGAACACAATTGATATGTCGAAACATTCTGTTGCACCAGAAAAAAAACAAAAAAAAAGTGCAGCAAAGAATCTAAAGTTAACAATGAGTTCGTATGAGCGCATACTTGTCCAATTTTTCCTCTGACGCACTTAAAACGCTGCGGGAGGAGGAGGAGGAGGAGGAAGGACGGGAAGGATGTAGAGGAAGGGCTAGAAAACATTAGGAGGGAATAGAAACAATGAGCAGGTTTCAAGTGGCAAGAGGTCAGGTCTTTTAGGGGGCGGTCCTTAAACGTATGGGCGGGATCACTGTCCGGTACCAGCACCCTGGGCTGCAGATGAAACCCTCCCCGCCTCCTTTGACGCAACGTTTCGTTGGACCTTAGAGACACCTCCAGCGTGTGTCTCCACCTGCTTGAAAAACCGCCGGTCACTCTTCATTCGACGCGCCCTCCTCTGGTGAGAAGCTGGCCGCCACGCCCACCAGCGTGGAATTATGGGAGGCCGAAATGATGATGACAGTGTGTAGGAGGACAAGGGCCAGCAGGCAGATCTTCAGTCGCCCGCTGCAGAGTCTCTGGGTGGCGGCGGACGTGACCGAGGCCCCCTCCGGTTGGCAGGAAGAAGCAGTTCTTTTGAGGGTGCCGCCAGAAGGGTTGTCCGTTTTGGTTTCCCACCGAACGTCGCAGCATTCCGCGTCTCGTTCTGTCGGATGATTCTCCAGGAGCCCTAGAAACAGACCAGTCGGAGTGAAAACGCTAACTTTGATCTCCAGGGAGTCTCTTTATTCAAATCTAGTGTTCTACTGACGAATAGAACCAGAAAAACTTTGGCAGAACTTTCACTTAAATACAATCAGCAACACCCAACATTACAATACACTTAAAACCAAATTTTTTTTTTTATTTTGAATGATGTAGGCCCTTTAAATCTTTAAAAAAAATGAGAAAAGCAGATAAAAAAAACAAGACGTGAAGACAAGTTTGTGATACACAGAATTGTAGGTGAAAGAAGACAAAAATAAAACACAAAAACTTTTTTAAAAGTGTCCATAAACTCGTCCTTCCTTACATTTGTTGACAGTTTGGCAAATCAGAAACTTGAAAAGGATGACAGACAGAAGCACCTCCATCCAAATATGAGAATAACTCGTCATCACAGATATTTGTTATTGGATATTTTCCTTATCCCATACCTGAAAAGCGCATTAGCATGCAGCTATAATCTCTCAGGGAAGCTATTTTTGACAAAATGCGACAGCCTGGATTTTAACGTGGCTTGAGTGCCGCAGAACCACACTGCTGACTATTATAAGAACTGTCAGCCATTTTTATATTTTTTGTTTTGAAACAAGACTGAAATGTACAAAAGCTTGGTAGGATGTCGTGCCGCTCATACGCATCGGAATATTGTGTGTAAATCATAAGTCCTTAACAAGTCAACAAAGTGCTGAGAAAACTAGCCTGCAGTACCCTCTCCACACCACTAGATGTCATCAGAAATCCACCGTCTTTAAAGAGTCTGTGTGCTCATTCATTCATTTATTTATTTTCCTCCTCTGGATGATGCCTACCTGTGCAGATGAAGCTGGGGTTCCCGCCGTGGATCAGGTCGTCGTTGTCGGGCAAAATGAACGGACAACTCTGCTGGACCTCCCGGCAGTACTGGTAGCACGGTATCTTGTTCTGGCAGGACTGCTTGGCGGTGGGGAAATACTGAGCACACAGCCAGGGCTTGTAGGCCATCTAAGTAGGAGAAAGAGAGGAGGAAAATGACATAAATAGATGCAGGTTCATGATCCTCGGGAGGACTGGAAGAAGTTTTTTTAGCCTCTGCTGTGTTAAATTTGGACACATACAGATGCATATTAACAGTCTAGAACGCTTTGGAAGTAAAAGAAATAGCACATGGGCTTGGTGTTTTAACTAATTATTTCCACAGTTTAATCTGCAGGTTAAATTTGTTGTCTTTACCATGAGGCAGGGTCTAATAAAAAAATACACAGATGGAAACAGATGGTGATATGTGATCGCCAAAGCCTCAGGCTTTCAGAGCTTAACCAAAAAATAAATAAAAATAAAAAATACCGGGAACCAAGGGCAGAACACATTCAGTACCCATTTTTAATTTTAGCTAGGATGGTTGTTTTTTTCCTGGCATGCTGCACAGAGATGCCTCATCGGCCTCCAGCCTCGCATGACCAATCAAATGAACCCATGTGACCTTTGAAACACGAGCAGCTTTGCAAGTAAAAGGCAGTAATTCTGTGTGGATCAACATCGAGCACCAAAAATGTGGGTTTTCGGGGCAGTTTTAGTTCAATATGCACCCAGAATTGGTTGGTTTTTCTTATGAAAACTAAATGGAATTATTTCATATTTGGTAAACCATAACTTTAAACATTTCTCTTTTTGTATTCAGCTTTCAGGTTGAATCAATCAACTTTGAAAACTCCTCAAAAAAGACAACAAATAAACAAAAACAATGTACTAATTTTGGCATCAAAGATGGGACTGGTTCTGACATTAATTGTACCTTCTGATCCTGAGGCGAACCAAATGTTGCAGTTCCTTAACTGACCACTAGAGCAAGAATTCCAAAGGGAGTAATTGGCTTTTTGTACTAATGTTAAAAAATAAGCTTTCAAACTAAAAATAACCATAATTATCTGGTTTCAAATGCTTTTTCTATATATGATTCCCTATTTTCCATTCATGACATATGGAGAAGTTCCTTTTTTTTACATTTACATTTTCAGACAACAAGGGTGTGTTTCATTGATTTTCGGGTAGGTGGACTTGACAAAGTTCTCGTTTCTTTCTCCCGCTCAATTTTAGCAAGTAGTTTGGAGGTGGAGCAAACTATTGGTTATGTTATATAAAAAGTTTTAACAGCAATCAATGATCATGTGAAAATATATATTAGATTGTAGGTTAGCGACGTAGGCTAGCGTCTTTTATCTTTTAGCATTGCAGTTTGACAAAGCTAAGACTTGTGATGTTATGTTAGCATTTAGGTCAGATAGCACTAACCGAGTCAGTTGTATTACCAACTTATATGGCACAGACCTCCTAACGTCTGCACATATTTAAATTTCAACAAATTTAGCTTAAAAATGTCCCAGTCTGAAATGTAGCATCAACTAGAAAACAAAACGTGCTCTGCATCTGTAATTATGTAAATAAAAGGTGGCAATTAAAACGTATGAGGAAATAATAATGATTTATTAATGTTTATGTTCTTGTTTTTTTCTTAACCACTGAATTTAATGAGGCTTAAAATGGTTAAAATCTATTAAAACATACAGTAGTTAACAAAATAGAAAAAAACTGACACCCGACAGGGCTTTTGTTACCAAAGTGCCTGAATTGCGCAAATTATTGTGTCAGTATTAAAAAAAAAACTATGTACTACATTACTCACGTCATGCCTTTTAGGTAACGCTAAAACTCAGTTTGTTAAAGGAATGCTAGCATTAGCTACGTACCATGTCAACAACAAACCACAACAGGGCTAGCATAAATTGCTCCGTCTTTATAATTTATAAGTTTCTAAAATAAACTGTTGCCCTAATTTTGCTGGTTTTGCCTGCTGCTTTTGAGACTGTAGACCACATGATTTCACTGACCATGGGTTTGTGGTACTGTACTTGATTAGTTCAAAGAGCTGTGAACCTTTTTGCGCCATTGTTGTTCGGGGTTCCTCAGGGCTCTATTTTAGGACTTGGGAGTTTCTTCTCATTGTTTATATAGTCAGACATATTTACCAATTGAGCTTCTATGTCCGTTTGCCCCGCCATGGCGCCTCAGGTCAGTTTCTCCTTGAGGTACCAAGCTCACAGAGGAAGAAAAAAAAATCATTTTATAGAAAAGACTTTGACACAGCACGAGACTCTGCTCTGCTGGAGTGTTTTAGTTTTATTACTATTGTACTATGTTACTTTTCATTGTTTTATCCATTTATTTGTTAATTTAAAGTTTGAGTTTTTTAATGCACAGTGCCTAGCTTGACTATGATAAAAAATATTGCAGTCAAATGGGATTTTATTGAAAATAAACGGACTTCATTTGAAATTTGGAGACTTAGCTAATATTTGATCTTAGTCAATTTGAACAACTCAAATATTCAGCAACAATCAATTATAGACATGAATGACCATCTGCTGTCTTAATCCAGCAGCATGAAAACTAATCTAATTTTAGTATTATGATGCCTTATTACGATGATAATTTTGACTACCTCTAATGTTTCATCAATTTTGACTAGAAAAATTCTTGTTTTTTTATTTTCTTTTCAAGATCATTTGAAACGTCCTCATAAAAAGTCTAAAAATTGCAACATATTTTAGCTACAAGCCGGATGCCAATTTGTCTCACATTTAAATATTTGCGTATTTATATGTTATTATTAATGTATTAAAAATAGTAGCAGTTTTCCCAGCAACTTAAAAAGCTCAACTAGTTTTAGTGACAGATTACTAACAGAGCTTCACTGTAATCTATTAAAAACATCACATCTGAACCTTTAGTGCCGTAATCAAACTCTAGGCCACCTCTCCTCTGTGGGTGGTGACACTGCCGATTACCTGTTGCCTTGCAGGGCAAAGCAAAGCTGTCAAATAATGAAGGAAATATGCTGCTATTAGGTGATGAAAGGCACTAATAGAGTTAATTTGACTGCCTGACATATTCCAGCAAAACAGGAGCAGAGCCATAAATCAGAGACAAAACAAACCATTAGTACTGGGCGAGTTATTTACCAAGCAGTAAAATGTGGAAATTAAAGCGTAAACCAAGTGTTATTCAAACAAACTAATGTCTTCAAGTAAAATAAAAAATAAAGCATTTTTAGATCTTGATTCAGTTTTAGGTTCCCAGATATTAGTACTCCATAAAAATTGGTATTTAAGGTGAACATTTCATAATTTCACTTTTTTGGTTCTATTGTGTGAATATCCAGCTGATATTTGCTTTACTGAGCAAGAGGACAGATTGTTCGGCTGAACAATCTTGTCCCTAGTGTACTTGGACATCTCTTTAGTCTTGATGAAGAGGTTGCAGTCATACTGTTGAGCTTCTTAACCCACAGGAACCTAGACGCATTTTTTCCTAAAAAATAAATTTACGTCTATTTTACCACAAGTCAAGTAGGCCACAGAATCCATTTCTGATATTTTTCTGTTACACTGATGTCACCATGTGTTCTTATGGGTTAAAGAAGAAGTTACAGGTCTGTGAAGAACTGCAGCCGGTTCCTGTTCTTACTACAAAAACGGCCACAGAGGACTACAAAGTTGTACAAACTTTCTACTTCCTGCTATATACTGTAGATCGTGCAAGTTATTGTAAATTCTTTTCAAATTGTAAAATCTGATTTCCTGGGTTTTTTCGTCGTTGGTTTTTTGATAAGGTGTATCCCACAGTTTGATGTGAGTGTGAGTGAGCAACTAGATTTCCATTTATTTGGATCATGATGGCTTTCCGAACAAAAAGAGCATATACTTATGTATCAATTTAAAAAAGTAATGCATTACTCTAAAATTCCAAATTGACAAAGTTATTTTGCCTTTAAAAAAGCTCATTTAACAAAAAGGAAAAAAAGGGTAATTGTTTTTTGGTTGGATATCAATGGTTTTCTATACATATTTTGAACTGTAGCTTAAAGGAAGGACATTTAAATAATACATTGTAATTATGAAATTATTATGATATCTTATCTAATGGTAAAGGAAAATAAAACAAGAAAACTTTATGCAAATATTTTATGTCGTTTTTCATTTTTCTTTAATTGTAGAGGAGCACATATGGCTATAAATCCATGTTACCCACATATAAAGGCAATGATCTAAATCCTGCTGTAAATATTCTAAGATATTGTTCTAAAATGTAATAATTAAGCTTTAAATTTTTAAATTAAGCTTTGTTTAAATGTCTTTTTTATTTTTGCTTTCCATATATCGTAGCTCCGAACTCTATAGGACCTTTAATCTAATAATTTTTTTTGTACCAAATCTCGCAACCTTTGGTTTAACATCTGCAGAGTATTGTGTCTGCCATTCATCATGTACTATATCACAGCAAAAAGCATGCCGTTTAATGTTTTCTCCAAAAAACTCGATGGGAATAGGAGGAGTCAAAGTTTTCTGCAACTGTGAGGTTTGTTGGTTGTACGCCGTAGCCTAGCAGCCAGCATGTTTGGGTAAAACGCATCCAGGTAAATCATCAGCTCTCCCGCGTGGGGCTCTGATAGGTTTCCTGTTTATGCCAACAAACAAAGATAACAAACAGTGCACAGGCAATTATAATAATTATGATAATTTGATTACAGTGATGAGAATGGTAATGATGAGCACAGAGTGTTTTGTTCAATTAAATGTATTCCAGACATGCAAAGGGGGACTTTGTGCTTTTACTGTACAATTAAGAGACCTTTACGTAAAAACTCAACAATATAGTTTGTGGATTTTATATTCTAGGTTATGATTTGAGGTAAATTCCCATCATCCTCTGTTTTTGGCAGGACTTTTCCTGTCATCAAAGGCCTCAGCAGCTGAATGCACAGAGGAAAAAACGGGCTCAAAGCATTATCAGCCAGGATCAATGACTTGCCTTTTAGGAGTTTGGGGTGATTTTACAGCGTCTGAGGCGTTAAATCCGCGACTGGGGATTTTTGGCGAGGCAGCCCTCTTGTCTGCACAAATGGCTGCTGTTTAATTTTAAGATGATTTTGCATAAATTCTTTGCCGCGGTGAGATAATCCGTCTAGGGATGCCGCGGCTATCAAAAGAGAGCCAAAACAATACAATCGCAGAGAGAGACAGGAAATCTGGGTCCTCCTGAAGATGTGTGCTGGCAGTTGCCAAGGTAACAGCGTTTTCTGCTTTTCATTAGAGCTCAATAGGTACTGCCCCACTCTCTGTCGGTTCTCCATTTGTGTGCACGTGTTTGAGCTTGCATCTAGGCCTGCGTGTGTCTGAGTGTGAATGTGTGCACAACGTGAAAAGGAAGGCGTGCGGGAGCAAATCGAGTTAGTCAGGAAGCAGGCCTGGGGTCTGATTTGATCAGTCTAATGTGTGATCAGTGTGAATTGGAAGCTGGCACTCAAAAATCTCTGTCGTCGGACAGCTTCAGGCCGCTTCAGACGATGCCCAGAGACACAGACGGGAATGGTACTCGTGCTTCTGCCGGGGCTTCCCACAGCTGCTTTTGGCACCACTTTGCACGTGAGGTTTGGTGCATAACACGCTAGAAAAAATGGTTCGGTCCAGAGCGTAACAGCAAATTTCTTAAAGCATTAAATAAACAGGCTAAATTAAGCTTCAAGTTCTTTCAAATAGCAGCAGCTTTAGTATTAAAAATCATTTAATACAGAAGAAAATTAGCTTCTTATCTGTAGTGCAAAGACATTCTTCTCTATGATTTCATGTTTAATATGAAACCAGCGGTTCTAGACTTTAATTTACATCAAAAACAAATCAGACTTCATTAGCAATGTTATTAAACATTTAATTATCTGTTTTTAAAAATATACCTTATTTTCCACACTATAAAGCACACTTTATTATATGGCACATCGTCAATGGATGGTCTGTTTTAGAACTTGTGTCATATATAAGGACCGGGTCACGGGGGCAGCAGTCTAAGCAAAGATGCCCAGACTTCCCTCGCCCCGGCCATTGCCTCCAGCCCCTATGGGGGGACCTCCGAGATGTTCCCACGCCAGCCGAGAGACGTAGTCTCTCCAGCGTGTCCTGGGTCTTCCCCCGGGGGCCTACGCCCAGTGGGACATGTCTGGAACACCTCCCCAGGGCGACGTTCAGGAGGCATCCAGACCAGATGCCAGAGCCACCTCAACTGGCTCCCCTTGATGAGGAGCTCTCCGCAGGTGACCGAGCTTCTCACCCTATATCTAAGGAGCGCCCAGCCACCCTACGGAGGAAACTAATTTCAGCCGTTTATATCCGAGACCTCGCTTTTTCAGTCATGACCATAGGTGAGTATTGGAACGATGATCAACCGGTAAATTGAGAGCTTCATTTTCTGGCTCAGCTCTCTTTTCACCACAAAGGACCAATACAACGACCGCAAAACAACAGAGGCTGCTCCGATCCACCTGTCAATTTCGTGCTCCGATCTTCCTTCACTCATGAACAAGACCCCAAGATGTTTAAACACCACCCTCTGAGACAGGGCATAATTCCTTTCTCCACATTTAGTCGCATTAGCGTATTAACAACACCTGTAACTCCTAACCTTATTTGCACCAGGTAAATAAACTGACCAATGCCGGTAAGGCAAAAGTTTCTTTGATTAAGCTAACTCCTAACCTTGTTAGCTCCATGAAAAAAAAATAGTCCAACACCACTACCCGCTGCGTTAAAAGCATTAGCCACGCTAGCTTCGTTAGCCGTGTTAGCCACGCTAGCTTCGTTAGCCGTGTTAACCGCATTAGTCATGTCAACTGCATTAGTGAGTTAACAACACCAGTAACTCCCAACCTTACTTGCAACAAGTGAAAAAACTGACTGTTACCAGGAAAGCAAACGTCACTGTGACTACGCTAATTTTTGTGCATAGTTAGAATTGTGCAGGCAAGATTAAATTTGGAATTTCTAAACAGTCTAGTGAGTCAAATTTATTTATTATTTATCTCATTTAGAATTGTATAAATCCTAAAATATAGCCTTACCTAATTGTTTTTTATTTTATTTTACTGTTATTGAAGACTTCAAGCAAAGTCTGGATTTAGTGAAAATCATATCGTTTACTCAGAATTCCAGATTTATTTTTAAACAAAAACTTCTCATAAGAGTTAGAAAATAGTAGGGTTTGAATAAAGATATTATATCTTGTGGCAGTTCTCAAATTTTATTCAAAACCCTTGAAAAGAAGTTTTATATTCAGTTTTTTTCACCGTATGTTTTAAATAAGAATATACATTTTTTGAGACATTTTCCAGTTTCTCCTGTTTCTAGAAAGAAGGATAGTAAAGTTAGTAAATGTTCGTTAGCTGATAAAACTTTTAGCAACACCACGAAGAAACAGATTGGAGGGTATTAATATAAAGATAAAGACTTAGAAATAAAAACTGCTGGAATCCGTCCAAACTAAGAAACATCGTGGGTCCCAAAAGTGTTTCCATATTACCCACAATGCACTGCTAAATTCAGCATCATCTAACAACATTTACTTGTCATAAAATGACCCTCGTTAAAGATGTCAGTTTCCCTCAAAGGCGATCCGCAGTTCAGCTCAAAATGGATTTCTAGAAGTAAAGGGAGGCAGGGGGGCCATTCTACCAGCGTCCAGCTCACAGCAAATAGCTGTCACAGGATGACAGCTCCTTTAAAACTGAGGGCACTCGTCCACGGTTGGGTTCCGGCTTGCCGCAGGGCTTCCCCGTCGCTGCACGGTTTTAGACCGGAGAGGAGACAGACAGGGGAAATCACCAGACTGCACCAGGAGTGGGTTCATATGAACAAAAATGGGTTATAATCCTAATAAAAATGTTTAGTTTGTCATTTAACAGACCTTTTTAATGTAGAAACTGTGTTTTTAAATGTCCTTTATATACAAAAATCTTTCTCCAATATCTGACTGTTCATTTGTGGAAACTTTTTCTATTTTAGAATTACAATTTGGTACTAAGTTTTTAGAAAACTTCAACCAGAATTTGTATTAATTAATTTCTCAGTAGAGGGGCGTCATTTACACCTGCTATTTTTAAACTAAAGTTTCCGAATTTATCGGAATGACATGAACAAAATCCATTTATGCAAAATGTAATTTAAAAAGAAGTTGGAACTTAAGATTTAAGATTGCATTAATTGGATGTTTTTTCTTGACGTTTTTGCAGGCTATAGATTGTACCTATAAACTTAAGATTTAGGGGGGGAAAAGTGACTTGAATTGATATAAATTTGATACACAAGTCTTTTAAAAAAATTACTGTATCGCATTGAACGGAGGGCACAAATTGGGGTGGGGGGGAATCAGCAATTGTTTTTGCACCAATGTTGCCCAATGTTGCATGGAGCTGGCCCTGCGATGGATTAGCAAAACGTCAGGGTGAACTTTGCCTTCACCTGACAGTGCTAGGATAGGCTCCAGCAACCCTGTAACCCAAAGAAGTGCATGGGTTGCATTAGGAGCATAAAGAGAATTAAAATTCCTAAATATTCAGGATTCGTTCCAGAAAATTTGAGTAAAAATTAGATTGCTGATTCACGTTTTTTATGAATATGGTAAAGTATAAACTTTAGTCAGTGTAATTATTGCTCTAAAGTTGCACAATAATGTTGGACTTAAAATACCGTATGTATAAAAGAGAAGAATAAAAATCATACATTAGTCGCACTGGAGTATAAGTCGCACTTTTAGGAGAAATGTATTTAACAAAATACAGGAACAAGAACCAACATTTCATCTTGAAATCATAACAGAATACATAAAAATTATAGAGTGAATTTCTGCACAATTTACTACCATAACATGCTATGAAACATAGGAGGAATCTAGTATACTAGCACAACATAAGAGAAATTAATTAGATAACCATAAAGAACATAACAAGTAAACTAAGATCTTTATATTACTTCAAATCACTAAATCTGTTGAATTATTCGTCTTCTGTTGTTTGTGAACAACTCTACGAAACCCGACATAAGACTGAACAAAGCTTCTTCTTTTTCTGCGTTTAGTCAGTGCCCTCTAGTGGTTCTTGTTTTTTTTAATCATACAGAAGTAGCACCTGAGCACAAGTCACACCTCCGGCCAAACTACGTATAAAATAAAAAAATTCTGCGACTTATACTCAGAAAAATACGGTACATAAACTAAACATATATGCTACCGTCACCAAAAGTAGATAAATCTTCAAAGTAAAGGGTTGGTGTAGGTTCTTATTTTCAAAGTAAAACTAACAATTGTATTTTGGTATTTTGGTAGATCATTAAAAAAACAGAATGATGTTCAGTTTACGCAACTGAGTTGAGAGTAAAAAATATGATGAATAATCGTACAAAAATCTGGTGATCAGTTATGTGATGTCATATAGGGCAGTAAACGAGTATCCAAAGACTCCAATATCCCCAACCTGTTCCCAAAATTTGGATACAAATATCAGCTGCGTCCGAGATTGCTGATTCGCCATCTATAAAAATCCAGTAGAGTGTAGTAAAAATAAAATTCAGGCTATTTAATTACAGCACTAAGATACAGAATAATGCAGGATCTTAAGGATATAAACTAAGCAAATTGAATGTGCAACCATCACAGGAAGCAAATTCATTTTGAAAGTAAAAAAATTAATGATTTTAAAGTTTTAGGAGAATCTGGTGATTCAGTCAGTTTGTGGAAACGCTGTTGAGTGTTTTCTAGTTACAAAATCCTTTTTATTTAGGTTTTGCTTTATCTATATTCACTATCCTCTTTTCATCGATCTACTGGAACCGGAGTAAGCAAACGTTTGAGGAGGGAAAAAAGGATTGTTGTAAAATGATATAAAGCAACTGTGATGTTGCTGCCAAAGTTAACCAGGAAGTTGACAGAAAAAGTGATAAATACCATTTCTCTTGTTCAAAATCTTTGTGTTTTTATCCGTGTGTTTTGTGGATTCTGATGTACTGTTACAAATAAATGTATAAATGGTGATTAAATATTTATTATTTCAATTTTCATACATCCAGTAAAAAGACAAACATAATGTATTAAAAAGTAAGAATCATGATTTGATCTGAATCGTTAAGCTTGATTTATAAATCGGATCACTATCTGAGAAACAATCTAAAGCCCAAGGTCGCATAGACTTCCTGTGAAATGTTGGCTAAAATTGGTTAGAAGTCACACATGTCATGCAACAGTTGCCTAGAACGACAGCTTCTTTTTCAGTTTTTTTTTTCTTTTACAAAGAAGCAGCGAGTAAACTGTACCCGTTGGCTCCAGATCCCAGGTTTGTACGGACTTAAATCGCACATGCTGTGAAGTATCAACACTCCCTTTTCTATCCCAGCGGGGCGGTCTGGTCGCAAACATAAACACACACGCATGCCGGCTATAAAGTGGAATGACAGAGACGGCTATAAAAAGCATATGAGTCAGCTGCGAGAGTAAGATCCCAGTTAGAAGCTGAATGACACAGATCATTACCGCTCGCACAAATCGCGGCTCCGCTGGAGCAGGAAGCGGCGCTCACACCGCCCGTGTTATTTTCAGACGGGTTTCTTTGTTTGATAACAGGCGTTTCATTCTTTGGGGCCATAAAGTACTGAGTGTGCAAAATATTGGGATGATTGCTGCAGCTGAGAGACTCAATTTCGGGCAATTTTGAATCAAGAGGAACCACTTGATACATTTTAGGGGGTCCAGAAATTAAAGATCTCGTACAAAAGTGTTCCCTAAAGATCTTTTGGGGTGTTTTTCCTTGCATGGTTGACCATCAATTGGATAATCCAGTAAAAAAAGGCCCACATGAATAAACATCTATTTTATGCCTCCCCCTTGGCGTCCCAAACAGGAAGTACCTGCTACCTCCATGAAGCCAAAATTCCATCATTCTATTTGCCTGTATAACCATTCCTGCTCTGCAACTTTTGTAATCAGATGTTTTCATTATATTCTGTCTTAATCGCAAGTTATTCAAGTTATAAACTGACCAATCAGGTGTCTCAATAAAAGCATGTGGTACCTGCTAGCCACCAGCTCAAACGTTCAAAGAATTTGATTGACATTTGTCTAAGTGTGGAGGGGTTTGCTTGGATATAACTGTGAGCAATCAGCAGATGTCCTCACAGTGCCCTACACACCAATTTGGACCCTCTATTACACGCATCCCTTAACCCCAAAACAATGTACACTCCAACTCACATACACACAGATATAAGATATACAAGTAATGCGCCCTTCTGACCTTCTGTCCGACCCTGTTGGAGGGGACTGAGCGCTCAGCAGTTTGTGGCCATGTCTCTTGGGTGCTGGCTTCCGGGGCCCGGCGTCCCTCTCTCCACGCAGGGAAAGGGATCCACAAGTTCTCATCAGGCCATGAGCCGTGGATCACATCCCATCTTAGCCTGGGGTGTTCATGTTGCTGTGGTGCTGGTTCTTGTAGTTGCCCTCGATTGCTGAGCTTCTTCAAAATTCCAATAGTGGGGGCAATGTTTACCACGCTCATGGGGGATCCCCACTTATCTTGGATGTCCTCCTCTAGGGCAGGGGGAATTGGCCCCTGGCGCCAGGGGGGGCCCTGATTCGTGCCTAGGGTTGGGGCATACTCAGAACTCCTGGGTGGTGGTGGACTGTTTGTCCAGAGGCTGGAGGCTTTCAGGCAGTTTGGGCCTTGGGTGGCGCTTGCATTCTCCATCCTCCTATGCCCCCCTGCTCTTTGTAGTTGGGGGCCCCTGTGGCAGTCCCGCTGGCCCTGGTCTGGGTGACTTATGTGGGTCGCCCGGAAGGCGGATTTCCTCGATCTGCTATCCTGTGTAGTAGGGCTGGACGATATTCCTTAATTCGATTTCCGATTTTTTCCTGACCCCCCCCCCCCCCCTTTCCTTAAGGAAAGCAATAAGTACAAACGGCAGACAAGTTAAGCAAATTTAGCTTTTGTTTAATTAAAAGCAAAAGAAATGTAACCCCCATTTCTGGGATGAATAATAAATAAATGAACACACTCTTGGAATCAAAGTCCCAGCTGTGTTTTAAGTCACACTTTGTAGTCTAGACTTAAGGGAGTCTAGACTACAAACATTCACCTTGAAAAGTAGCACCATATTCTAAAGGATTAACAATACAGCTCATATCTGGGGTCTAAGGTTTTAATTCAATTAATAAACCCCATCTTCTCCACGGTATATATGGGTGCCATGTCTTTGGCTATATGCAAAGCGACCGCTTTGGTGATTGTTCTCCACCGTGCCCCTTTCCTAGGGATGGGTACCGAGCCCCAGTATTGAACGAGCCCCGGGGCAACATTCTTCAAGACCGCAGTATCGTGCAGTATCGTTAAGATCTGACCTCAACGGTTCTGCTATCGGTACCGGAGAAGTCGCATTTTTTTTGTGTCCCACAAAATATAAACTAGAGCTGTGACGGTGTGGGATTTTTGATCACCGCGTTGATGAAGCAGCAGGAGTCGCAGTCAACCACCCAACACTACCACCAACACCGCTCCGCCGCTGAACACAAAATCCCCCGGCAGCCGCATCGCAAATGACTACAATTCATAATTACAACACAGTATTCTTTATTGACAAACAACTAACTACTATCTAACTAATAAATTAACTATAGAGGTGTTGTAGAATGAGTATGTGTATGTGTGTCAGCACGCTGTGTGTGTAAGAGGAAAGAGCGTCTGCAAATGCGTTGGGTTTCGTTGCAGCGTGGGGTCACTTCCTCCACGTCTGTGGCAGCAAACCCATACCAGTTCCAAACAACAGATGATTTTATTCCTTTCTTGGGAACAAACTTCCCACTCTCACCAGTAGCCATGCTGTCGCTTGCTGTTTCGTGTGTGCTATAATGTTGTTGTTTGTCGCTTGCCATACTGCCGTGTCAAACTCTACTGAAGCTCTGGGGAGCCAAAAATGCGCCATTATACAAAAACTCGGTTTAGTTATTTGTTAAATTGCCCGTAACAAAAACTTTGAATTACTTCATTCAATCGATTTTTCTCTCAGGCCTACTGGGGGGGGGGCACCCAAACTACCACTGCTCCTTCGCCCTTGGTGGGGGTCTTGTAGGGGCGACTGGGCACTTTTTACAATCCATCATCTACAACAGTAGAGCACAAACACTCAACTCAGCACAGGTGCCAGCTCACCTTTGCACAAATAGTATGCATGATGGAATGACATGCTTGACGTGTTTGTTTGTAGGCATAATTACGTCCGTGTGAACTGCAGTTGTATTGCGTACATGTTGAGATGTTTATATGTGAAGATTTTTGGAGTCATTTACCCCGACAGTGACTTGTTGCTTTGTGTCCCCCACCACAAATTTTTTAATCATCCTCCAATTTCCTTTGGCTCAGATACAAAAAGGGTTTATACAAATAAACCCCTTGTGTGTTACAAGATTTGTAAACGCCTATTTTAAAAGTAAAATATGTCCAACACAAGAGGCCTTCAGCTTCAGTGATCGGGAGGCAGCAGTCACATTTTTACATGCTGCGCAGTGGCCCCAAAGGTTTAAAGAAACAGTTAACATTTTACGGCAACCGGAGGATTTTCTGACATTGGTCAGAGGTCGCGCAAAGGCAGTCGGTGTGGAACAAGCTCCTGTTTGCTTGCTGCTGTTTTCACTTCTGCATGTTACAATTTGCATCGAATAAAACATCTTCATAATTTTTCATTTTTCCTAATATAAAGAAAGAACATGAAAATACATAAATACATCATCTGACAAAGTTTTAGGAATTCCATGTGCTCATACAAACATTTGATTGCAATATTTTAGAGTAAACCTTGGTGTAAAATGGTAAATGGTGTATACTTGTATAGTGTTTTTTCACCTTCCTCGAAGGGCCAAAGCGCTTCTAAGTCACAGTCCTATTCACCCACAAACAAACATTCTCACACCGAACACTGGTGCCAACCTATTACCACCAGAGGCAATGTGGGGTTCAGTGTCTTACCCACAAACACTTCAACACATGGGCGTGAAAAGGCGGGAATCGAACCACCGATGTTCAGATCAGAGGTTGAACGCCCAACTCGGCACCTATCCGCCTCGAAGAGCAATGAAGGCAGTAAATAGACCATCTGTTGATTCTATTGACAAGTCCTGAGAACTTTTTACCCGGAAGTGTCAGGTAGAGGACACTGAGTTATGGTGGGCTTTAAATGTATGACTGACGGGATTCAGGATGTTTCTTTTTCTTTTTAATTTGAGTTTTGTGCATCATCATGTTTCATACCAATACCAATACCGAGAAAGGAGGGTCATGAATGTGCATCAATGGGATTGTGTTGTTGCAGCTCTGTTTACTAAACAGGCATGTGCAACAATTGACATTCAGCTGATGTAAAAAAAACACACAACTTTCAATGGAAAATGAAACTAAATGTCTTGAACACGCAAGGTTGTTTTCAAGGTTTGGTTTCACGGTTACAAGACTGAGTCGTGTTCTGACCTTTGGAGGTTTGGGTTTCAGCTGGATCAGGCCTTCAAATGTTACCCTAGTGACTGTAGGACACCTGATCACAGCACGGGCCACATCAACTGAGCTTCCTTTTAGATGGAAGTTCTTGACAAACAGAACTAAATTGATGCGGAAATGTCCCCAAGTGACTGCGATATACGGCAGCAAACATGCAACATTATCTTCAGAAATAGTCTTAAACTATTTTCCACCACAATATCTACAGCAGTGGTCTCCAACTTTTAGTGGGCCACAGACCAGTTTACCATCACGCCATATTTTCAGACAGACTGGTATGATGGTGAAGTTGGCAAACTTTTTTTTGCTTCCGGTTTCCCCATAAGTCCTGAAATTTCTTTTTGATAAAATCTATTTATAACATTAAATCAAATGGTCTTGCATGTGAAGTGAGGCAATTAAGTATTTGAACGCCCTGTGATTTTGCAAGTTCTCCCACTTGGAAATCATGGAGGGGTCCGACATTTTCATCTAAGGTGCATGTCCACCTATGGCCCACTACTCCACACAGCTCTTCTCTAGATCAATCAGGTTTAAAAGCTGTTGCTGAGAAACACAGAGTTTGAGCTCCCTTCAAAGATTTTCTATTGGGTTGAGGTCTGGAGACTGGCTAGGGCACTCCAGAGCCTTGATACGTTTCTTACGGAGCCACTCCTTGGTTTTCTTGGCTGTCTGCTTTGGGTCAAAACCCAGCCTTGACCCATCTTCAATGCTCTGGCAGAGGGTAGGAATTGTTCCCCGGCTGCCGCTGCTGCTGCTGCGGGGGTCTTCACCCTCCTTCTTTTCACGTTCCACCATCCATTTTAGAAGAACATAAACACTCACCTGAGCACAAGTGTTAGCTCACCTTTGCACTAACAGTTTGCATTATTGAAAGACTGAAATATTTCACACTAGCTGGTTTTAAGGCATAAGTATGCGTGTGAACACTATCGGTTTTGTGTACATGTCGACATGTGGACATTTTTGCAGCTAACAGGTGTGTTGATAACATTTGAGTGTGTGTGTGGACAGGCCCCGCCCTTTTTGTACTACATTGGAACCTTACCGTAATGATAAACAACCAGTAAACTTGTTGCTTTATGCTGCTTCATGGTCTTATCCCCCTCCCCTCCTACCCCCCCTCTCTCTAATGTCCCTCTCTCTTCTTCCCTTCTTTCCTTTTCCGTCCGGTCCAACACCCAAGATTTTCAAACATGGTTGAAATGAATAAAGTTTGGCCTCAATTACAAAAGGGGTTTATTCAGACATACCTCTTGTTTGTCTGAAGATTAATAACCCCTGTTGTTAAAGTAAAATATGTCCAACACAAGAGGCCCTCAGCTCTCATCTGCCTGCCCAGCTGTTGGACAGGACAAGTAGAAAAAAAAAAATAAATTAAAAAATAGGAATTGTTCCCCAAAATCTCACAATACATGGAGCCTGTTGTCCTCTCCTTAATTCAGCTCAGTCGTCCTCTCCTATATGAAGAAAAACACCCCCAAAGCGTGATGCTACTACCCCCATGCTTCACATTAAGGATGGTGTTCTTGAGATAGTACTATTCATTCGTCTTCCTCCAAACACGGCGAGAGGAATTAAGATCAAAATGTTTAAAAGTTCCATTTTGGTCTCATCTGACCATGTGTATTTCTCCCATGATCCCCACTTTTGTAATCATCCTGCAATTTCCTTCACCCCTCTTTTACACCCTTTCGTTTTTCTTAAACCGATGTTCTTTAGACTCTAAGTTTCTTTTTTGCACTGTGGTCTGATATTGTAGACAAATATTTCTGGGACAAGCATTACTCGTGTCTTTCCTGGCACTTTAAAAAAGCTGAAAAATGTTGATGGGTGAGGGATGTGGACTCTACAGCAGTACAACCGCCCTAAAAGACAAAGCTGCTCTGATTTGCCGTGCAGAAAAAGAGCAGGGTCATCGTCAGGACTGCGGGAGGACCAGGTGGCACTGATAATGGTCTGACATACTCTGCTGTTGCGAAATGAAGCAGCTCTCTCTCAGGGTGATCGCTTTGCGTCATCCAAAGTTACACAGAGCTCCAGTTTGAAAAAATGAAGAAAAATTTGGCCATGACATTTTTGCCACATAATTACTGTTGGACAAAAGCTTTGAGCACAGTTTGTACAGACGTTACAATATATAAAATAATGCTTCATCCACAACTGGGTTTGGTTCCACAGACAGGATTTTTACCAAAGGATTCCCTCCCAAAGGAAGGTCGAGTTTCTGTGTTGTAACGCCCAGATTTGACTAGAAAGAGTTTAATCTTGCTGCTGTTGTTGTTTGAGATGTGCTTTGATCTCTTTGGCAGACTCGGCTTCTGTGTCATCGGCTGTTGCTTTGTTTTCTGTGCTTTCGAAGTTTAAACAGGTGCGCCTTGACATCGCACAAAAAAAGGAGATCACAGACACAAAGCAAAACCGTCCTTGTATCTGATGGATCAATGGTTTCAAACCTTGTTCACCCGTGTTCCCAATCTAAAAGAGTGTGATTTTACTAGAAACACAACCACAAATGACTGACACAAGGGCGTAGTGTGGTAAAATGCTGGTACTGTGTTGCATCTGTAACCTTTTAAAGTGATTGCAGGAATTTTTTTTGTGTAGAAAACATGGCAACTACCGGCACCAAATGTACTAGCATTACCAGCTCACGACGTTAAACTGAACGTGTTATCAAGTATTTATAAGCTGTAAACTCAGTCATTCGGAACTGCAGTTGCACACGTCGACCAGTAGGGGCTGTGTCCAAAAGCTCCTCCCAAAAGTTCAATCGCAGGTAAGGAATCGAGTAAAATTGAAAGTATTCAGGTACAAAATTTACAGTTAATGGCTAATACTGCGATTGGCACTGAAAATCTGTGTCCTCCACCTCATTTTTTGTTGTTTAATGCTTGTACAAAAGTACGTTCATAAACATGTCACTCCCACGTCATGTGGGAGGAACTACCATCAAAAGTTTATAGCCATGGAAGTCACAGAGAATGTTGAGAAATTAGGTTTTTGTATTTTGATGAGCTCTACTATATCGTCTTTAAGCCCGTCACTGTGTCAGGATTCAGCGGTACATTCGTCTCTCTGTGGCACAGTTTGAAGACCTGTTGTCCTGCATTAGTCTGAGAAAGGGAAAAAATCTAAATAGGAAAAAAATTAGAGGACCTTTTTTTCCTCTGTGTTGATACAAATAAGAAAAACATAGTTTGGGAGGAGCAGTGACTTCATTCAATGTTGGAATTTTAGAGGCTAAATAATTGTTAACTTTGTAATAAGTTGATTGGCATTGGTTACAACTTTATCGTTAGAGTACACTTAGGCCAAGAACAGCTAGCTCATGGTAGTAACTGAAAATCCCTGATTGAAACATTATTTAATAAAGAAAAAAGTGCACAAGAGAGTGTGTTTACAGTGTGGCCAGTAGAGTAGCATGGTGCACGTCCTCTGGCTTGTTTTGTTGAGTCTTTGTATAATTCAAATGAGTGGCACATTTTAAAAGAATATGTGCTGTTATTACAGCGGAAAATTCTGATTAAAAAGGTAACGCTTTTATCAAACAGCATGACCATTAGCTTTTCATCAAAAGCTAATGGTAAGTAAACCCCTTAACAGTTGTATGAATCAAAGCCGAGCAAGGAAGAGCGCTCCCGTACAGTAAATCAACTTCTCACAATACACAAGGCATGACCGACCTTTGAGGTATTTACTGGAAGGTGCTGTGCTTTTAGGGAGACTTTTACTTTGTCAAGAAACCACACAAATCGTCATAGCGGGCTTAGATAAACACGACCGAGTGAAAATTCATTCAACTGAACTACATCATCCTCAATTATCCTAATGCGCCACATGGAGCTTAGAGATCAGATGTAACCTTTTACCTGGTATACTCCACTGAATATGCACGTCGACCTGCTCTGAAAAGCTTTTTATAAAGATTCTCAAATTGGGGAGCACAGTCCGATCAAACTGGATGCAAATGCAGAACACTCCATCAAAGATTTGGACGAAACCAAAAGCAACCAAAGGAAGGTAACCCTCCATCCTGCAGCCAAAGGGAGCTACCTTCATAAGCTGAACTCTACCATATAATGCAATAAAGTTAGTTCAAAGAGAATGGGATATTCTTTCAGGCTTATACCTCTCTCTGTAAAGATAATCCATTTAAATACCTATGCAGACAATGGCACTGTTAGACTAATTGATGCCATTCACTAAATGAATGCAGGCTTTAATCTGAGCCTTTTTAGCAGGAAAGAACATCCTGCTGGGAACGTCTTTATTCTCCCAGATATGAGGCCGAACTAGTAACCACTTTCCTAAGGGTTAAATTAATTTTCAACAGCTTGGTATCTAACTGAAAAGTATCTTCAAGAAGGACTTTTAAAATTCACCTTATGCTACTTTACCAATCTTTTTGTGTGTGCGATTTTTGCATGCTATTTTTTATTTTACAACCTCTTGCGTTCCTTTTTGGCTGTAGACCATTGTCAGTCGATGTCCTCCATCCCGTGCCTCTTCTACAGAACACATTCATCTTGGCAGATTAACAAAAATCTTCGATTGCTAGCAGATCTTTGTTTTCCTTCTACAATACTAGAATTATTTTTCCACCAAAATTTGAACTTTGAGAGTTTGGACAAAAGAGAAAAGTGAGTTAAGTGTGTAATGAGGGGTTTTATAGCCTTAAAACATCTGTAGTCCTACTTTGCAGATTTCACCTTTCACAAGTTATTTTTAGAACATAACTCCCATGACAAACAGGGTACCACTGTGTTCCAGAAGAAACGGTTTATTCACAAACTTAAAGTGTGGGTGACATGGTCTATTTTAATAAGCCAAAATATAGTAAATAGTCTCTATTTCATGTTGCGATTGTTTTTAATATTTTTCGAAAAAGAATAAATAGCGAAAAACGCAATATAAACAACGAGGACGGCCGCCGGCTTCACGCATTCCGCCGAATTCTCGCCCCCCTGTTTGTGACGTAACGAAAGGAAGACAAGGCAGACAACATGGCTAGCACCGATAGCGAAGCACAGAGTGATGCTACCGTCTCTATTAGCGATTTATCATCAGATGAACAGAAAGATGAAGGGGAAAGTTGCGGAGATTATCATGATGATGAGTCACTTTTGCAACCGTATCGATTCGAACCCTTTTGCGAAAGTGAGGAGGATATAGTATAGCAGAAAGTAGTAGGTCTAGTGATGCCGATGACGATAGCCAGCATGAAGATTCGGCTAGACTCCAGTAAGTCTAAAAAATGTATAAAATTAAATTACTCCACTTACCCTAAAATATACTCAAAATGTCCCCTTTTGGCCTAATCTAAACAAAGGTAAACACTGGTTTTCAACCCAATTTACAAAATAAATGTCACAAAATAATAAAAGTTTCCCAGATATTACTACTCTTTAGTTAACAAAGTCACCTTATACCATTAACAACTGTGGAACATTAACAGTTTTACCTGTTTGAACCAGTTTGAAACCTTTTCTCGTGCGCGAGCGCTCACACAAACACACACAGTTCAGTTTACTCACGGTACCGGCACCTCAAAAGCAAAAGAAAAAAAAACGTTGCAGAACTGTTGCTTCTCTTGCAAAACATTGAGTGCGTTGAAATACTCCAGTTGGATCCAAGGACAACAGAAAACACGACTACTTCGCCTCAATGTGATCCATCGTGATGCACACTAGCCTAGCTTAGCAGCCTCCGCTCACGACCGACTCCAGCGCCGTCCTGTCCGACCCAGAAAACGGCTCGCTCGCTTCCAGCTCACCCGCCTTTCCTCGACTCAGAAGCCAAGATCCTCCTCCCAACTCTCCGTTCAAAATTCTTCGTTTGTGTCCCGGTTTTTGTCCCTTCGAAAACGCAGACTTCTCTCCTGCAGATCTGGAGGGAAAAATCCTTCGCCGTCCACCTTCTTCTTGATCTTTCCCCTTTTCAGCAGCGTTTCTTGTTTTGGGAATTTTATACACAGATAGACTTTCACTAGATGTATTGCTACATCCAGCTGCCACACAACGACTTGGCATGTTGATGATTAACAGATTTAAACACGAGAGAAACGAAGACTACCTGTTTTGTTTACATGCTGTCCTAAGCGCAACTGCGAAAGGCAACTCCCTCTCGTTACGTCACAGGTCATATCGGGTTCACTTCCAGCCTGCGCTCTAGCGGCAGATCCAAATCTCTGATTCCTTCGAAAGATGTCTATTTTTCATATGCTTCGGATTTTTTTCGACGCAAACTATTGGTATCAATAGAATCAGCGTTTAAAGGGCTTTTTTATTTGACAAAGTTGTTCAAAGCATGGCATCCACACTTTAAAGGACCAATCCACTTCCCTCATCTTTAACTTGATTGGTGCAGAGGCAAGAGGCAATGACATCATCCTGGCCAGCAGAGGGCGCACTAAAGATCCTTTTGTTTTCTCAAAAACCGAGCTTTGGATAACTTTGATCCGATGACCAGAGGGTTGAGCAGGAGAAGGTGGACAGACCATCGACTGGATATGAAAACCGAAACCAGTTAGTGTGATGACAATTCAGGTGCCTTTTTTCCACAATACGGACATCGCCATGCTGAAACCAGAAATCATCACTAAACAGCTATCAGTTTGAGTCGGTCTGCGTCAACATTTACTGTGGCAACCACTTATACCAATCAGGAGTAAGGCCAAACCCCTACCATTTGGGAGAATCTATCAAACGTTTTGAAAGTTCAACATTAAAACACACATGTGTCACATACTGTTATTGAGGCATCTGATTGGTCAGTTTATAACTTGAATAACTTGTAATACAGAAAAAACAGCGGGTATTTCCTGTTTGGAACGCAAGGTGGGAGGGGTCACTCACGTCTAGTTCTCAAAAATTAGTCAATAGGATAGACTAATTTGGAACACACTCAGGGTTGAGTCAATCTGAGATTCTAAAAGGCAAAAGTGTGGATGTTAAATGTGACTGAAAGTTACTGTAGGGTAGATAAATTGGAGAATATGAGTGGTTCATGTTAAGAGCTTTTTTATCATTTGAAGAAGAGAACTTTTCTTTAAAAAATAAGAAGAAACTTGAATTTAATGGTCAGCACTAGGTACAATACAAAATACATCTTTACTCCCTATGGTTTAGCATGGAAACACAGTTTCTTCTTTTGAGTAGGTTCTGGTTGTCATATTTGTTGGTAAAAAAAAAACAATTTTTATAGTACGGAGCCCCGTGTCCTGACATTAAAAAACTAAAATATTCCTTTTTCCCACAGATCGCCTACCGGACTTAGCTCTTAGCTAAGTGTGTGCAAGACGTGAGCAATGTCACGTCTTGCATCACGCGTATCCAAGATGCATTTCTACCAGCTAATCATTGGTCTTGTTGTTACACTTCAGTTACAGGGACACGGTGATTGGTCGAAATGCATCTTGGGTATGTGTGATGCATGACGGGATGTTGCTCACATCCATGTTTGTAATGCTAGGAGCTAAGAGCTAAGTCTGGTAGGCGAAGCAGCCAGCCTAATCTTATGATATTTTTCTGATTTTCATCTAGACCAGGGGTCGGCAACCTTTTTTACTCAAAGAGCCATTTGGGACCCCCCTTAATGGAAAAAAAAGCACCCGGTGCCACAATCCGTTTTGACATCATTATATATTTTATGCATTTATATTATATCAAGGGTGCTCATTACGTCGATCGCGATTGATTTTCAAAGACATAAGTGTAGATTGCGAGCCAGAAAAGATAAAAAAAAAGTACTTCTTTCTTTTCATCTTCATGTTTATTTGTTGTATGTTTATTTCAACATTATTGTTTATGTACTGATGATTAAAAACTACACAGTGAGTTTACATAAAGATACTTTTGTATTAACAGATGAGGCGTTTTATTACAAAGACAGAAAGCAGCGACCATCGTATTATGCTCTGCTGTAAACGGTGCAATGCGGGGAGCGTGGCATATTGTGAGGCATTTGGCGCTGCTGGCTCCGTACGAAGCGCGCGCCTCGCAGCTTCCTTGATGAGCTCGTATTTATCGGGCGAGAACTGCAGAGCTTATAGCAGGAGGAGAAACGCGGGGAGGCTTTAATAAAATCCGGTTGCTGGACTTCTACCGGGGACATGATGTGCCGCGGGGAGAAAAAGACGTTCTGAAGGCAGAGTTTGCGCTGAGTGCATTTAAACTCGCGTCTGCAGTAAGAGGATTTCCGATTGGCCATTCTGCATGTCAATCAAGTCCCGTACTTTTGGGTGAGGATTTTGATTGGCTGGTGGATTTTCAAGAAACACTGTCTTCCCCTTCAATCTCCCCCACGTCCCCGGTGAAGCTCCTCTGCTCTGAAACACACATCACCGCACACGGGAGTCCAAAACACCGGCACAAACTCTCCGTCACCAGAAAGCCGCTCCCCGCTCGGCGCCACGCCAAGCCCCCGGCAGAAAATCACTCCAGACCCGGAGTGTTTATTGAAGCCGCCCCGTGTGTCTCCTACTGCTATCAGCTCCGCAGCCCTCGCCGACAAACACGAGCCCACCAAGGAAGCTGTTTTTTACGTGGCACGTGCCTCGCACGGAGCCAGCAGCGCCTTTGAATTGCCATGAAAAATGAACGAACTAAAATAAATTTGAATTTTTATAAAATACTCATTATTTTCCAAAGTCACAGGGAGCCACAACAGAAGGATGAAAGAGCCACATGTGGCTCTGAAACCATGGGTTGCCGACCCCTGATCTAGACAATAATAGATCGATCATTGTTGCTTTTATCTTTACCCCTATTGAATGCTCACAGAGACACGGAATTAGCGGCAGAAAGCAGCTTTTGCAGCGAGATGGACGGAGAGCGCACCACCAGGATGTGAATGGACGTGATTACAGATTCTTTTGTGCTTTTTAAGATAAATAAATCTCTAAACATTCTCCATGTCTTCAATGCAATGTAATGAGACACACACAGACAGAAATGTGAAGGTATCTCCTGTAAATCCAAATGCTGCACACATATGTGTTTATGAATTCCTTATGACGTGAATGACAGAGCTAGGTAGCATGGTAGCATGTAGCCTACTAGCCTTCGAATAAAAACCAACTGCTAAAGAGTATGTTAATAAAATACAAGTCCTGAATATTATTATTGCTTTTAGACCCTAAACTACGATATCAGCTGGGTGTATGTCTACCGGCCAGCCAGCTGCCGAATGCCGGTATGACAATCAAAAGAGCTCCGCGGCGGAGCTAGGAGCTATGTCCGGTGAATCGTATGGCAAAGCAGCAAGCCTAGGTATCATAAATCTTATGATATTTTTTTTATATTCATTGAGACAATAATAAATTGATGTTTCTTGTTTTTCTTTTGCCTTTCTTGAACGAATGTGGGTCACAGAAACACGGAAGTTACGGAAGCGGCTTTTGCAGCAGAGCATATCCGTGTTTATGAATGACTTATGATGTGAATAATTATTTTGTTCGCACGACTTAATTATTTTAGTAGTAGTATTTCGAGGGAACGGAATATTATCTTGTGGGAACGAGATATTAATTTGTGGGAACAAGATATTAATCTGTGGGAACGAGATATATTTTAGTTTTTTAATGTCAGGACACGGGCTCCGTATTATAGTAATAAAAGAGTTTAAAATAGGTTTGGACTCAGTAAAACACTTGCCTCTAAAAAACTGCAACAAAATACAAGGCTAAAATGTAAAGAAAAACATGTAAAAGCTCTACAAAAACACTAAACATATGTCGACTTGCAGAAGTCCAATGAAAGGTCAATAAAATCAAAGAATTCTGCTGCAAAATTTGCACAGCTGGTATAAATCTTTTTTCTATAAATCGAACATAGTCTGTTCTGCTGCAATAGAGCTCCAGAAACCATCAGCCATGTCATGATATAATAAACATCCGCTGCCATGGTCAACTCTGCTATTAAGTGAGTGGTGAAGGGTTAAAACAATGTGGAAGAGATGTCGAGTGCTGCAGCAGCGGCACCTCTTTTTCTCCTCCTCCTTTCATTAGCATTCTGCTCAGGGACCGGTCCATTCATAAACGGGCCTGTTGCGACTGGGCCAGGCATCTCGAAGGGACAAAACCCCATCCAAGGTCAGCGCACACGGTTGCCGCAGGAAGGCACAATGGCAGAAATCCCACATGAGCGCATCGCTGCACATCCCTCATAAAACCTGAAGGAGCGAGGAGAGGAGCAGCATGCACAGCAAAGGCCTGTCATTCATTACAGCACAGCAGGCTGCGAGAGTTAGCACATACACGCGGTGTCGGCTATAACGAACTGTAAATAAATTGATATCGAAATGGCATGGGGGTAGGTTAGCATGGGAGCAGCAGACAATTTCATTTATGACTACTGAAACAAATCATCTTTTTTGCCGTTTGAATCCTCCTTTATTGAAAAATAAAAGCTGCGGACGACCTTTAACCCTTTATCACTGGAGCTATTGCTGGCAGCAGGAAAAAATAAGCTTGTTGAAGCACCGTAACCCTTTGATTATTTACGCAATTAACGAAAGTTCTACAGATTCGGATGCAGAGAAAAGCAGCTTTGCGCCATTTTTAAACACTTTACTCCCCGTCAGAATCAGCAGATTTGTATTAATGGCATAAATACTTCACCATCTGAAAAACATTGCCAAAATCAAAAACATAGTGTCAAAGCCAGACCTGGAGATACTTATTCATGCATTTGTCTCCAATAGGTTAGACTACTGTAACGGCCTGCTCACCGGCCTCTCCAAACGAGCTGTAAAACAGCTTCAGTACATCCAGAATGCTGCTGCTCGAGTCCTGACCAGAACCAGGAAGTATGATCACATTAGTCCTGTGCTCAGGTCTCTGCACTGGCTCCCTGTACCTCAAAGAATAGACTTCAAAGCAGCTCTGCTTGTGTACAAGTCTCTCCATGGCCGCGCACCAAAGTACATCTCTGACATGTTAGTGCCATATGAACCATCTCGTACTCTGAGGACCTCAGGGGCCGGCCTCCTGTTGATTCCAAGAGTCAGAACTAAACAAGGGGAATCAGCGTTTCAATATTCTGCAGCTAAAATCTGGAACAGCCTCCCTGAAGTAATAAGACAGGCCTCTTCTGTGTTCATGTTCAAATCTAGACTTAAACCATTTCTGTTTAGCCGTGTATATGACTGAAAGGTCCTATCTGCACTTTTCTTTCCTTTCCTTGCTTTATTTTTAAATCAATTTTCACATTTTTTCTTTTCTTTTAAAGTAAATTTTACGTTGATTATTTCTATGATGTATTGTGATTTTAATGCATTTTTCTGTTTTGTGAAGCACCTTGAATTACTTTGTGTACGAATTGTGCTATACAAATACACTTGCCTTGCCTTCACTACAGTAAAGTGTTGGACATTGGCACAAAACTGTTGTTTGCCTCTTCAGAATACGTTACGTATTGTGTTAACATTTAAAGAGTTAAGATAATTCAAAGAATGTCAACATTAAGTTTAAGGTTTTTTAAGTAGTTTCTGTTCTGTAAAATAGCATTTAAATATGTGGAAGACAAAAATAAAAAAGCCCTCTAAAGCGCAGCAAGTCAAGCAAACAAGTTCTACGCCAAATGTTAGGGCGGCAGTTTAGCTCAGGCAGTAGAGCAGGTTGTCCGACAACCGAAGGTTTGGCGGATCAATCCCAGCTGTCGCCCCCAATCGCGCCTAGTCTGCAGCTCACCGCTTAAAAATTTAGAGGCTACAGGAAATGTTTGCTTTTTGGCAAAGATTTTTGGCCTCTAAAGCTGCGTTCACACCGAATGAGATTTGCGTGTCAGAAGCAGCCAGATTCAACGTTAAATCAGTGGTACAGACAGCAGCCCGATTTGAGCGGCGCAGCGCCAGTTCAAATATCTGAACTTTGGCGAAGTCGCCACGTTGCGTCAACCTACCAGGTACTGGGCTTTGGTCATGTGACGTTTTCAGTGACCATCAGCGCGTGAAAAACCAATCCAATACGGCAGATCGATGTGAGGGTTTCCGTTCTGAATTTCCATGCATCCGCAGTAGATGGTGAAGCTCATCGTACCGGGAGACTCTCTGAATGATCTCATGAACACAGACATGAAAATGGTGATTGTCGATGTTTTTGTAAAGCTCTTTCAAATATAAAAACTCGATCTTTCAACATCATCCGTGTCTTCCTTTATCGGAAAAAGTATTTGGTCTAAAAAAACTGTCAGAATTTTGCATTATTCAGACAGAAAGAAACGGATTTTCTAACCTGAAAAATAAACAATCTCTCCTTTACAGCTAGCTGCTAATAGAGCTACCTAAACTCCACCTCGCAGTTAACCCCTTACAAACCAGAGGCAAAATAATCTGTTAGGTTTTTTTTTAACCTCCATGTTCTTACTTTTTTTTAATTTAAATCTTCATTTTGTGTTTTTGTTTGTTTCTTTTGTTTTGGTTAGCCAACACACTGGAAGTACTTTTACTAGCTTAGAAGCTAATGCTCTTCAGCATGAAATACGCTAGGGGAACAACGAACCGGTAGAGAGGCGGGGGCGGGGCTTAGACTCACCGCTTATAATTCCAGACAAACTAACAGCTGCTTCCTAATAAAAAATAAGTTGTCATCCATAAGATTAATATAATTTATTGGGTTTACTAGAATTAACGGAAAAAAAATAGACAGGAGTCTGCATCAAAGTGAATTTGTTTCCATCACCTCATTCATCTGAACTCTGGTGTTTGACAGACAGAAAAGTCTGTTAAAGGTTGTGGACAATGGACAAAAGATCAAAGGAAACATCCCGCTCATAGAGAATACAAATAATTAAATTAAATAATTAAATAAATATCCTGACAGCTTTTTGAAGCAATACAAGTATTGCCAAATGAACTATCGCGATATATCTGCAAAAAAGAATTTCTAACACACCTAGTGTTGCAACTCCCTGTGCCTTCATCTCAATGGGAAACTGATCCAAATGGCTCTTTGGTAAATATTTACCTTCATAGTTGCCGACCCCTGGTCTAGCACATCCACGTGCATTCCAGGCTTGTATTTTGACATTATCATCTATAAAGTAAAATGTTTTGTTAGAAAAAATGTTGTTGCATAATGAGGAAATAAAACACTTTATGTTCTTAATTTGTTGTTTATTTATTTATCGTCCTCAAAAAGTATTGATGAGAGTATCGTTAAAATACCGGATCGATAAGCAGTATCAATAAGAATAGTAGTACCAATAAAACCTTAATGTTACCCATCCTTAGTGCTAAACGCATAAAATCAAGTGCTGTATTAACAAGCCCTGAGATTTCCCAGCTATTATTGTTACGCAGACAAGCAAAAACAAGTCAATGCATCCTCAAAAAGTTCACGCTAGCAGGTTTAGCTAAACTAGGCAAACCTTAGTATTTGTGGGACAATGTTAGCATTTTGATATTACCTTAAAAGTGCAACCAGCAGTGTAAAATTACCCAGAAAAAGGTCTAAAAACGATTCATCTGGGTTTAAATTTGTCAAAGGGTTGTATCTCCCTAAGCTTTGGCACCTTGAGACAAGATGGAAATAATCTTGTCTTATTTTTTAAGATGATTTCCTAATTAATAGCAATCACTTGGAATTGCAGTAAGATGGTATCTCGATTCATTTCTGCTGAATGCCAGAGTTTCTTGGAAGGAGCAGAAACAGAAAATCCTCTTCCTTAAGACCCCCTTCTAATGGATAATATTAGAATTGGACAGTTAATTAGCCAACCAATAAATCTGCCCATTTTTTTTTGTCCTTGTCCAAGGCCTAAATATTCTAGGGCAACTGCCAGACAGGCAGATCTTTGGGCAGCTCAGTCTGGTTGTTATGGAAACAAAGACAGTAAAAAAGAACTCAAAGCAAGTCCTGCTCATCCAACAGAAAGTTCAGCCAGCATACCTCAATGAATGTCTAGAGAAAGTGAACAATTTTAGAAATAGTCTTAACTATAAACTACTGATTCTTAATGGGTACTGCGTCTGAATCCGTGTACAAAAAAGTAGTAAAACCTGCAGGTGGCCCACACAAGATAGCAAGGTCATAGAGCGCTCGGTAAGCCCGTAGAACGAAAATGTTCAAGCTCGTTTTCCCCTACAGCTATGCTGCGGGCGTCAGGTTGTAGTGAACACTTGTACAACGCATAAAGAGTGAAGAAGGTGAGGCAGACGTGTCATACAGATTTTTCATTTTTTCAGACCCCACCCCAAATCTTGCAGACTTCACAAGAGGCCTGGAAGCGATGTTTTACACTATAAGTGTGTGATAATTGCAGGCACACACCATACGACACCCATATGCCATAAGTATGTTCAACTCACATTAGCCTTATGTTTACTTCACGAAATACATACTACAGGCACAACAATCCTACCTCCCATTTTCAAAGAGAATTGCAAGTTGCACCCCTTCCTGTCTACAACCATCTTTGCAAAAGTTTGGATGTTGCTTGTTTTCGTGGGCGAGACGCAGACACACTGCTGAGGCCGGCTCAAGGTTGACGTCATGAAATGGGCGGCACCTACAAGGAGCGAGCGGCGGTGCCTCAGAAATCGATTTGGTTTAATTTGGGGTAGGAGCAGTGAAAATTTCTCATCTATCATTAAAAAAGCTGTTCTTTAGTGAGCCAAAGGTCATATGATATCATATATATGGATATAGCTTACTCTGAAAGACTTAATAAAAGCGTGATACAAGCCCTGTAAACAACAAATATGACCTCACTGTCACCCCCGAAGTAAAAACCTAATAAGTATGAACATTTTACAAACACTATTTATGATTCCACTGTGTTCTGATTCGGAAAATTTGGAGGATTTATGAAAAATGATTATTTTTGTAATGAAAAATTGTTCAAAGCTTTAGGTCTACAGTATATTTACCAATCTAGTGAGCATTGACGTACGATGGTTTTTCCCAAAGACTTCCAGGACACTGGATTCTGGAATTGTAATTTCCAACAGCCCTACAAAATGGCGACAACCCTATATAGTGCACTAAGTAGTGATGGAATTTGGGCACAAACTGGGTTTAAGGAAAAAAAGCTGTGGATGTCACCACTTTATTTACTCAAAGGTTTTGAAACTTAGCTTTAAATAATAAGTGTCCTTTCCTAAACGTGAGGAGTTATGAGGTTAGTCTCTGGTGTTAGTTTGAACCCTTTGTGTCCGGGCGACAGTATGAACAACTAATCTACTAAATCTGTGGAGCCAATAAGGATTTCAAATGATAAGATTCCCACCCACCCCTCTCCCTCAGATAGTTATTTTTCTTATGACCAGATTGGCCACCTCTGTTAGCCATTTCCATGAGATTTGGTTGAAATGACAGATTTGTTCCTCCAAATGTTCAGCTTAAGCTCTTTTCTCAAACCTGAGGGGAACATGGCTCACTTAGCAGAGCTCCATCTGTGATTGGAATTTGTTTCGAGCAACCCCCCCACCACCACCACCACCACCACCACCACCACCCTCATCTCTGAAAAGCCCTTCCTGGACACAGATGTCTGCGATGCTTATGGAGGCTGCACTGTTCCTTTTCTAAACTGTACATCCCGCCGCTCCCAGGTCAAGCGGGCTGAAAGACGAACATGATCTCCCTGCTGCTCCCGCCGCTGGCCTATTTCGATCGGAGCAGTTGCTTTCCATCAAATGAAGGACAAGCGGACACGGGGAGCAAACCAATAGGGATCAACTTCTCTGTACCGCCGTCCCTCCAGCTCAGAAAGATCAATGCAGATGTGTGAGGTTGACAAGAATCTGGAGAGGGAGGACGCTCTGGCCGCTGGCCTCCTTTCCACTTGAACACAACACCGGCTAAGATTAGATTTGCAGTTTGAACCGAGGATCTGTAAAAACGCTGCAAAAGGGGTTGGAGCAGCAGACGGGGAAAGGAGATAAAGGGCTTAGCAGTGGTCCAACGATAGAGATGAACAGAAGCAGGTGAGAGCCGATCAGTCCCCACTGACTCCTGATTAACCTGCAGAATCCACAAATGAGTAACATCACCAAAGAAGAGCCGGGGTGCCGGCATCTGCTCTGCCAGCTCATTACTCCTTCAAAAATGATTGCCGGCGATGGGGAAAAAAAACAAAACCAAAAACCGGTGCAGATTATCTCATGCTACAATTATGTCAGCAAGGCGTTGGGACATTTTCCTCAAGGGGAAATCAAGATAAAGTTGTTGGACTGGTTGGGGGTCTTTCCCCGTGACAGCTAGATATTATTTGATTAGAAAAAATACCTTGCCTCATTTCAGGTTGGAATGCCACACCGAACTAAAGGGGATAGTTGAGTGTACGGTAATTTTCCCAACCTACATGGACGTTTTGACAGCGCTCGACTGCTCAGTGGGCGGAGGTACTAGACAGCTGGCAGGATTACTGGAGTGAGTTGATTCCTGCTGCCTTTTTCTCTGACACTTAATCAGCATCTTCCAGCTTTCTTGGAGTTCTTTCTTTTTTAAAAAAAAAATACTTTTTGAGTCTGTAACTATAATAATGCTCCACGTCTAGCTTTAGGAAATACTATCCTTAGGTACCTTCCTCCAGCAAATTGGTGTCCGACTCAATAAGCTTCGAGAGACACGCTAAAAAGGCTCTAGTCTGTCGCAAGTCTTACAGCCAACCACAAAACAGCTTGGTGTTAGATCCCAGTGGTCTCCAACCCTGTTCCTCCTGATCTCCGCTTCAGTAATTACTGTCACCTGAATCAGGCGTGCTCAGTCAATCAGAAACTGGGCTCACTCAATCCAACTATTTGAAAGCAAGTTCACCTTTTGGCATATCCCTTTAGGGGTTGCAATAGGTGGTCTGGGCAGAGATTTTTACGCTGGATGCCCTTCCAGACACAACCCTGTATTTTTGCCCGGGCTGGGGACCGGCACAGTGGGACCCAGACTTGAGACCCTTCAACTTAATTGTTGGAAACAAAAAATCTTTGTAGTTGCAGGATTTCTAAGAGGAATTCGTCAAAAAATGATTTCTTAACTTCCTTAACTTGAGGATCTACTTCTCCCTTTTTTCTTTAATTTTGTTTAATAGTGTTTTTAATTTGATGTATATTAAAATGTATGGCCACAATTGTGTCATTTTTTTGTACTCTTTTAGGGGGTGAGATAGTTATTGTAATTTGCTCTAAACAGGGTTTGTAATTTTGTCCACAAAAAAAAACAAAAAACGAGAAAAAGAATCATTTTTGATGATAAAATATTACTTTTAGAAATAAATCCTGTTTTTCCTCATTTGAGCTTCATAGGCATACCAGTGAATCAATTTTAATTGCAAGACCTCAACATACAGACGTCCTTCATTGGCACTTCTACAAAGACGGACTGAGGACCTCACTGAGCTTAAGGGAGGGTTTGGATCCATTTTCTTTCACGGCTGCTCAATTCTAATGTAAATCATTTCCAGATGGATCGATACCGAAATGATTTCAGAGCTTCTCAGTGAAACGCAGCTGTATGGAAAAGCCTGGGGGCATCCTGATGCCTGATATACTGAAACTCCTGAGATTAGCTCAAGGAGTAAACATCCAAAAGCTTAAAACAACCCAAAATATTCATAAAGTCAGTAATTGCTGCTTAGGTGAAACGACAAAAGAACATGGGTAAATAGGTAAAATAGCTTGATGTTGAGTCAAAGGGCATCGGTGCAAAATTCCACCTCAGGCGGTAGCGGAATCAAAGCATCGCCTGCGGACCGACAGAGAAACTCAACAAACGAGAAAGCAAAAAACAAGCGCTCTCCCTGAAAATGTCAAAGAGCGTCCCCCTGGTGGACAGAGACAGTCCAGCCGGTTTGTTTGATGCTTGGGCGCGCTGCAGCTCTGTGGAATCTCAGAGAAAACCCCCCCTGACATCTGCCTGAGTGAGCACCAGACTTGAACTGCAGGGCCTTTCCAAGGCAGGTAGCCATTAACTCTGCTAGAGCTCCGGTTTGAGTCACGCCGTAACGGCGCTGGCGGGAGGGGGAGGCTGTAATCAAAGAGGTGAAGGACAATAGTCGCTATTAAAGAAATTAACGCAGCGACTAAATCACTGTTTTTCCTGCAAATGCCAAGAGGTGAGGTTGGCAAATGGGCAGCAGCTGAGTGGGGGGGGGTAAAACAGTCATTTAAGTGCAAAAAGGAGCTGGAGAGCAGCGACCGTCGAGGCTTCAGCAGCAGCAGTGCTGCTCCATTATTGGGATTTTAAAGCAAAAAGCACAAATCCATCCCCCAAAGAATGATATTCTGAGATAACTGCCAAAAGAAAGAATCTCAGAAATGAGGCCAAAAACATAGTCAACAACAAGCCGGAGCTGAGATGGTTGACGTCTTGACCAAACTGTATGGACTCACTCCTGATGGGACCTCCATGTTTACATTTGTGCCTCTTTGTTCGGCTCTGTCTGTGAAAACACAGTCGATAGCTGGCGGCAGGTTGTTCCGAGTGACAAACTAACCTAGCATTAGGGCTGCTCAATGTGTGATATTAGTGATCAATGTAGTGATGACTTGCAGTACACGAACAAACATTTCACTGCAACAGAATTTTGTTTTTAAGATAACTTAAATCATAATCTAAATGACGCTCGTCTACGCAGGAGGCAGGTATCCAACATAAAAAGGCTCCATTCTATTGGTCAACAACGTTAAAGGGTCCATCCGATTGGTCAAAGGGCTCTATTGGAGTCCTTAAATACTTCAAGCTGCCATGAGATAATTTTAGCATGTGTGTAGACATTATTGGTAACCATTTATCGCCGTCTTTTGTGATATGCGCATCACACAGATATTGCGTTAACAATAAATGTAGGATTTTTTTGTACAGGACTACCTACCTATGCTGATGTCAATGGAACACGATGACACATCAACTGCAATGCGACTCTTCAAGTCAAGCATTGCTAAAATCGATCACACTTTTAACTTTAGGGGTATTAGCGCTAACGCTGACACGCTTTGAACCATCGTAACCCTTCAACTCAACCGTTCATGCGATTGGCGTGATTCCAACTAATTCTGAGAAAAGCAGCTTTGCGGTGATATGAGACACCAGTACTTGCGCAATTGGTAAAAACCAACTGCATGTATTTTATTTTTGCAAACAAGCAGTGGTTGAATTGACAAAACACAACTATGAATACTATTTTCTGACTGACGCAGTTTGTATTTTAGACCTAAAACACATCAATGCAGTGATTCTTCAGCTAAAGCACCAGGATTTCAAAATAAAATAAAAAAACTCCCACTTTTAAGAATCGTGCTAAGGTGTTGCATTAAACGCACAGTGCTAGCAAGCTGTCAGGACATTAGCACGACTAGTTGATGAAAAATGTCTACAATTAAGAATGGAGGTGATGGTGCAGCACCACCTTAAAATAAGATCTGTTCCAAACTGATAAGAATATTCCCTTTTCTTCTTCTTTATTTGGGGTCATTTCTATAATCGTTCTACTTTAACACTTAGGACATCAGCTTATAATTTAGCTAACCCTATACACTAGGGGTGTAGGGAAAAATTTGTTGATATTGCGATAATTCGCTTGTATCGATTTAAAATGCTGTCAAGACGATATTTATCTAATTATTTATGAGCGACCTTTGAGCAGCACTGCACCGAACCAAAACAAGATCTTGCAAAAATCAACTTGTGTTAAATGCTAAATGTTCAGTCAGCCTCGCAGTTTTTGTTGTTATGAGACAGGCACTACTTAGTTTTTGCTTGGGATGGATCCCGAACAGAAACTCTGTGCCACGTTGCTGCCGGCACCATATAGAAACGTGGTATGCGGTGCTTTGTGGTGGGCTCCAGATCCTTCACTCCAGACACTTGAGATGCATCGTGATACATCTTGTCACCACTCTTGCAAATAAACACGCATACATTACACGTGTAATATAACCCACAATGTGTGAGTAATGCTTTTTTTCCCCCTGCTCTTTCAAAAAAGCCCAATTGGATGTAATTGGACTCCTTATATTTATTTTGAAACGAACCTTATTGAGTAAGTATAGTGGTTAGGAGTGAGTGTTCTGCACGTTTCTTTGAACTCTGCATCATAAAGAATTTCTGGGATCTCCACTGAAATTCCCAGTAGCAACGTCGGGTTTCTTGGTAACATTTGACGGATTTGAACAGAGAGGCTGTGTGAAGGTCGACTTTATATAAGCGGAAGCAGATGGCCTGTTTTGTGCCTTTGCCACTGGTTGGGTGAATGAGGCGGGGAGGGATGGGGGCGTGTGGGATTGGCTGGGCTTCTGTGAATGGAGCCGGCGGAGCGCCATTCAGCACACGGGCGCCTGTCGGCAGCTGTCCGTGGTGCTGAAGTTGAGGCCGAGGAGAGGCCCTTTTGTGCGCATGCGACGAGAAAGGGAGACTTCCGGCAAATTAAGCAGGGAAATCCCCCCCCCTCCCCACCCCCGTCTCTTGACTTTAATGAAACGCTCTCGACATGAAGTGGAGTGGCCACGATGAACACCTGGTGGACACACGCGGCGCTCCAGGAGTTGTTTGCGAAAGCTATCAGGAGCTGTCATAAAAGGGCAATTCCAGCAGCTCCGAGGAGGTGATCGGTACTGGGGGGGGGGGGGAATGAAGGGGTGGATGGGGGGAGGATAAAAGAAGAAGAAAAAGAGGGGCCTCCATCCGCACGAGGGCCTCGACTTAAGGAGATGAATGAACACGAGGCCTGGAGTCTCCTCGAATCTGTCATCCGTTTCCATGGCGACAGGCGCAGGAGAACCAAAAAAAAGGGAGGGGGGGGCAAAATCAACAGATGGCAGCCACCACCCCCCCACACCCGGACCCCCTTACCTTGCACTGCTCCATGCACGTCCTCGCGGAGTAAGCCCCCGGCTCATATTTCTGCGTGAGCAGCTCAAAGTCCTCGTATTTCTCCTGCGCGTGCTGGTCGTAGCGCTGGTACGCCTGCACGCACGCGCCGCACCTGCTGGCGTCGCCGTCGCCGAGCACTTCCAGGCTGCAGTTCAAGTTGTCCGGACTCGCCAAGCCGTCCAGCAAATCCAGCAGGGAGTAGGAGTTACAAAAGGAGAGGTACAAATCGCTCATGTTTACGGCCCGCGTGGCCTCCTCCGCGGCGAACAGGGCCGCGCACAGACCATCCGCGTCCGCCGACGTAAAGCACGCGCCGGACGGCGAGGGGTCCTGCTGGCAAGTTTGGAGGCGCCACAAATGTTTGCTGGAGTTTCCTAGAAAAATAGCGTGGGGGGGTTCTCTGAGGCTGCTGTTCGCTGGGCGGGTCTGGGCTGAGAGGAGGTGGGAGGGCGCCAACTTCTCCCGCGTGCGGGACAGTTTGGCCTCGGCGCAGAACCACAGGTGATCAGAGAGGAGGATGGTGAGGAACAAGAGGGATGCCAAGGACAGTCGCCATCTCTGCGCCCTCTCGGAGTCGGTGAATGGCTTTTGGGTGTCGCGCGCGGGCTCTAGCCAGATTTGGAAGCCGTCGTCATCTTCTTGCTGCCAACACGTCCCAGCACCCCTGGTCATATTTTGGGAACCGGCCGACTCCACCGTGGGGGCTCCTCTGCCGCAACAGTCATTGACGTCGCGAGCGCTTCTTCGCGTTTTCCTCCCCTCAAGTGTCGGCTAGTGGGCTGTCCCGGCTCGATATCAGCGGTAATTCCCATCCAAATGAGCGTGGGCCGGGGGGGAAATCAAACGCTGGCGACCACGGGCCGCATCCTCCATGGCTGACCGGTGAAGCCTGCTGTCCTCCCGCCCTGGGCGCCGCTCCGCGCCTCGCTCTGCGCAGCCTCGACTCCGCTCCGAGGAACACTCGCCGACCGACGCGCTTACGTTTTCCCCGGCCTCGGTCGTGAAGGGACAAGGGCGCTGTCGTCTTCCAACATGGCGAAAGAGAGTGGCTTCGTGTCGGCGGGTGGGCCTGCAGCCTGAACCGTCCTCCCCGCTTTATCGAGCCCTCGCCGTTTTCATCTCCGCTGCCTCCATCAAGTTGCCGCCATGTTCGCCGCGAGATGGTGTGTGTTTGTGTCTGCGTGAAGTTGACGGCACGTAGGGGCGTTTCCGGTTTCAAAATAAAACAAAGTATTTTTTTCGCGTTATGTCAGGTTTTGTTTTATAGGAATGCAAAAAACTAATAATAATAATAAATTAGCTGAATTCTTTAACTGTCTCTAGTTTTTTTATTTTTTAAGTAGCTCCGTTGTGGGGGTTTTTTCATCTTCAGTCTCTTTAACCAATATAAATAAACAGATTTAAAGTTTGGGAATTAAAAAAATATTTTATTGTGTTATTTTTTTCTTTCAGCATCTTTAATAAAAAAAAAACATATAATAATTAAAGAGTTTAATTTTTTGTTGTTTTTGTGTGTGTGTGTGGGGGGGGGGGGTTATAGTATTTTTGGGAAGCAGCTCCATTGTGTTTCTTTTATTTTCTTTTTCTTTCAGCTTCTATAAACAAAATAAAAAATAAACTCCAATTTTGAAATGTTTTTTTTTTATTGAAAAACAAACAAAAAGAGTGTTGCATGTGGTTGCTTCTAATATTTGCTAGAGATGCTTAACGATGGACTTTGTTTTACTGATTAAAAAACCTCATATTTACAGTTGAAGATTCACATTTTCTGTTTTTATTAAACTTTTGTTTGTTGCGGATTTATTCTTCTCATACTAGTTCATGTCTACTAGCTCTGATGTAAAAAAAAAATGAAATCCATTTTCTAGACCTGTGTTTTTCTCATTTGGGGTCACTGGAGATTATCTAGTGACCACTAAGTGAAGTTGAGGTACACCGTGACAAGACAGAATAACAGAGACAAACAGCCATACTCATACCTGAGGGACAATATCGAGTCACCAATTAACCTATTAATAATGTTTTTGGATCGTAGGGGAAGTCAGACCTCTTGGAAAAAATCCACACAAGCGAAAACAAGCAACCTCAATACAGAAAGGAACCCATTTGGGTGGGCCTGCACAATATACCGCAAATTTATCGTTATCGCAATATCCAGCTCTGCATTATGCATATCGCATAAGACGGCGAATATCGCAATAAATCGCAAACCCAAAATGTGTTAAAACAATCTTCTAGCAGCTTGAAGCATTTAACGAATCAAATAAATCCCTTTATGCTTTGACCAATCAGATGGACGCCTTCCCATTGTTGACCAATCAGATGGAGGCCTATTATGTTAGATGTTTGTCCCCCATGTCGATGAGGGTCATTTGGAGTATTATTTTAAACTGTTGCAATGAAATGGGAATGATGTTTTTGTTTATTTTTGTATTTGTTTATTTACCGCAAATTATATCGTTATCGCAATATTGATCACTAATATTGCATATCGCAAGTTTTCCTCATATCGTGCAGCCCTACATCTGGGACTCGAGCAAGTGAGGTGAGAGACCCCATCCATCTTCTACCACTCATCCCAGGGGCAGCATTCTACTCAAAGATGGCCACACTTCCCTCTCCCCGGTCACTTCCTCCAGCTCCTCTGAGGCGTGCCCAGACCAGCTGAGAGACGTAGTCACTCCAGCGTGTCCTGGGTCTTTCCCGGGGCCTCCACACAGTGGGACATTCCCGAAACGCCTCCCCAGAGAGACGTTCAGACCAGATGCCCGAGCCACCACAACTGGCTCCTCTCCACGGGTGACCGAGCTCCTCCCCCCATCTCTAAGGGAGTGCCCAGCCACCCTACAGCTCATTTCAGCCGCTTGCACATGGGACCTTTTGCTAATGACCCAGAGCTCATGACCGCATTGAAATGAAGAAGGACCGGTGATTTGAGAGCTTTCTGGCTCAGCTCTCTTCACCGCAACGGACCGATGCAGCGACCGCATGACGGCGGACAATCTCACGCTCTGACCTTCCCTCACTCACGAACAAGATCCCAATATATTTAAACTCCTCCACCTGGGGCAAGAGCACCCCACAAACCCACCCAGAGAGCAAACTGACAGACCCCATTTGAAAAAAAAAAATGTTTGTGTGTTAATTCATTTATCAGAATCATTTATCAGAAAGTGAACAGTAGAAATACACAGGAGGCTATATTTAGACCAAACCATGCTGCATTATGATTATGTTTGACGTGTCCACTGCACTCTCAAACTGAAGACAATTTTCCGATTGTTGTAAGCACAGAAGTTCACATTAAGGGCCAAAACTGGCATTTGGAGCAAAATTTAAAACCATGCAGTAATATTTTAAAACAATATAACAGATTATTTCAACATGTTTTAAGGCACGTGTCAAAATCAAGGCCCGGGGGCCACATGCGGCCCGCCATGTCATTTTATGTGACCCGTGAGAGCAGAAAAGTTTTTCTTAAAATAAAAATTTTCTTTAGTTGATTACATATTATTTATGTGTAGTTGCTGTAATTATTCAATGTTTGCTGGTCTTGTGTCTTCATGCAGACAAAATGTTACACGTGTAGTACATGTTTTTTTCTGGCTCATTTTATGTTATTTTTCTTTATTAAGTTTGATCTTTCATTAATGGAGTTATGTGGGTTTTAATAAGTGGACAAAATGTAAAAGGATTTATGCTAGAGTAACAAGCAAACATGTTTTCTATGAAGCTGTAATTGTCACTTTAAAACGTTATAATAAATAAATAATGAGTTATTTAACATTAAGGCGTAGGTATATTTATTTTTCATTACATTTGGTTACATGTATGTTATATCTGGCCCTTTGAGGACAACCACTATGCTGATGTGGCCCTCGGTGATAATTAGTTTGACACCCCTGTGTTAAGGTAATGCTCCCAATTTCTTTTCTTTTATGTTTTTGGCTTTAGCACAACGTTGACCTCATTGTTCTTTAATTTTTTTATTCTTTGCTTTTATTCTACCCCTGGAAATTACTAGCATAGAATTCTTTGAAATAAATCATCTTATGACAAAACAAAACTACCAAAAACATGGATTCTGTGCGTTAATACCTTGACAGAAATGATCAAAATTGTCTAATAAAATGTCTGTCTGGTCGACATTCAATGTTATTTTATAAATAGAATAGGCTAAATAACAGTTTCAGCCATTTGAAAAATAAATCATAAATAGAAAGTAGATGTCAAATTATACAAATTTGTAGTAAAAAATAAACAAATTGTTGAACAAAGAAATTTGCTCATTTCTTTAAATTAGGGATTTTCCTCATTATTCTAAGATTTTTAAATAAGTTAATTTTTGGGAACATGGAAAGGCTTTTTTCCTTTTTTGATTAGGTTTTTTTTTTATTTTGAAGGTCCCGCAATCCCACATCCGGTTTTTCCCTTTTAATTTTGTAACTTCTAACAGCACACTTCCAGCTGTGACGTTATGCGCGCGCACCACAGAGGCTCCTTCTATCCTTCAAGGGCGCATCAAGTCAGAGAGACTTTGTTCGCAAAATTTACCAAAAAAGGTCGGAATTTTGTCTTCATAATAAAAACTTTTACATCCAGTCCGATAAAAAAAAAAATCAAAAAAAAAAGTCCTGAGCGAATTTAAATGCATAGAAAAAAAAGAAAGCATTGAACTTTACGTAAAAATAAACCGTCGTAAAAATGTGCTATTTTGTAGTTTTGTAGAAATTAGCATTGTTTACACCTTTATTACATTTTCGTGGCACAAACAAAGATGTCTGCTATTTTAAATTTGAGTTAGACCTTCAAAGCGGTCAACTGGTAGAGCGTCCACCCCAATAGTGGGAGGTAGTGTGTTCCGATCCATCTACAAACCCCCCAAAATGTTATTTTTGTCTTTTACATCAACAACCTTTGTATAACAATCTTTATCAGTCAGTTTAGCACCAACTGGCCTTTATTTTTGGTAATTTTGATGAACAAATTTACCCCGGATCTAAAAAAAAGTTCATCAACTATCAAGAAGACACGAGTCTTATCTGCTTTAGTTCTGTATAAACAAATGGAAAGCTCATTAACATTTTTTTTTTACAAAATTAATATCAAGGTTTAGTTTGATTTTTTGCTGGATGCAACTACAGAAAATCCGACTTAGCTGAAATAATTTAAAACATTTAAATGAAAACTTTAACAAGAAACAAAAAATCTGATTTAGCCAAAACAATTATTTATACATTAAAAAAAAGTTAAAAAATGTATATTTATATATATTCATTCAAGTTTATGAAGTAGCAGAACCATGGTTCCTATTGGGCTTCTTTACACCTTTTTTAGACAAACACGTTTTTTGTTGTTGTATAGTGACCCCTATAGGCGGAGGTTGGAACTGCTGCATCTAATATATGCATATATATTTTTTTAGTAATGTAGAAATTTGGGGACTATTTTGATTCATCACCAAGGAGTAACTTTTTTTTTTTTAGAAAGGGGCCTTGAGCCCCCTCTGGAGGTGGCACTGCCACTTATTGTTAAAATCACAAACCCCCCCTCCCCCAAATGTCATCAAGTGTCTTCAATAAAACTAATCAAATTCATGCTTCTTTATTTCTGTCTATTTTTAAGAACCTCTCCTTAGCAGCTCATTCTCTGAGGGCCCGGTTGTCCAGGGACCCACTTCAAAACCATGGGTTAGCGCTCGAGTCCGGCGCCCGCCGCCGCGTCTCTCCAACGGCTACGGCCAGCCTAATTGGAGCATTTGGTCCCATTAGGGCGTGGTATTCCTGCTATGCTAGCTCTGGTAATCTGCTCCTCCGAGTCCTTTCAGGGGGGGCAACAGTTGGGCTTGTCAAGACTTCACACTGGCAATTCGCCATGGGAATAAGCGCCGGTTGAGGACCATTAATTAAAGCCTGTCACTCAAACGTTCACTCTGCTTTACCTAGAAATAGTCCAGAGTGGGCGACGGGTTGCAGATGTTTGATAAGCACTAATGAGGATCAGTTTTACTTCACATATTTGAGGATCTTGGAACAAAACCCTTTAAAAAAAAAATGACACCCAGAGAAAAGGATGAAATCCACCGGGATCCTGTCAACAGGGGCCATTCATGGCCCTCCATGATTGGAAACTAATCACTCTCATGGCAGAAACTCCCAAAACGCACCGCTGACATTTTTAAACACAGTATGAAAAACATGGTTCCATTTGTTGATGGGCGGGGCTTAAAGACCCCCCCCCGCCGCCGCCCCATGACGAGGTTCTTCTCAGCAGCGAATAAATAAATCCCTCTGAAATAAGATGACCAAGCCAGCATACTCCAAATTTTATTGATCCCAAAACAATAATCAAAGAATAAAGGCCCCCCCCCACACACACACACACTTCAAAACATTAAAGCTCAAGTGAGCACAGAAGCCAAAATTAGCCTTCCATGCTCCAAGTTACAACAGAAATGACGAGAATCAGGCCTGTGATGTCATCCAGGCAGATTTGAAATTAAAAAAAGGTAAACATACAAAAAACGTGTTTTATGTATGTTTAAATCCTGTCTAGCGGAAAAAAGGAATAAAATGACACATTTTTCTAAACTCATCTTTTTTAGTTTAATAAACGATGATCTGATGATTTTTGGCGTTCTTCTTTAAATCTATCAAAATTTAACATAAATAGAAACACATTATTATTATAACTGCAGTTTTGGAAAATAAAAAAAACATTTTCAAAAACTGTACTTCTTTTTTAAATAAAACACATTTAAGGGGGGGGGGTATAATAAATATGTTTGCTGTAAATGATTTAAGAAAAGCATGTTAGGCATTAAAACAAGCTATTTTACATTTTTTTATGCCGAGATCAAAATACAACTTTTTTTGGGCTGAAATGGAAAACTTTATTAGTTTTAAACAAATGAAAGAAAAAGTGTCTTTTTTTCTTTATTTCTTTTGAGGTTTTTTTTTCTATAAGTCAACTTGTATAAGAACTGGAAAATGTGAGTAATAATTGCTACAATGACCTTCAAAACTTTATTGTTCATAATTTCCAATAAAAATTTTGAACAATAAAAATAAAACAGAATGGACCTTTTGGTGAAAGAAAGTATTTGAAGTAAAAACCGTGAAACTGAAATATTTAAAATAATCAGCAGCATTTATTCGTAATGAGAAAATGAGAACATGTTAAACTCTCTGATTTCAAACTAAGTACTCTCTGTCGTCCAGCAGGACGCCGTCCTTGATGGAGTCGGTGACCCACGTGTGTTTGACGATCTTGAACTTCCTCCTGAAGCAGCGCCTCAGAGTCCTCAGCTCCAGAAGTCGGCTCTCCTCTTCCACCAGAACGTGGGAAACTCCTTCCTCCAGCCTCTCCACCACGCGCCCTCCGTGGAAACGGAACTCCAGCGCCCTGATCTCCAGGCAGGTGGCAGGTATGAGCGTGTCCGGCTCTCCGAGGCGGGCAAACACGTCCGCGTACGCCGTGAAGGCTCTGAACATGCTGGTGGGAAGGTCGCTGAAGCCGTAGCGCTCCTCCACCTGGGCCACGCTGACGTCCGCCTCCGCGTCGCCGATGCGCCCGAAAACCTCCCGCAGCTGCTGACCGTCCGTGTCCAGGAAGTAGCTGTCGCCGTGGGGGTCGTACTCCTTGGCGAAGTGCTCCCTGGTGGTGGGGGACATGTGGATCATGTGGCGAGGCTGCCACGGCGCCACCTCCTTCCGCTCCAGACACTCCAGCAGCCAGGAGGCCCACACCACGTCGTGCTGGTCCGAGGAGATCAGGTTCTTCACGCGCATGTTCTCCGTGCCGGCGATCACGCAGTAGGTGTCCCGCCCGGGGTTTTGGACCACAATCCCGCCACAGCTGCCGTGGAAACAGACACCGTTAACCAAAAGAACGAGGGAAAGACCTTCTTATCCCTTGTGCTATCCTAAGCACTTTAACATTGGGAGTTGGGTCATCTAGACCCACTAGACAGTGCGCTGAACCTTTTTTCTTCAATGATTTGTGATCTTCACTGGTGTCCGTGGATTACATGAAATCTTTCCACCTTTATCCACCTTTGTCATGGTAGGGAGAACACGTCAATGTAAGGGTGGGGGTCATCTAAGATAGCACAAGGGTTAATCCGCTAACTTTAGCTCTTCTGTGTTTGTCAAAAAGTAAAAATAAATTACTTACTGCTGATATAATGGACGTATTTTGCTTACATTATTAAACGCTACCCAGGGTCGGAGCTAGAACTTTTTATTTGAGGGGGGTGGGGGGACGAGAGGGGGGCAAAAGGCTTTGGAAGGGTGGCAAATGAGAACGGAAGAGTGGGAACCCGTTGTAAAAAATTAAAAATGCCTATTTCAAACTGTTTTATTATCATTGTTGATGTTAAAACTGCAGTTCCTTTTGCCAAAGTGCTTTTTTTCTAATGTAAAGAAGTAGCAAAAAGCGTAGAAATTCTTGAAAGACCAGAATTCCGGGGGCGTAGTAAGTAAGATGTCACACAAACACATAGCTTTTGGTGTATTCGCAGTGCTTACATGAGCTTGTTTGAATAATTTCATCCTTTTTGACAATTTTGTCACTTATTCTGAACCACAAATTCAAGGAGCTGAGCTTTTTGCTTGTGGGGTCCCCATTGCCCCCCTGTAGCTCCGCCCCTGACACTACTGTCATTTGAGCTAAACAGGTTTCTGGTAAATGCGACTTCAAGGCTGCGTTCACACCGCCCTCGGCCACTTCAAATGAAAAGTTAACGGGCTACGCAAGTCCATTTTTTCGGGTTGGACGTGCAAAGCGGACGCCCATTGAAAGCACCACCAACGTTAAACCAAGTTGAACCAATCAGGGACTGCGATTTGGTAGTGACGTATGCATGGCGTCCCTTTTATTCGGTGCCAACCGTTCGAAAACTGGATCATGGAGGAGAAACTGAGAATCGGACGAGCTTCTATGACGCCAAATCTTTCATATATCGGAATAGAGCTGGGAAAGAAAGAGCCCGGAGCGAGATCCACTAGATCTGCACCGCTTTAACATTTCGCTCTAAGCCTCTTCCACCTGCAGGTGGCGAACATGCTGTAGTAAAGAGGTTATTGGTCTTTTAAGAGGTTTATTCATCTTAACAGTTGGAATTAAACATTCAATTGGACTGTGGATAAAGTGGATATAGGATCATTTCATGAGTTAATTTTTTTTTATCCACATGAGCCAATCAGGGGCTAAATCAGTTTTGCTTATTTTAAATTTGCCACAGCAAAAGAAAAAAGAAAAAAACACCAAGGACATTTTTAACTATGGACGGTTATTGGACCAATTTTTACTTTTTTTTCCTGTTACATAAACATCGTAGAGGTGAGTACAACCACTAGATCAATTCAATCATGCAATGTTTGACTCAATTTATGTCAAATATGAAGCCATTGTTTGTTATTTTTCCTTAACTGACATAAAATGAAGAAAAATTTAACTTTTCTTTGTCACAATCGGGAATTCTCATGTCTGAAAGTAACGAAACAAATCTGTTTTTATGGCTAGAAAAAAAAACAGAGTTTGTGGAATTGATTGATTTCACATTTTCTACATTGAAAACTGTTAAGTTGTTGGATTTTATTTGAAACCCAGCATTTTGTAACTGAAGTCTACTGGCTGAAGTACGTGCCAAAAAAAAATCCTGACCTTTTTTTTATTTCTGCAGTCGACAGGCTTCTCATTCTCTTCTTACCTGGCAACGCCTTTCTCCAGCTCGCATTTGGGGTGGTCCTCCGTGCCGTTGAGGATGCAGAACTCCACGTCCTCGAACATATCCGTCTCCTTGGAGACGGCGGACAGATCTTGGGGCTTGAAGTGGTCGAGGATGCTGACCGCTTTCTTGGCTTTGGTCGGCAGCTTGCGCTTCTTCTTCTTCTGCGGCTGGTCGTCGCCGTCGTCATCGATGCGGAGGTGGCGGGAGGCCAGCTTCCCGGACGCCTTACTGCGGAGCTGGTCCAGGTCGGCCAGGGTCATGCACTGGTGCCACTCCTTGTCGTCTCGGATCTTCTCGATCCTGGGGAAGCGCAGCGTGCAGTTGGTTCTGTACATGTCGCTCGGGATGATCTCCGCCGCCTTCACCTGGACGATGATGGAGTTGCAGGGCTCGATGTACACTTCGGGTTTCTCGGTGCTGCACAGGAGGGACGGCGGCGGGTCGCTCCTCCTGTAGACCTTCCAGTGTTTGGCCAGCTTAAGGCCCAAGTCGTACAGTTCTTTCATGGTGTAGCCGGATCCGATGCGGCACAGGGAGTGAAAGACCGACGGCTTCTCGCCCGGCTTTGGAGCTTCGGCGACGGCGCACAGGAAGTGTGACATCATACCCCCCCGCCGCCCTTTCCCCCAGTAACCTCCGACGATCAGCAGGTCCAGCTCGTCCATCAAGCTGTCCACGTACTCTGGCTTTATCTTCAGCCAGCCTTCCCCGCGCTTGTCCGGTTTGTAGATGGACAGCGGGTCCTTCACCATGATCCCCTCCTCCCGGCTGTCGATGGCGTCATTGAGCGCGCTCACCACCTCCTGCACGCTTCTGGCTTCGCTCTTCGGGACCAGATGCATCCGCCCCTTGGCGGGCGTGAAAACCGTCTGGAGGATCTCGTGGCGCTTCCTCAGCGCCTCTTTGCCGAGCTTCTGGTCGTTGAGCAGCAGCACGTCGAACACGCAGAAGCACGTCTGCAGATCCGAGTCGTCCATCAGCTTCTTGATGTCGAACCGGCTCCCCTTCTGCATGAAGGTCTCCGTGGTGGGGTTGTACGCCATCATCTCGCCGTCCAGGATGCAGTTCGCCACGTGGCTTTTGAAGACGTTGTGGATGTACGGCGTCAGCGATCCTTCCAGCGGCGAGCCTCCGAACTGCTGCGTGTACTCAAAGGCGTTTCGGCTGAAGTACTTGTAGACGTCCCCGTCCTTGTGGAGCTGGATGCGCTCGCCGTCGAGCTTCGTCTCGATGTAAAAGGGGCTGTTGCCCATCTGCTTCTCCACGTTGCGAATGTTAGCCACCGCGGCTAGCATCGGCTTGAAAGCGGAGAAGAGTCCGATGGAGACGTCGCTCAAAGACACCGAAGGGTCGTGGAGCTGCTGGCACACCTTGTTCAAGTCTGTGTTGACGTTGTAAAGCTCCGCGGCGTCCGGGTGGAAGGCCTGGAGCACGGTCTCCTTGCTGATGCCGAGCTTCATGTCCTTCAGGATCATCCGGATGAGCCACTTCTGCTCCAGGGCGGAGCTCTGGGTGATGAGGTGGAGCAGACTCTTCCTTATTTGATCCTTCTTCTTGCTGGCGTTGTTCAGCGCCACCGAGTCCAGGAAGTCGTTGACCTCTTTGATGCTGAGGTTTTCCTGGCTGGCGCATCGTTTCTTCAGCACGAAGTACGCCATGCCGGCGAAGTCTCCGGCTTCACCCTGGGACGTGGTCGGAGCGCGGTAGTTCAGCAGCTTGTTGGCTTCCGGCCCGTTCTTCGGCAGGCCCAACGCCTCAATGTACAGCTTCGCCAGCATGCTCTCCTTGATGCCGTACGCCATTCGCTCGCGTTCAAAGGGCGGGACAATGAGGCGCATGGCTGGATAGAAGGAGTCTGCGGTTCGGGGGTTGTTCTTGTGCAGGGCGGCGTGGAAGTTTCGCCATGACCCGATGAAATCCCCGAGGATCTTGGATTTCTCTGGACGTAGTTTGGCCTTTTGGATCTTCTCTAAGGTCGTGCACAGGTGACTGAAGGGAACCTGCGCCGCCACCGTCTGCTCGCTGGCTGCATCGCTTTTGGAAGGCGCGTCGTCCATCCTGTGTCCGTAATACACGGGAGAAAATTTCAGTTAGTCGCAAAAAATACATACGCAAAACAGTTGGTTTCCCCAAAATACAGCATTTTTATTAAAAGTTTAGCATCCAAATTTCTGTGAAAAAAAAAAACTAAAAGGAAAAAAGAAAAAGAAATTAGGTTTGACCAATTTAGAGTTGATGGGTTAGCCCCAGATTGGTGATTGTGATAAATACACACGCAAAAAATGCCTTTGTTTTTCTTTTGACATGACTTTCAAGCATAAAGAACATCCAAAATAATCGAGTAAATCTTAATTTAAAACACTATTTATATTGAAGTTGTTGACTGACCATTGACAGGATACATCAGGACTGGACTTAATTTAAAACTTGAATTCTGCGTTTACTCTTTATGTTTGTCACAAACTGTTTTAATTACCATGTGTTTTTTATTTCGATACGCTGAAAGCCTATTTTTTTATGCATAATTGTGGGAATAAAACTTTTTTTACATTTACTGGCAGTAATATAACTCTTTCTGATAAATTGGAAATTTGCAAAAACGTCATTAATAAAAACACACCTTAAAACAAATAAATCCTAATTTGTAGCTAAAGTTTTATTTTGAATAAGGATTGTTGGTCCTTATTTTGCAATAAAGTTGTAATAATAACTGTTGTTCGTGTAAGTGTGGAACTTTAGAATAAAACAAATTAACGCGCTAAAAATTCAACTTAAACATGAGTTTTAAATTTTGTCAGTTTAAATTTAAGTAAACTGTTTGTTTGTTTGTATGTTTGTTTGTTTGTTGTTTTTGGAAATAAAGGCTTAAACAACTCTATAAATAACCGCTTAAATTAGACGACAGCTCGTTGTAGAATCACGTTTTTAATCACTTTGAAATCCTAAAATACTATAATTAATAAATAATGTTAAATTCTTACCGTGCTGTTTGCTTTTCCCCCAAAATGTCTTTTAAAATCAAATAGCCCTCCGCCTTCGTTTGTAATGTTTACACTTCTAGTTCCATCTTACAATAGGTTCCCCCCGGAAACAACAAAAGAAGAGAATTCATTCCTACCGGCCGTCGTATTTATTGACGTCGTTGTTTTATTGTTTTATTTAATTTTTAGCATTTCCACCCTTTCACTGCATATATGTATTTAGTGAAGATTGTTAATGTTTTTAAATGTTTACGTTCTTAATTTTAATTTTACGCAACAGAATGAATGGATGAAAAAAAATGAATGTCACGCCAACAATGACCAGCAGAGGGTGTCAGTGAGACGCGGCACTGCAGAAAAGCTGCAGTCAGATTGTTTACCATCAAATGCCGAGTCAGAAACTGCCAGTAACCGATAAGATTTAGTGTTCTTTGGCAACAGGCTGGCTTTTCTTTCTTTTTTTCATTTTACTGTAATGCCTGACGAGGAAAACAACAAATTAGGGTTTTATGTATCAGATGCACAGTTGCAAGAAACTGGCCCTGGAGGCAAATTTAAAAACCAAAATACTGTTTTTGGTCATGATTCCTTGTGATTTCTTTGCATAAGGAAGCAATAAACCTTCCCATGCCCTATAGACTAGTTTCTCACTCCTAGGTAGCCCAGGATTTTTGTTTTAACTTTCTGCTTTAAAGTTTACAAAGGTTCAGGAGAAATGTTTAAAAGATAAAACTATTCTTGGAAAAAAAAATAAGTCTTAGACAAAAAGTAATTATTTTCAAAACTATTTTGTTGAATGTACTAAACCCACCCACCCTACCATTTGTAGATTCATGCCCACTTTGATTGTTTCTTGCACTAGATTCCTAATTATTTGTGGGGTACCACATGACACCGTACTAAGCTCCTACATTTTTTTTCTTTCATTTAAACCATTTTAGAGAGCAAAGCAAGCATTAAACTTAAAAAAGGGGTATAGGTGAGAACCAAAACAAGTTTTTTAACACAGAAATTATTTCATATTTGCTCTTTTTCATTGTTGATCCCTGGGTTTGACATTTTTGCATGGCCTGATGCACATCCGCTGCTCAGAAATCATCATTTTATCTACAATCCAGTCTTGCAATATGGATCCATGGATGCAGCATTTTAGGAAAAGCAAATATCTCACTTCAGACAGACGGTACTTTGATTTTTTTGAATTTTAGCAAAAGTTCAAAGGCCGTCAAAAGGTTTTATGTGACTATTGACCCAATCAAATCATTGCTTTTTTAAATCCAAAAACATTTCTATTATTATTTTTGATTTGCTTCCTGTTTTACAGACACAAACACAGTCAGCGGGGAAGCCATAATTATGTATCTGTAAAAGGAAAATAGAGCTTGGAGTCTGTTTTGCCTCCTCAGCAGCCCTTATTTGGTGGCGGAAGCGGCTTCCTGAAGCCAGAAGGAGGCGCTGTTTGCCAGCAGGAGGAGCTTGGCAGCAGTAAGGCCTGAGTCACACTAAGAGTTGTTTACTTTTCTGCTGCTGCTGCAGTGGAGGACCCTGGAAAATGTGTGGAGTTGGCAGAAGAGTGTCGGGTCCATCATTTGTGTCAGAAATCCAGCTTTTTGTGTTGTCAAAAACACACACAAAGGCAGTGTGTGTGTTTGTGTACAGTATGTCCACGCACCTGCGTGTAAAGAGGAGTGCTTTGCAGGCTTAGGCAAAACAGTGAAGTGGCGGTCATGCAGCAAACTGGGGGGAGGGGGTTACATAAGACCTGCTGGCTGCGATGCTGCTCTGCAAAGAGAGGCAACCTACAAGACAGTAAACAACTGACGTCAATGCTTCCGTGGCGTGCATCAGCTTGCAGCAGGGATGAAAGGGAAGGGGAGGGGAAGGACAACCAGGAAGGATGTTACTTGCATGCTGATGTGGGCCCAAGAAAGCCTCTCTTGTAGGGAACAGAGTGCAGTCAAATAGTTCCTGCATGTCCCGGTGTTAGTACAGATGAAGATTGAGCTGCGAGGCTTTTCGTTCACAGCGAGACGGCTGTCAAACACTTCCTGCTCCCCTACTGGTTGATGTCACGTTCAAGTTCTTTTGTTTTTTTTTTAAGTTCAACAAAAAGCACAAATGAATGTTTTCAAATGTTTTCAGAGGAAGGCGTTTGTATAAAATCTAGGACTTTTTGACAAAAATGAAATTCTACACTAGAAAGTTTTTACGAACTCTTCCATGTGGATGTGGAAAACACGACCCTTTTCACACTGCGCTGTTTGGTCCACACCCGAGTTTGTTTACTCGCTTGGTTTGACAACCGGAACTCTAACTGAAAACGTTTCGATTTAAAAGACCACTGGGAATGCTTTGAAAATAGAACAAAAGGTGATGGAAGTGGGACTTAAAGGTTTCAAAAAAATGTGTACATGGTTACCAGGTACAAATTTTATCACCAATCCTCTGATTCAGTGTTTGTGTTAAAGATGTTTAAAAAATTTTATAATGTTGACAGACAAATAACTTCTAGCTTCTCAGCTTAAGCTGTTTGCCGTCAGGCTATCAATTCCTCAAAATCTATTATAAAAAATGCGCCAATTTCTTACAGTTTTTTTTTTTTTTTTTGTAGATTTGACTTTTCTACTTTTTTAATGCAGTAATCTTAACCACTAAAGCTTCTTCTTCACCTGTTAGCCCCGATTGTTTGTCTGTTATTGAAACAAAATTTTGCTCTGCAGAAATTTATTGGACCATTAAAAAAACAAGGGGGAAGAAATTGAGTACCATTCTTATTCAGTCGCAGGAAAGTGAAGAAGGGATAACGAGTACCGGTAAAACAACAGATGTTTACTTGAACAACAGATTACTGATGCAATAAAAGCTTTGCAAACCAAACGCTGATAAGAATTCTTTATTACACGCGTGTTCTTAACTGCCTTCATGTCAGTTTGACATTAGATTGAAATGACTGATGTCAGGCTTGCATCCATGGTTAATGATGTTAGCCATTAACATTAGCCTAGTGTTATATACAAGGACTTTGTAGCAGGTTTATGATCACAAACTATAACAATTGATAAAAATGCAAAAAGGAGCCTCTTTTTTCAAAATAAAACACCTCTAATACCATTTAACTCATTTCATACAGTGACTTAGGGATGAGGCTTCATGCTTTACACATGTCTGTTTAGTCCACATCAGTATGTTTTCTCAACTTGTTTGGTTAGATTTAAAAAAGCCATAAGTAATCTAAACCGAGCAATGAAAGCCGAATTCACATTGAAATGAGGGTCTTGGTTCACATGCAAGTGAATTTTGGTGTGGTTCCCTGCAGTGTGAATGCAAGCTGGACTAGCCAGATCAAAGCAGAGGAAATCAAATCCCAATTCATTCCCTACCCATCTGGCTCCTCCCTATTGCTCCAATAGTTGTGACATAAATTGTTTTTTTTTTAGCGTTCGGCATGTCCTATCAGGCGTCGCCACTGCAAGTCAGCTTTGTATTTCCGTTGTTTCACTGACAATGACAAACAAATCTTCTTGAATCTTGAATCTTCACTGAGTTGCACTGGTGGTGTAGCAGAGACTTTTACGCCAGATGCCCTTCTTGACACAACCCGGTGTTTTATGCAGGGAGCCCCAGATTTGGGTTGCTTCCATAGTTAGCTAGTAGTCTGAAGTCGCGCTTACGTGAGGAACCACTTTGCAAATCCGAATAAAGACTAAATAAACAGAAAAAATGTGCCCTGTTTGGAGCTAGAAATCTCAGCACTTAACAGAACTATCATCACTAATCTTCTTCTTCATGCTGTCTTTTATTTGCAGTCATTGTTTTTAGGGAATACCGTCCCCAATGGAGGAGTTGTTTTAACTGTGTGTCACTGTGTGAAAGCAGATCAAACTAAATAGAGGTGTGAAACTTTCAATGAACCAAACGTAGCTAGTGTAAAAGCATACATGGCGTGTGTTGGAGCGCTTCACAACAAAGGAAATTGAAGTATTGCCACTATTCTTCAAGTTGGCTCAAAGTGGAAACACATCAAGAAGCTCCATGCCAAATTCCAAACAGTATTTTTTAAGGAGGACTTTCCTCAATGTAACTATGTTACAAATGTAGACACCACAAATGGGATAAGACCATGACAAGTTTTTCTAGAAAATCTTGTACCGACAACTCCAACTCAGAAGATGAAAGAGAAAATTAAGGCCACAAGCAGCGTCGTGTGACCTGCAGGCACAACCCTTCTCAATATGGCTGCTTTTCTGTTGGTTGATCTCCTTAGCAACCATTCAATTTTTGTCGTCTGGGGAGTGAACAAGGTCTGTGTATCTTTTAGAAGAATCAAGCAAAAGTACACTTTGGGATTTCCTTGACAGCTACAAGAGATTTTTTTGTTGCTGCTGTTATTCAACTTCATCCAAGGATTTATGTAACACATTTTCACACTATTCCATTCTTTAAATTACTTTGTGTATGAATTATTCTATACAAAAAAATTGCCTTACGTTGCCTTTACCTTCTGGTAAAGGGCAACAACAGTTTTAGTGAGCTGGACATGCTACTGCCGTTCAAAATCTACAAACTTTAGTTCTAATATTTTATCCAGTAGCTTCCCAATGGTGCTCAAGGAGTTAGGAGGCAATTGAATCCTAGGAGGAGTACACATTGTAGCTGGTCCTAAAGATGATATCGTTTTTTGATCAATTTGGGTAGTGTGTCTTCACAAATTCGAAGGTCAACAAAACTTTGGTTGTGGTTGTAGAGTTAACCTGGTGGCATGTGTGGGAAATTTTGTGAAGATCGCTCAAGCTAAAATTTATGTTGCGCAAAAATGTGGAAATCACCAAATTTCATGTTTTGCAACAAAATGGCCAAAATAGGTCCCATGGCCATCCCGTAATAATTTAAAATCCTCTACAGGATCAAGGTCCCGGTGACCCTCCTCAATAACAACCACATGAAGAGGACCAGCCCTGGTGACCCCCTTAATAACAGACCCATGAAGAGGAGTGGCCCCGGGGACCCTCCTTAATAACAGAAACATGAAGAGGAGTGGTCCCGGTGACCCTCCTTAATAACAGAAACATGAAGAGGAGTGGCCCCGGTGAGCCTCAGAAAGAGACACACGAGGAGGAGTGGCCCCGGGGACCCTCCTTAATAACAAGCTTATGAAGAGAGTGGTCCCGGTGAAGGCCTCAGGAAGAGACACTGCGAAGGAGTGGCCCGTGGACCCTCCTTAATAACAGAAACATGAGGAGTGGTCCCGAGCCTCAGGGGAAGACACGAAGGTGGCCCAGGACCCTCGCCAACCAACAAACATGAAGAGTGGTCGAGTGAGCCTCAGAAGAGACACACGAAGAGGAGTGGCCCCGGGGACCCTCCTTAATAACAGAAACATGAAGAGGAGTGGTCCCGGTGAGCCTCAGGAAGAGACACATGAAGAGGAGTGGCCCCGGGGACCCTCCTGCCAACCCGAAACTGAGATGAGCGGTCCCGAGTGGCCTCCTCAGGAACAGACCCATGAAAGGAGTGTTCCGGTAAGCCTCAAGAACAGACACATGAAGAGGAGTAGCCCCAGTGACCGTCCACAGCAAACAGGAAACAGGAAAGATAGACCTGACGATCCCCTCAGGAGCGGATTGGGTGGACATGGAAAGGCATGAAGTTAACATTCCTGCAGGAAAACCCATCCTACGTGCAGTGGCAAAAAAAAGAAAAAAACTGCCACTGCAGAAAGAAATCTCCTGCTGGGTCTAAGGTGGTCAGGTTATTCTGTCAGGAACTAGTGGTGTAGGAACCAAAATGCAGGAAACTTGGCTTAGTAACAGAAAAAAACATTTAATAAATAAACTGAAACATGACAAACCCATGGGGGCAACAAAAATGGGTCAAACCAGGACAGAACAGATAACCTGAAAGAAGTAGATACTTAGGAGGAATATCCTGAGACTGATTGACAGAAACTGTGCTAAATTTATTTTACCTGCTACTAGACGCAAATTTTGGAGAGTTTTTGAGTTTGTGGCAGGGCGACATTTTCAAGAAACTAGAGCAAAAACAGCTTACAAAAGCACATTCATTAATGCTATCACCTGATTGTGTTAAGCCTTACATGCATCTGAAGATGCCAACCCAAAGCTGGTGGAGTTTAAACACGGGGTGTGTGCGAGTCAGCCTTTTGGTACAGTTTGTACCCAACACACAGTCACAGTGTCTAATGTGTGTTCCTAGGAGTTGTTTTTATAAACACATGAGGGGGGGGCAGTTCAAAAGCGGCTTTTGATGCACCTCCGCCTCAGGGCACGACGGTGCTCCTCGCTGCGTAATCTCAGCCAGACGCCAGAGGACGGGCGGCAGCTTTCATCTACACAACAGATTAGTTCTCAAATGGGTTTCTCCAAAACACCAGGGAAGGTGCTAAAACCAGTTGAACCCAACCACGACGGACGCTCCTTGTCTTTTGATACTTTCACTTTGAGTCAGAACGTGTTGTGTCTTGACGGCGTCTTTGGAGTTACGCAATGATTTTGGGGATACAATCGCTGACGAAACAGCCTGCTGACCTGCGTGGAAGTTGTATTCTTATACGATGTGGGGGCAACGAGGTCGCGAACCCCGTTCCTCTGGGGCGGAATAACGTTAATTCAGTGGAATTTAACTGCCCATTTTCCGCGTCCATAGAAGTCAAAGCGCTGTTTGATCAGGCTTCTCAACCACTTCAGGAGAAAAACCAAACATTGAAAGGGTTCTTAGGTACACCATGAGCTTCATGTGGAAGATACCTAATCCAAAGTGGCGTTTGCCCGCCCTGCAGCTTGTTTTGACAGCGTGACACAAAAGCTGTGACTCAGCACAAAATGGATTATGAACAGAATGGAATGTTTTTGTGTTTGTTTACACTTTTATGCTGGATGTCCAATAACAGACTACTTAATGTGGTTGCTGTAAACGAATATTTTTTGGAAAATTCCTTCAATTAAAAGTAGATAATAGAGAAATTAAAACTAAATTATGTCTAAAAAAACTCATCAAATCTGAAAAATCTACTCTCTGAGCATTTATTAAAGAAATGGCGTTTTTGACATGGTCTTGTGGCATTTTTCTGAAGATAGATATGAAGAAAATAAAGCTCGAAATTGCATTTCTGAGTATTTCTTTATTTAAATCAATGTGAATCAGGAGCAGATGAAAAAATCCTGTTTAAGAAAGATCATATTTAAACTACAACAGCAATGTTAGGTTGGAAGTTTGAGGGGCTGTAAGTTAGCGGGAGAGAGTGTAAACAGAGAGCTCTCAGCAACAGAAAGGGGTTGCTTATGCCAGCAGTTCCACCCACAACTCAGAGGCAAATTTTCTACAAACTACTGCAGCTCTCCAGAAACTATGTTCTGAAAAACAACACGTTTTATTGACTGGCTAAAAAAGACATAATAATAATTGAAAGACCACTGGGAACGCCTTGAAAATAGATCCAAAGATGACCTTTGATGGAAACTTTAATGGGATTCCAAAAGTCTTGAAAGGTTTGCTGTGTTCTCAATTGTCAAAAATGTCTTGAAAACATCCATAAAGGCAGGTTTTGTTCCCCAATAAGTCCCAAAGTTTTTCTCAACTGGTCTCAAAATGTTCTCTATGTGATTTTCAACTTTCAAACAAACAAACTAAGACGGATTGGAAAACAAATATATAATAAAGAAGAGTACCGGTATTATCAATTTTGTTGCACTTTGATTTTGAGTAAAATAAAAACATGGCTAGAGGCAACTCAGTGGTAAATTTCTAATGAACAACTGCCGCTCTGCAGAATCTATGTCCTAGAAAACGACCCTGTTTTTTATTTTTATTTTATGCTAGAAACAGCATAATCATAATTAAAAGACCACTGGGAATGCTTTTACAATGGATCAAAAGAGGATCAGAGAGGGACTTCACAAATTGAAAGAACTTGCATAAGAGAAAAGATCCAAAATAAAATTCCCATAGCAAAAATTAGTCTACTTAAATGTACAACTATAGTTATTCTAAGGGAGTATACTTGGAGCTTACTATTCATATACTTTCTATATATTGTAGACTTGAAATGTTCCAACTTAGTCCTAAACTACATGTACATGGTCCAAAGTACACTTGCTATATTTGTACTCTTGAGTATTTAATAAACTTCAGCTGTACTGCTTTTTGCTGAAGGTTAGGCAGCTACACTGGGAGAAATAATAGGAACAGACTTCAGTCAGAAGTCAAGATCCTACCTACAGGAAGCCCTAGGGTCACCCGACTGCGACAGATCTTTTGGATCTATTGATCTTTTCCAGGAGTTGAGGATTATTTTGGGATGTTGAAACTTTTTGCTACTTTCTACCAGCGCATGTCCTCCACCTACAGTTGAAAGAGGCTTTGCGTGAATCAATAAGGTCCAGGCTTTTCCCGTCACAGCTCTATTCTGATACATGAAAGACGCCAAAAGAAGCCAAAACCACAATTATCAATTTCTCCTTCAAGATCAGTTTTCAAACGGTTGATCCTCAATTGTCAATTGAAACGGACGCCATCCATGCGTCAACACCAAATCCAAGTCCCCGACTGGTCAAAGTTTATCCTGGTTAAACTTTCATGCGGCATTTTGTGCGTAGAACTTGAAAACGATCGTAAAATTGTGCGTGAACGCAAATGGAAATGCACATGTGCGCCCATCGGCATAGACTTTCATTGGAAGTGGTTGCTTGAGCACGGGTTGTCGAGGCCGGTGTGAACGTCATTGTAGTGTTTCTCTGTTAGAACTTCCTGTCTAGGATGTTTAAAAAGAGCGAAAACCTCATTGAATAGAAGCAGAAATCCCCTTTTTATTCTTTCTGCAGCTCTTTTTAAAACTGTGTTGCAGCATTCCTGAGCGTTTCTGGGGTCCACTGGCGTTTCACACCTCGACACCAGCCATCAGAAAGCAGGACTGAACAGCTGAACCAAAGTTCAACCTCCACTGAATGCATACCAGGTACAATCTAGTCATCAATTTGGTGCACGGTACGGTAGCATCAAAGTACAGCAGCTTGGTTGCCTTTCGAGCACTGCAGCTGCTGTAATTATCAACATCCGAGCGTTTTCTCTGAACTCTTTGACCAGTTTGAGTGCGATAAAAACCGCCTCCATTCTGACCTTCAGCATCTTGCGCAATCCGCTATCACCAGCCTTCTTCTGAGATATGAAGCTGCACAAAAACATCGTCTTACATAAGGATCCAAATATTAAGACTGCAGAGTCAGGGAAAGCAGGGATTTTTTTAATACTTAATTTTGATTGTACTATAGATTATTTTCACCCCCTGTCGCTCTTTGGCAGCAGGAACACAGTGATTTCTGTACCCGGGGGTTCAATTTTCAGACTGGAACAATCAATAGATCAAATATTTGATGGTGTTTATTGGTCGCGTGAATAACATGTTTGTGTTTTCCTTCGACAGACGCACAGCGCTCGCTGTGTGTGTGTTTGTCTGCAATCTGAGTCACTTGGCAGCGGCTGGAAATCAATGAGCCAATGGAGCCGCGACAGTCTGGTCATTTGTAAACAAACACAAACGCCGGATGTGCGGCAGGGACCGCCGTTGTCCTGGCAGAAACATGGATCAAAACTTACGATTAAGAAAACATTTATTCAAGTTCAATGAGAACCATTTTTAATACGTTATAGCTTTTATTTCTTTTAATTTGGAGATTATTTAGCAGCATATTTTCTATTTACTTACTTATTTTGCTTTGACAAATTCAAAATTAAAAAAACCTGCTATTTATTGTATGGAAAATCTCCTTTTTTAATTATTTTTTTGTATAAACACTGACTATTTTCCATCACTTTTGCATAAAAACGGGCCTTTAATATGATATATTCCAAAAAAAAAAAAATAGTATAATATTGTTTTTCTATTAAGATATTTCTAAAAAAAAAGGGATGAAATAAAAAAGTTTTATTACATTTATGACCATTTTCTCCATTATTTCAATAGATATTTCAAAGGAGAAGTAAAAATGGTTTAATACATTTGTTAGCATAACGTTTTGCTAAATATTGACTGCAAAAAAGCAATTTTAAATAAAATATGAAACTACGGAAAGTGTATTAAAGGTTCAGATGTCATGATTTTCTTAACGTGGCGGACCCAGGTGCTGGAACCCAGAAACAAGACAGGTGGCAGGTAAGAATAGTTTTATTTTCTCCAGGATGATTAAGCTTGAAGTTAGCGATGATCCAGATAAGGCTGTGGCTAGTGGCGAGGCTGGAGGTGCTAGCGCGGTCAGCGTTGGCCGAGAGGTCTGCAGGTTTTCCGAGGGGTAGATTGAGAGTCCAACTGACGTCACTCGTGGCGAAGGTTACCATGAGGGGCAACGAACTGGCGTTGAACGATGGGGTTGAGTCTCCTTTTGAGCTGCAGGGCTGATGAGGTTGAGTGGCGACAGCTGGTGGTGGTTAGGAGTGGAACAGAGCTGGAGGGGGAGGAGACTGACTGAGACCATGACATCAGAAATATTAAAATCAAGTTTGAAAAGTTTCAGTTTAGTCAACTTGTATTTTTCCCTCAAGTAAAATGATTTTATTTTTGTTGTTCAACAAAGTCCATGGACATTTATGGTAAAAATAAGTTAAAAATTAGAGTCGTAAATTATGGTTTTTTAAAATTAAAATGCAAAAACAATGGAAGGACATAACTTTTTTGTACATTTTAATCCACAAATCTATCTAAGTGAATATTCTTGGACAGTTATCATTTCTAATTCCTAATGTCCCCTGAAGTATTCTGAAAAGTGGAAATGAAGCCCAAAGTGGGAGGGGACAGAGTTTACTCCTCCCACAACAAACAAAAAAAGATCTGGCAAATGGGCAGGACAAAGGAAAACCCGTTTTGTTGAGTTCACCTTCCTGTTAATCAAAAAACACACCCCTAAGGATGCCCGACTTTTACTTCTGCAAAATGTAATAATAAAAAATCTAAATCTAGTGGCCATTTGAGGAACGCCAGCATTCTGCACTTGCTGGTTGAACGCAGCAACAAAAGGTGGGATTTTCAGCTGCAATACAACATTCACAATGGGTTCGGAAACGTGGGTTTAAGGGACCGTTTCCAGTGAAAAGTCTATGAAAAGTTGCAGAAATGTGTGTTCAAAACTCTAGCAATAAATCATAGCTACGTACGTTTTTAAGACCGTTCAGGTTTTTCCTACAAAATGCGAAACCACTGAACGCACGTTGAAAGTTAAACCAGTTGAGCTTTGACAGTTTAGGGACTCCGATTTGTTGTGCCGTATGGATAGCATTTTTTTTGAAAACACTGGGGTACTTTGTATCGGAATAAGACTGTGAAGGAAAAAGCCTGCAGGAAGATTTGCACCTCTTTGACATTTTGCACGAACTGTGAGTACATGGGCTGGTGTTGGGTTCATGAACACGCGTTCAGAACCTTCTTGTCAGGTGCGTACTTTGCATAATTCAACGACAGTTTTTCTGAAGTAAATGCAGTGTGTTTGATAAAGCCAACCCGACCTTCATAGAAAGTCTCTGCCGGAATCGGTTTGAACCCGATGATCTGCAGGTGCAGAATGAAACGACGTCCGACCATCATGCTCAGCTCAAAGCGCGGCTCCATGTCCTGGTTCAGACCAAACACAACCGCTGTTTTCTGGGAAACGACATGAAAAACAAAGGAAGGCCGCCTTGGAAGTCCTCTGCCCACTCGACACCTGCAGTTCCCCCCTGCCGTGTGGAACCACGTCAACAAAGCGTCAGACGGTGTTTACAGCACACCCGCCATCGTACGGCGATAACCACCCTCTTGTTTTCTGTAGACCCCATGTTGGCGCTCATCTAGGCCACGCTGGTGTTTAGTCTTCACTTTTTTTTGGTGCACCTGCTGTTGACAGTTGCTGGGTTCCAGAGCAGCAGAGACTGCGTCTCGTAGGGTTAGGGGCCCGGCGTTCACGTGCCGCCGCTCTCGGTTAAGCCCCTCTTGAGTGTTTGTGAGTGTGTGTGTGTGTGTGTCTGTCTGTGCCATGTTGTCTAAAGCTTTAGCCCTGTGGCTGGCATGGAGTGCGGACGATTTACCCGGCCTCCGAGCACGCAAACCTGTGTTTCTGCAGCTCAGCGGGTGCTGTTGTTGACTCCGATGGTCCCTATCTGCACTAACTCGTTCGCGCTAATAGGATTGGGTTCAAACTCTCGCAGAAGAACTCCCTGCTAAATGTCTGCGCAGGAGGTGGTCGTGTTGTGGAAAATGTTGGTTCTACACTCTCACAAGAATCCAAAATCACAAAGACTTCTATAGAGACATAAACAGCTATTACTCAGTCATTCTATTTGTCAGAACAATCATTCTTGCTCTAACACCATCTTTTTTAAAGACCCGCTTTGAGGAAAATTATGTTTTTGGTGTGTTTAACAAGTTCTTGTGGCATTATTCTCATGATGGAGGACATACATAAAGAAAATGAAGAAAACGGCATTTCTGAGTATTTTATTTATTCACATCAATGTGAATCAGGAGCAGACAAAAAAATGCAGTTTGTAAAATAATAATAATAATAAAAGACAGTAAAGGGTCTGAAGATGTTAGGTTGGAGGTGTGAGGGGCTGTAAGCCAGCAGTAGTTAGTGTAAACAGAGAGCTCGCAGCAACGGGGAATGGAAGGAAGGGCTGTGTTGCTCTACACCAGTGATCCCGCCCACAACTCAGAGGCGAATTTCTAATTTCGTGTCACGCAGCCACTTCGTACACAAGATATTCATAATTCACAAGTGCTTCTTGCGTTCGTCGATGTGAGCAGATGCCCGTCTAGGGTTTTAACCGACGGGTCTTCACGTCAATTCGTATTTTTGAGCTGTTGAAAAATGTTTGTTGATGAGAATTATGCAGTTTATACGTATTCTACGCAGTTTATGCGCAATTGTTACAGAAATCTTACGCAAATGTGCTTGATATTTGCAGAGATGCATACGTGAATTTGTGGCTTTCTGGGACCGTTCCATGCATGTCTAACAGAGTTTTCACACATGTACCACTGATGTACAACTATTATATCACGTACACGGCTCACATATCGCGTTAAAATTATGTAATTGATGCATGAATCACTACTGAATTGCATATAAACACGGTTCTTTGCAGGGTTTATTCATACTTTGTAGACTAAAGATGTATAAAAATTCCACGTATAGACCTCAAATTTTCTCACGCACATTCTCAATGACCAATTTTCATCCGTGCAACATGCCCAAAATAAACATGGATTGCTGTGTGACACAGCCTCAATGAACCACAACCGCTTAGCACAGAGGTGGGCACTGAGGGGCGCATTCCTGCATGTTTTCCAGCATACCCTGCTCTGGCATGTTCTAATTGGCTGGACACACCTGAACCAGGTAATCAGCCATGAGTAGGGCAAGATTATTGGCTGGACACACCTGAACCAGGTAATCAGCCATGAGTAGGGCAAGACTATCTGGAAATCATGCAGACACACCGGCCCTCGAGGCCTGGAATTGCCCACCCCTGGCTTAGCAGAACCTATTTGGGCTTAAAACGCCGTAACCGCGTTTTTTTCCTGTTATAATACTGTCCAATCAGATGCCTGGATTTAAGGATCTGGTCTCATATCATACATTCGAGCCCGCTTTCAAGTGGTAGGGGTGTGGCCTTCCAACAAGATTACTCCTGATTGGTTAGAGAGCTATAAAAACGATGAACGGACTGACTCGGACCAATCAGTACTTACTAAAGGCGTGTGTCGTTGTTGCAAAAAAACAAAAAAGACAACTTTATTGACTTTATTTCGGTGGAGCCGGAATATTAAATGGAGGAAGTCCCACTCATTTGGTCCACTTCTCATGTTTAGTCCAGACATTGTAGTTGGGCTGATTTACACCCACATGTATGCATTTTTAACATTTGTTGTATTTTGTTGTAATTAAGGCAACGTTTCTGACCTTTCTCCTGGACTTGCACAGACGATGCAACAGCGCAGAGACACAAGCACACAACAGAGACGTCAGCCGTGTGTATTTGGCAAACAACAGGGTACATTGCCATGGAACACACAAACTATCAAGGCACACAGTGAGATTGTGCTTGTTTCCACTGTGTGTCCATCCAGCCTGTCTGTTTGTGGTGCAGCTTTAACAGCCCCGTCAGTGGTGATAAAGTGCACATCGGAATATTCCAGGCGGAGCGAAGTGTTTGTGAAAGTCGACCCACTTTGGGGTTATGGTTCCTTGTGTGAGACGAGTTTGGTCGTGTCATTACAGTGTTTGTGTGTGAGTCACCAGTGTCCCAGGTGAAAGGGAGGTGTGTTTTCTGACAGATTAAGCCTTGCGTCACGCCGCATTCCCCTCGGCAGGTAAACAAGCTGCGAGGCGGAGGTCGGGAGCGGCGAAGATTCCCGCCATTAGATCAGTGAGTCCTAAAACCCTTAAAGTGATCCTGCAGCTTCAAGGGGGGAAAAAAGGAGAGGCGCACCTGTGATGTCACAAAATGTTACATTTTTTGGGGGGGTTTGTTTGACTCCTTGAGCCAAATCCTGAGTTTGTAATCTGAGGGACACCCTAACTGTGAAGGCGCCACATTCTGCTCAAAGGCTTAATCTAATGCCTCATTAGCATCATTAAATCCACTTAGAAACAGTGTCCTCCCCCTCTTAAGAGGACCCGCTAATGTCAACACCAGAGGTTGCACAAGCGTGTTGGCGTGCTGAGTGCAGCAGAAAATTGTAGGGTTGTTTTGAGGTGCTATCAGTATTTGGACACGCTGAGATTCAAACAATAATGTAGAAAGAGAGAAAAAAAAAGTATTTCGAGATTTTTCTGCTGCGTCATTTAGTTTGCCGTGGCAGCAAAGGTCAAAAAAAAAAAAAAAAAAACCCCAGCTGGAAACATGGATAATCCTGCAGAATGTATGCGGGTGGCTGGATGTGAGCACCAAAGTCTACCGCAACTCCTAATCTGGCCTGGCGTGCCAGCCTTTTGATTGTGACAGGGAATGTGGCGTTTAAACCTCGGATGTCCATGTTGCCTAACACACGTGGATTAAGGGTGAGAGGCTAAACAGTGTGCAATGGATGTTAACTGACTGCTGTTTTCTGTGAATTTAAAAAGATTCGTCTAATTGCAGACAGCAGAACCCAAAGCCTGCTCTTTCTGATGCATATCGGATTAGATGGGATGAGGTCGGGCGTGCTTGACCTTTTTAGGACCCGCCAGTGAAGCAACTTTGCAGACATTTTGATGGGTTGTCATTCCAGCCAAGAGATGAGTAAATGTGGTCAAAAGTCAGAACACTTAAACAAACATTGCTGCAAATTGCAGGATGAGCTCTCATCCTGCAGTAGCTGAAATACTCACTGGTTGAAAAATTGATGATATATATTTTTAATCTATTGTTAAAGTAATCTTTAAATTATGATTATGCCGTTTTAACCCAAAATCCCAAACTGTGTGTTGTATTCTAGGGCATAGTTTCTGCAGCGCGGCAATCAGTAGAAATCTGCCTCTGAGATGTGGACGGAACTGTTGGCACTGAGCAACCCCGCCCCACTTTCCCTCCCCATTGCTGAGAGCTCTCTGTAACAATCTTTTTCCAATTGCATTTTTTTCCGGATTCGCGATTCCAACAAAAAATTATACACAGAAATTCTATTCTGAGCTCAATTTTGTCCTCCATCAGGACATTGCCATGAAAAACATGTTGAAAACCCCCAAAACACCCTTTTTATTGAAGTGGGTCTTTAAGTTACGTTTTACTAGCAGTTAAAGTGTTTATAGTGTAAAACGTTTATTTTTAAATCAATTTTAAGTAACTAAATATTTTGCCGCGTGTGTTTTTGACCAATCTAGCACAACTATGCGTGTGTTATGTCGCATCAACCTTCAAGCCTGGAGCCTCGAATGCCATAAGCTGTAAACCGGCTGCAAAAGGAGTGCAAAAACGTTTCACATGCACATCAGTCGAATGAAGAAACCTGAAATACCAAAGTGTTCATTTGCATGTTAGCCATTGATTGATCACTAGCCGCGGTTACATGGGCAGAATATCTTGATCGGATCAATGGTCGGGTTAAAATTCACCCGTGCACATGGGCACAGAAAACCTTTTTCCGATTAGAATAAACGTTCCCATGGCTCACACTTTCGGTCGGAATGAATAATTTGGGCATGCACAGTAGTGTAAAATCTCCCGGATGCGGAAATAGGTCCCGTTCTAAACAAACCGCTGCCACAGACAGACAGCATGTGCTGCAGCTCCGTAATACGAGACGATTTTCCAAACGTGCTTTTATTAATGTTATGAATATTATGAAGTGCCTGTTCGCTCATCGTTTTATTTAATCCGTGTGGTCAGTGCTTTTTTGTGGAAGAACAGAGCTGGAAGAAGGCTTAGGACAGGCTAACACGGGCTAACATCATTAGCCTGATGGACACAAAATGCAGGACCATGCGATAAAATGCAGCAATCTGCATTTTGGCTGCACGTAAATGTATGGAAATAACATCAGCCTTTATTTTGTAGGGACACAACTGGAAACATAAATCCACGTGATTGTTTGACCAGTTCCTAAGGACTGAGCGACATTTATTTCTGCTCTAAAGTTCACACAGGCCGCCCCAAAGCCACTCTGTGAGCTAGCGGCCCGAGCTCTGTTCGAACACGGTTCCTCCTGAGTCTTGCAGCCGCTAACTCAGAGCGGCGGGACGGCTTGCAGTCGGAATTCTCCCACACAAAACAAAACAACAAAACGCACACGTAAAAAAGCACCCCCCCCCACCCCCCCGACACAAAATTATTAATCCAGCTCCTCTGCTCACTCGGGTGCCAGTGGACCGAGTGAGCGTCGGGGGGCACGAAGCGCTCCTTCCCTGCATCTCCTTCGTGAGGGGTGAAGAGAGGGGAGAGCCAGCGGGGCGAGAGCGCAGCAGTGCTTTTCACGGGGCGTCCGCAGAGCAGCTGGTGGGTCCCGTATGCGCTCCAAAGCTTTCTCTCAGCGAAACACCGGCTATGCATGACGTAACCCAGAGCAGCAGTGACACACGATCGGAATGACCGTTTACATGCTCCACGATCGGATAAACGATCGGTATAACCCACCTATCTCGATCGAAAAGAAATTCTGATCCGAATGAGTCTGACCAGGGCAGAGTACTCTGAACGGCGCGTTTACATGACGCATTTTCTTTCCGATCAGGCGTTCATTCCGATTACTTTTGCCCATGTAAACGCGGCTACTGACAGCACCTGTCCGGTCCAAAGTCTGCAGGGCTTTGAGCAAAAAAAAAAATATATCAACAAAGTGTTAAATAAAATAAAAGTGGCGAAAATGAGCAGATCCAAAAAATAACCTTACAAAAAGAAACCCCAGAGACTGTTGATGCATCCAAATTATTGTTATTGGCATTTATTAGGATTTTCTAAAATAACCATTTGTGTGATCAAACCATTTCAGACGAAAGTGTCAGGTTTATTTTTTGCATTTTTAGATGTATAGCTTTTATATAACATTTCCAGCCTCCAAATCACGTAAAATGATGTAACTGACACACAAATCATTATTGAATTTTATATAAAAGCACAATAATCACACACGGTTCATGCTCTATGTTGATTTACGCGCTCTTTAAGTTGTTTTTTTTCGTACTTAAGTGGTTTTAACGTGTTTCATTTGTGACGCATCTGTGGAAATTTCACGTAAAGGCGTTGTTAGGATTAGCATCAATTGTCACTTGGTTCGGCTAATTTGTCATTTTCCCAGAAAACTATAACCAAACTTGTTGAGATAAAAAAAAAATCCCCAAAAAATGATAAAAGGTGGCTCCATTTGCTGTGGGGCAACGGTCATATTGTTGGAACAAACAGAGCAACATGAGAGAAAAGCAGCCTGCAGGCGAGACGGGGTCACAGACTGGGACCCGTCTGAAGTCGATCAGGACAAACTGACCTCTGGTTTACTGGTTAATAGCCTTTTTTCAAGCTGGTCAGAGTAAAACTAGTCAGGAGCTGGTGATGAAATATATAAAAAATAAAGAAAAAAAATGATTAAGAATATTTCCCCGCTGGGATTTTATTCTCATAACTAATTATCAGTTTTCTTTTGTACGTGTGAAGATTCCTACCAGGAAACTGAATGTACTTTCTAGAATATTTCCGTTCTCTTTTCTTCACCACAACAGACTTGTAAATCATGTTGCTTCATGCAGTAAAAAGCGGGAATGCGTGTTTGGCCTTTTACATCACTATTTCCTTCGTGAGAGTCTCCTCTGCAAAACATGTTGACAAGCTGTTAGGCCGTCGGGCTGATAAGGCAGCATGTGGACCGGCAGGCTGGGGAGTCTCCCACTCTGCTGCCGGCGTAGTAAACAGCAGCAGGAGCGCCTGGAAAAAAAAAAAAAGGGGGGGGGGGGAGGACCCGGACTCCGGCCGCTTCAGACCGGGTCGCACCAGGCAGCAGAGAGCAGAGCTCTCCCCTTTCTCTCACAAGATGAGACCATGTCCTCCTGTCCAGACAAACATGTGTGTTGACTTATCTGGAGATCTTCAGAGACTGCTGTCCGCTTTTCAGGGATTTTCCAAAGAGACGATGTATTGATTTTTTTTTTTGAGAAACAGACGTTAAGGAAAATGAGAAAAGATAACAGATAACTATTGGTTTTAGTTCTCCTGCAGTATCGTATATCTAAGGGCGTATTCAGACCGGACCCATTTGTTGCCCTAAAGTGAACCAGAGTTCGTTTCCTCCAATAATCTGGAACAAATTTTCAGTCTGAAAACACCCAAGCAGACCCTGGCCCAGGACCAGGAACCACTCTCTATGGAGTTCATTTAATCTCAACAATCAGAAATGCACACAAACTGTTTCAGAAACATTGTCATGGTGCCTCGGCCTGACTCCTCCCCCTCCCAGCTCTGCTCTGCTCCTGACTCTCAGCTGCAACCTATCTTCTCATCAAGCCTCTGCTCTTCATAAGGAGACCCAGCTCCAGCATTCATCGCCAGTCCGTTAAACCTGATGGTGCTTAGTCACGTTGTGATTCACGGCTGGCTCCCCTAGTCTTGTACCTCGCTAATTGAACCTTGTCTCCTCTGCCTCAGGTTAATCTCAAGCCACGAGAGTCCTCAGTCAACACCACCTAGAGCAGCGGCTGTCTCTATCTCCAGGCTGACGCCTTCCTGCCTCAAGATCCACAGTCTCAGCGCTCCTCAAGAACTCCAGCCACGCCACTCGTCAAGAGCTCCAGCCTCGCCTCCCTCAAGAGCCTATGCCACGCTCCTCGTCAGTTACACCAGCTACCCTCCACATCTACTGTCACGTCTGCTCACTGCCCTGTCTGGATCAGTAAAATAAATCCTACTTACCAACCATTCACCTGTTTTTCCTTCTGGGTTCCAGCACTTGGGTCCGCTTCGTGTTCTGATCATGACAAACATAATTTTACCAATGACAGAATGTGCATTTACCAATCGCCTCTCATTTGTGAATCTCTCTGTATTTGTGATAGAAATGCGTGTGGTGAATATTGAGACTCTTCTAACGTGCCAGGTAAACAAATGCCATCATTGGCTAAAGAATATGTCAATCAAATTCATCAGCCAAAAAGAAAAAAAGAAAAAATTCATCAGCCAACCAGTGACCTGTTGGTACGTTCTTTATGCTATGGTTATATTAATAATTGTTGGTATGTTAATATACTATATTCCTCGTATGTTTTATGAAGGTAAATGTGCATCACTGTGTTATGCTTCGAATGAAAAGTCTATGTAAACGTGCATTAATGCGTGTTTTGCATTTCAGTGGTCAAAACTTTCACTCTCACGTGTAGCTATGCACATTTTTAAGATGGTTTTCGGGCTCTACGGCACAATACGCAAGGCGATTAATTGCACGTTTTGTCCGTAAAACCCAAGAACGCACTTAAACCCGTGAATGCGATAGTTTTTGACACAGACGCCCGAAACACGCAAATTTATATAGACTATTCCTCTTAAAAGTGGTCACTTTAATACGCGTTACTGAGGCTGGTGTGAATGTAGCATGAGTGTTTTAGATGTGCTTTGTTCACACCCAACGCGATTTGCGCATTTAAGTGACCACTTCCAATCACAAGTCAATGTAAACACGAAACAATGTCCATTTTGGATATTCAAAACTCTCACATTCACGTTTACATATGCACTTTAAGACCGTTTGGGGGTTTACGTACAAAACGTGCGGCCATTGAATGTGCGCTAAAGGTTAAACCAGGTCGAACTTTAAACCAATAAGGGGCTTGGATCTGGTAGTGACATATGGATGGCATCCTGTCATGCCCAGTGTGTTTGTAGTGAAGCATGCATATATTTTGTCTATTATTGTTATCTATTCCGATGTTTTGACCAGTCTTTTTTTAAAAGAAGGTATATTGTTGTTTCTGTACTTTGTGAAATAAATTTGACCCAAAAGTGCGACTTATAAATCATTTTTTGCATTTGGGACTTATACCGTGAAGCGACTTATAGTCCAAAAATGACTGAGCTCAGCTGAGCCATACTTTTTTTTAATAATCAGTTAATAATCAAGTAGGACTCAACCATCAATGAAAATAGCCAAGAGGTTCTCATCCAGTAGACGACCATGCTGTGTTTTAACGCCCCAGAGTGAACAAATCTACATTTTTTACCAGTGTTTGTAAACCAAAAAAATATGTCAGTGTGTTAAGTTTGGCGGCTGGATCAGCAGTGCAGTGGGCCTTCGTCATCCCCTCTGTAAAGGAGCCAGAGCTGGCTGCTGTATGTGGGTCACAGCTCCTCCCTGCCGCTGCACCACCGAGTTCACTGAGCCCGGCTGAGACCCTCCTTAGGCTGATTCAGGGAGAAATAATGGGGCCAGCGATTTCCAATCCCCTCTGGAGTCGCAGCCACAGCAGCGATCGGGCGGGGCAAGGGGGGGGGCTCAGTGAGGGCTCAGGGTGGGCGAGGTTGCCAAAAGAGCAGCTCAGTAAGACCCTCAGTCTTGTAATCTGCACTTCGTTTCACAAATTCGGCTTTAGTTTACAGTACAGGAGGTGCATCTCCACAGCATTCAGAGCATTTGCAGTCTGAAAATCGACCATTTGAACATAAAAATAGAGCAGTAAGTGAGAAAGAATAAGAAAGAAATTATTTAAAATGACGCAAACTTCTAAAAAGTGTAATGCATTTGATTATTTACACAGTTCTTGTCATTTTGTGCAGAGTCCACAGTACAACGTTTGTTCAAAACGTACCCCAACTTTGAGTTCTTCTCAAAAACAAGTTTGAAAATAAAGAAACAAGACGTTTTTCCTTATGAGAGAAAGAAATCTGACACGGGAACGAGTAGAATTTTCTCAACAGGTTCTTGAAAAATTCTTGAAAATATAAACACTTCTGTACAGGTCGGTTACTCTGGTAACCGGTATTGTTGTGTCGGAAAATAAGTAAACAAAATTGAACATTTATAGTCTTCCAAGTCTGCATTTCACTGAAAGTTATTAGGAATTCAGTTTGTCTAATATCCCATGGAATTAGATATTTAAAGTAGAAAGTAGAAAAACGTAGTTGAAAGAGGATCAGAAGTGAATAAGACCATAACATTTGGGCGGTTAGATTCTGTCCCGCCGGAATGTTTTGGTTCCTGAAGTTCCTCTAGATCAGTGTTTTTCAACCTTTTTTAACCTTGACAAAAGTCCCGTGGCATACCAGCATCCAAAAATGTAAAAAAAAGGAGAAACTCATAGTCTGTTTTGATCTACAGCCCCTCCATGATCTCACATGCATTTTTTCCATAATTGTGGCAGAAAAAGCTGGAAGTTGCAGCTGTTTTTTCCAAAAGATGTAATGAAAGTTAAAAGATTTAAAAAGTGTTTGATGTGTGTTCGTTGTGGTTTCAAGACGTTTAACAAAGAAAGGCTCATTGTGCGCTGAGGTGCTGTCACTTTAACCCAATGCATCATGGGAGATGTAGTGCAAACAGCCGCCGAACACCAGACTCTCTTCTCTCTCTTCTCTGAGCTTCATTGTTTTGTTCACTTGTTCCACGGTCTGATACCGGATTTTGTGGAAAGTTACACCCCTAAAGAGGAGCTTTAGCTGGTATTTTTGTTGGAACTGAGAGACTTTATGAGCAGAATCTGAACAAGGAAGTGAAGAATTTAATCACTTCTGATTGGTCAGACTGATGACGTATGATTAATCTTCCAAGAATGATTGGTGGAGACAGTTAAAGGGGCAGGTCTTTTCAGAAAACAGTTTTAGCTGCAGCTAAATCGAGGTACCGTCATTCTTATCAAATTGTCTTTAATAGAATCAAATGAACACAAAGAAAAAAGTATTTTACGATCTTTCATATTCCTAACTACTCAGTGTTTTATCAGGGCCTGTTTGGATGAACAAAGAGCTGATATCCTGGCGATGGAAAATGTTTTTAGATCAGTTAATGAGGGCAATTTCCCACGGCACACCTGACCATCTCCCACGGCACACTGGTTGAAAAACACTGGTATAGAAGAACAATCTGGACCAAAGAACAGTTTGAGTCCTCAAACTCCAGTTGTGGAGGATCCAAAAAGGCCCCCACCATCCTATTTACCCCACTGCCCTGGGGCAGATGATACAGGATTATCAAGAAGAAAACATGTTTTTTCTCCTTGGTCTGCAGGGGTCTGCATTTGAAAAGTGATGGTTGCCTGAATACCTATAACTTCACTGTAAAAGATTTCTTCTCTCACCTGGTGCATCCATCTGCACCACTCCCATTCCCGTTTGATAACAAACCTACCTTCTGTTCCCCAATGGCACGCAAACCAGGAAGTGTTGCAGTTCCACCAACGACCACCGGAGGCTCCAAATGGAAGCGATTTCCCATCAGCTCCCGAAACCTTCATTTGTGCCGTTCAGAAACTTTTTCAGGAACAACGGAGGAAATACGCTGGGCGTCTTTGCTTTCCTCGCCTGAGCTGGTCTCTGCCTCAAAACTGCACGGCAGTTTGATCTCCCCAGCACTGGTTACCATTTTTATGGCACAGCTAATGTTGGGCTGGGGGTGTGAGGGGCTGTAAGGTAGCGGGAGAGCGTGTAAGCAGAGCAGTTGTGGGTAACAATAAATCCACACACATTTATATCACATAAAACTTCCTTTGAAAACATTTTTAGTATCGGTTTCTTCAGAGAGAGTCTGTTCGCATTGGCAAAATTCACTTTTCTGCTCCTTATTAGGTTAACCTGCTTTTATTTTTGTAACTGCTTTAGGTTAACAGATGTTTTCTGATCTTCAAAGGTTTCCAACCAGATTGAATGTCACAGTTTACAGACAAACCAGAGCTACAAATCATCTGATGCTGACAAAGCGGGATCGTTTCATCTGCAGATAAATTCCATCCTCTGTGTGAACGGATCCAAAGGGGGAAGAAAAAAACAAAGCCAGGGAATCCAGTAATAGCGCTCACATGCTTCAAAGCAGTAAACTGTATTTAAGGAACCTTCAGCAGTCGCGCAGGACTGAGAAATTCTCTGGCGGGCTTTATTTAGCAGCCTGTCCTTTCTGTCGCCGAGCCAAAAACAACAGCGGCACCAAACAGTCAAAACTTCTGCTCTCGTGGTCATCTCATGTGGTTTTGGCTCCAGGGGTCAGATGTGCCCGCACTGATTTTGCGAAAAAGAAAATTATATGTTTTCTGCATCGGTCCTTTGTGAAAGAGAAAAGCAAATCTGTCTTAGTTCTAAGGTAACGACTAAGGTTAGGACTTGGATTCTTTCAAATTACAAAATAGACCAGTTCCCGATTTCCCCCTCAATTTGGTCCATTGTCCATTGACAATTTATTGTTTGAAGAATCGGTGATCAGTTTGTAACCCAGACCACTCCAATCACCGTGCTTGACATGAATCACAGCCAATCGAGGACAGCTGGTCTAAACCATCAGACTCCCTTTTAGACCCTAATTCTTGTCTGTATCAACGTCAGGTACAACACTTTTCCCTTTGGTACGGCAGAGGCATGCTGCAAGGCGGTTGCTAAGGAGACGGCGAAAGGTACGCTCCTTGATAAGTGTTTATGACATATAGATTGTTGAGGAAACAGTGTGAGAAGTAATATATGTCACCTTAAAAGTTGTTTAAATGAGCCGGCAATCATCCAACCACATTTCGAACCGAAAATCAGTCTGATTGGAAACAAACCCAGACCAAGATGGGTCCAAGAGCGGTTCCTGGTCCTGGATCAGGGTGTATTCAGACTGAAACTGTGTTCCAGATTATTGGAGGAAACGTACTCGGGCAAAACGTAAAGACAGTGTTCTTCTCTTATTTTTTCCATCGATAGGTCAAAAGAATTGCTTCTCCATCAAGGTAGCATCACGTTGACACACATTTGAAGGCTCTGGAGCGACAGAATTGCCCCCATTTCTTAGTCTTCTATCCATCAGTTGCAGTAAATCGGCAGCACTTGGCGGTCGAAGCCTCTTGATTCCTTAAAAGCAGCTCCAAGTCCAGCCCCTGTGCTCTGTTTAACAAACAAGGTGTTCCTTTCTCCTATGACCCACTAGTTTAATCCAGATTGCATTGTCATGTGCTCGTGTCCAAGAGTGACAGAGAGGCTTTATTTATTTATTTCGCCTCCTCCCCCCCACCACCACCATCCACACATGGCTGTAGACAGTCCGAACACAGTGGGGTGAGGAACACTGTGTTCCTGCTGGTGGCTCGGTGGTGGGTTCTTATATAAGGCTGCTTTCTGCCTGGCAGCAGAGCAGAGCCCCAATGACAGTCTCACTCCTAATTAATACACACCACCCAGCGGTTTGCCCACGCGCGTGTGAGCAGGATGTGGATGAGCCGGAGACGGGGAAACTCGGGGAGGAAAGGAAATGCCCAAACGAGTACTGTAACGGCGCCATCCCCCAATCTTTTGAGCGTTGCACATTTCTCATAGCCACTCGGCTCTGTTGCAAAAGATGAAGGGAAAGGAAGGCTGTCTTTGGAATGACCTCTTTAAGACAAAGTGGGCTAAATCGTCTGTGGCTTAGTTACCTGGTCTGTACTCGAGTTGCACAAAAGTGCCAAGTCATACTAAGAAAATCTGCTTTGTTGTCTGACATCTCCACGACCACAATTTCCATCTAAGTCTAAAGCTGCTTTCACATCGGCCATGTGACGTGCATTCTTGAACGCGAGTAAAGCCCATAGTGTTCACACTGGACAAACAGGGAGCGCCTCTTTTTCTTCTTCTTCTACTACTGCATGTCCGCCACCTACAGATTTGGTGAAAAATGTCAAAGCGGTACAAATCTCGCCATCCATGCATCACGACCAAATCTGAGTCCCAGATTGATCATAATTTTACCTGGTTCAACTTGCAATGTGTGCTCAATGGTCGTACGTAGAGCCTGACAACGTACTTAAAAACATGGGTAGCTACGCATGAACCTGAGAGATTTAAACGGAGAAGCCCGAAACAAGTATCTACACGTGTTTACATAAACTTTTAATTGGAAAGTGCTGCTTAACCCTTGTGCTATCTTAGATGACCCCACCCTTACGTTGACGTGTTCTCCCTACCGTGACAAAGGTGGATAAAGGTGGAAAGATTTCATGTAATCCATGGACACCAGTGAAGATCCCAAATCATTGAAGAAAAAAGGTTCAGAGCACTGTCTAGTGGGTCTAGATGACCCAACTCCCAACGTTAAAGTGCCTAGGATAGCACAAGGGTTACACAAGCGTTGCCAAAGGTGGTGTTAACCTAGCTTGAGTGTGGATGCTGATCTTACACCTCCTACGCAGAAGGTGGCAGTATATACTCTTTTGGTTTATCATTCACCAATAATTGCAGATGTGGAGTAATAGAAACGCCTGCTTAAAGACCAACTCTGATCATCTTTGAGGCTATTTTCAAAGTGTCTTTTAATTATGATTATGCAGTTCTTAGCCAAAATAAAAAAAACTTTGATCATTTTTAGGACAAAGTTTCTGCAGAGCGGCAGTAATTCGTTGCCTCAGAGTAGTGGGTGGGACTGTTGGCACGGAGCAACCCCGCCCCGCTTATCCTCCACGTCGTTGAGAGATAGGAGCAAGGATTTTTCTGACTGACCGCTAGCATTTTTTCGATTTTTTTTTTTTTTGCCAATTTAACTTGAGAAATTCAATCATTACAGAAGGCGCTACATAACGGGTGTCGCAGATTTGAAATAAATTGCTCACTGGAACATTCAGAGAGGACACCGGCGGTTCAAGTTTTCACATTTGAAGCCAAAACAGGAAACACCACATGTTGCAGTTCCTCAAATGATCACTATAGGCTGGTTGAAGAATGGAGCAATAATATGGCCACTCCCCTTTTCAAAAAGTCCAACGTTACAACATAAATGTACCACATGTCCACATTTTTTATGCACGACACACATGAGGTGGGAAATATTTCTATTAATCAGCTGTTTGGGTTTTATTACAGATAAATTTGTGCACAGTTACATAATTATATGTGTGTTATTTTTCCTTTTCTTTTTTATTGACAGGTGAGCAGACCCATATCTGTGTCAGAGTATACTGTCAGATTAAAAAAAAGGGCTTTAGTTGGAAGAGTCTCTTTAAGCTTTTCTAAAGCAAACCGTTCCAGCAGTGATCAGGAACGATCAGGCAGGACATCTTCATGTGTCAGCGACAAAGATGGTGTAACGACATGTTTACTGCTTGAACTCAACTTCCTGACCTCTGATCGCCGCCTACATAATCCTCTACAAAAGCGTTGCTTGGCAGGAAGTCTTTGGCTCGAAATGAGCTTCCTGCTTCTGCAAGTGTCCGAAGTGTAATCAACAAGAGGAGAAAGTTCAAAAGGAAAGCTCCTCCGTCCTCACAGGATGGCGGTGGGATATCCTCTTCTCCAGGCAGGAAGCTATTTGGCTGACAGATACAAAATATTTGAGCAGATTGCTTCAGATAAATGTTAGTATTTTGATTTGCGATGAATTGAGTGAAACTCCATGGTTTAATTGTGAAGTAGCTGGCAAGCATGGAACAAAAGAATGTTTATGGAGCAAAACACAAAAAAAAATAAAAATAAAAAATAACAACATTCACATGTTTAATGAAAACATCTGGATTTTCCTCCAAACTTTGCAAGAAATTTTTGAAAGGAGTTTAAAAAAAAAATCATTCAATATGGGAGGTGGGAGTGTCATGGTCTGGGCTTGCTTTTGCTATACCTGAAACATAATGAAAGACAAAAATAAATAAATAAATAAAAACAAGACTCAGGCTTAAATGTACTTCGGATTCAAGGCATGTGATGTTTAATTGTGTTTTTTCTTGATGAGATTCCAGCAGATATTTTCGTTTAAGTTTTTTTTAAAGTTTGGTGGGGAAAAAAGGAAGAACAAAGTTTAAATCTTTAAATAAAGTCATTTATTTCTGTTTCTATCCATAATTAATACAGACAAAAGCAATACTTTACTACTAGAATTTAAAAATCTTTTGTGAGCATCACAATGAACATTATATGTAAGTATGTACAAAAGTATGTGGAAGACAAAAAAAAAAAAAAAAAAAAACATTCAAACGGAGTCAATCCAAGATCGATCTGTAAATCCATTCATAGACACTGAAACAGGGAAATTCTTCCCAAAAGCAAAACACTTGGCAGAGAAGAAAAATGTAAAAGGTAGCGGAAAACATGTCTCCCGCTAATCATAAACCGATAAAAAAAATAATAATAATATTTTAAAAAAATGGTACATTTGGTTCCACTGTTGTAAACTAATTTCTTTTATTCATGTCACTATTGCATATGCCATTGGGTAAAATGTGTAGACAAGGCAAAAAGATCTCTATAAGAAAATAAACAATTTAAACTTTTGTTCATAGACTTTGAGGGAGAAAAAGCATAGAATATACTGTAAAACCCCTTTTAAAAATCTGTAGCCAAAGTCTTTACACAGGAATATCATTGCAGGTCAAATCTAAGTACTCTAGATATAATTATTTTTTAGTTAAAGTTACTTTTATGTACATAATTTACAGTCAAAATTCTAAAGATAAATAGATACCACAACTGCGCATGGTACAAAACTACAATAATATAACACTTGTCAAAACCAGTTTAAATCAATGGTGTTCCCACCAGCTCAGCAATACATTCAGACCTTTTGAATTTTCCAATTTACTGTCAAACAAAAAGGGTTGTGAGCCAGTAGGAGGCAGTACAGTCACTGTACTCAAAGAGGGATTTTTTTAAACAAAAAACCTGGCAGCCATTGCGGGGTAGCTTGGTTAAACCTGCGGATTTAAGCTAGTGCTTGTTTCTCTGGAATTAAAACAAGACCATGCAACTTTTTTGGAATTATATGCTTGCAATTTTGAATAACAATTTTGAAAACATAAGCAAAATACTGCTTAAATGAGCAATTAAGTAGAAACTTCCATTCGCATTTGAAGGAACAAATAATTTGTTTTTGTTTTGTTTTTTCAACTTAGCCATCATACATTGTCCCTGGTGAATCTAGTTAATGTCAAACAGTTCTCTCAGTTGTAAAAGAAAATAAATTAAAAAATAAATAAACTGAAACAAAAATATTGGAAGAAGACAGAGTTCCTATTTAAGATAAAAGTTTGTTAGGAATTTCGTAAAGTAGCTACAAGCTAGTGGCTAATGGTGTTGGCAAATATTAGCTAGTTAGCTATCGCTGTGTAATACTTGCTATAACCGTTCGCTGATTTGTTTTTATATTTGTCGCATTATTGTGTCGTAAATACGTAACATGGTCTTGCTTTACATAATAATACATATTCGCGACGATTTCTCGTATGTCGTTTTCCAAGCTAACGAGTGTTCAGTGACGGTGCCAGTTGCGACTGTAGGTCCCTTTTCTACGAGACCCTCCTACCCTGAGAGCGACTTTCTCTCCGGCTACTAGTCGCTGACCTGAAACCGCCACAGCTGTGCCTCCAGTTTCTACAGTTTACCCTGGCTCCGCCCCCCATGGTCACCTCGGCAGCTGTACAGTCAAAAGATTTCACAGCATGGTGGCCCGCGTGGAGCTGGCCCTTGGCTTGAAGGTAGGAGTGTGTGAGGTTTTTCGGGCTCAATTGACTGAGGAACTATGGGAGGTACAGTGCCAGTTGTCGTAGTGTCTGAGCTGATTCATAAATTAATGCACGACTATTATTAGACATCTAGAAATATAATTTCGGACAAAAATATTAAACTGGGTTAGAATAATTAAGAAAATACTTTGATATTAATAGAATAAATTGGATTTCACACAGCCTCACTTCAAATTTCTGACATAATATATATTTTAAATGGTAAACGAGGCATTTTGCTTTCCTCAAGACAATAACAATATATAGAGCAAACATAATAGAATATTTATCTCTTATATCATAGAAAACATAAGGTCAGTATGCACATTAAGGCATCGGGCATGTCCAATCCGACATTCAGCATCCAAAAATAAATAAAATATCTAATCATATATATATTTATATTTCATATCTTTACTCTCAGTGTACCTTGGTACTGTCATTTCCGAGGACTTGTAGCAGTTTTCATTGTTCACTGGCATACTAGTTTCTTTTGTCTTCGAAATGCAAACTCACACACCAACATAAAAACTACCCTCCAGTAAATAAATAGCATCTGGGTACCATTAGAGCTCTGTTATTGTCTGACTATCTTTGCCTCTGTGCTTGTGGCAAGATCTGGGTCACAGGAGAAATGGCCTCTCAAAGTGCAGGAAACAGGAGACGTACCGGCCCGACGTGCAGAAGACACACCTGTCCCGCCTTCAGCGGTTTCTCTCTATGGATCGGTGACCTGCTTGTTTTTTGTTGTGTGAGTGCGTTCTGTGTTTTTAGGCATTTGCCATCCTGATGGTCCAGACAGTCCCTTTTAGGACATCGAGGCCCAGCGGCTGGACTCAGTTTGTTTTCACCCTGTTTTGTTTGCCGTTTCATAGCAGCAGCTCAGTAAAGTCAGATGACGATCCGGGCTTCAGTCTGGAAAAGACGACACAAAAAAATATATATATGAGAATTAGAAGACTAAAACATGTAACATTTGAATTGTACACCAAATCATGGTATAGTCGCGTGCAGGGGTTGACCCGTACAGGTGCTGTAGGTTTTTCAGTTGTGGAGGGTTGTAAAGAGGAGTAGCTGGTTAGAGGCGCACCTGAAGGAGTGTGCAGGTGTCTTGTCCCTTGAACATTGTAAAAAATGTAACGTACGCTTATTGTACGTGTGGTAACTGTATCGTGAAGTAGTGGTAAGGCTAATGTAAGTTGGACACACTTATGACTTACAGGTAATGCCATTGTATGGTACTCTTATGCCACACACATGCCATGCATATTCTAGTAGTTACCATTACTAGCCCCTTACTGACCATGCACAAATGAAGTACACAAAGTACCCGCAGGACGCCCATAAGGTTCCGCTATAAACTACGCTCCGACTGTTTAAAATTAATTTCGAGATGAGCTAAACGTAAGGAGCGCACTATAATCATTTGAACGAAATATTGATTGAATAAATACCGAAAAAGAATGATAAAGATAAAAAAACAACATACGTGTAAAAAATATGTTTTGAAATGTAAATGTACTCCATCTCTGTCCCAGAACGTCATCCGATTGTGTTCTCACAAACACCACCAGCGCCAATTAATCAGACCTTTGAGACGGCAGCCGCGGGAGGACGGAGGGAACACCGTGTTACGGCGCCGGCGTACAGCGTGAACTCATTCAGACTCGGATTAGTGTTAATGAGCCACAAAAACAAGGAGCCTGATTTCAGTTCCATATCTTCAACAGTTGGGTTCGGTACAGTTTGTTCTTTTACATCAGACCTAAAGAACTGAAAACCATTTTTCTATTCTCAAGAGTCTAACCTTGGTGCTTATCATTCCTAATGCAATTGTACAGTCAGTTGAAGGATGGGGGGGGAGCTTTTCTGCAACAGCTTTAATTGCATAATCTGGGATGTAAAGCGATGGGGGTTGGGGGTGGGGGGGCTGCCTTGTTGCTATGGACACAGCGAGCACCGGAGGGCCAAGCAACAAGCAGAACAGCAGCATCTGTGGTGTGAAACAAGCAGGAACTGCATTTGTGCTGCAGCAGATGTTGGTATTATTTGTGGGAGGGGCAAAGATGACCTCGAAAATGTGCAATTTTATTCCGAGTTCCTAAAAAGTTGGCGTTTCTGGTGTGTAAACATGCGATGCACGCGCTGCAGCCTAACTTGAGCCCGCAGACAACAAGCAAGGGTGACGTTTGATGGATTTGTAATCGCCCCGCGTATTCCCCCAGCTGATGACCGTGCAGGTTACTCTCCCTGATCGACCCCTGGCCGTCCAATCTCATCCGATGGTGGATGTAATCTCATCTGCAGCCGCGCGCCGGCTGAACGTGGGGGACGCTGCCGACGCGTTGCACTTCTGCCTGGAACATCCCGGCCTACTTTAGCCCCCCTTCGCCTCTCTGAGCTGTGACACACACTCGCAGAGAAACCGCTCGCTGCCTGGAAACTCTGACACAGGAGCCTGCAGGGGTTGACGTGTGCACACCTGTTCCCTACATATCACGTAACGCGGCATCACTGCGTCCCCCCCCCCCATCCTTAGCTGTGATGCCCCCGCTCCGAGGTAAACAAGTTTCAAAACAGCTGGTGTGCTCTTTGAGGCCACGCGGCACATGGACAATTAGGCCGATGGACACCATTGATTGTTGCCTTTAGGTGCAATTCCGTTCATGCCGGACATGAAAGGAGGCGTACTATGAGACATTTTTTGGAGATGTCGAATCGGTTTTAGAGAAGTAACGGATGTGTTTACAGTAAGACCTTCTAAATACCCGGGATAATCACACGTTTTCCATGATTACTGGATTCAGGATGTTCCAGGTTTGGGACTAAGTTCACCATAATTGGGTAAAAGAGCTGGTAGAATTGAAAAATTAGCAATTGCCATTTGAAAGCACCTTTGACCCACAGCCAAGGTCCTGACCGAAGCTTTCGGTAGACTCCTCCCCTCTGTCGAGTACAGCTTGGCCGTGCAGTACGGTCATGCAGGTCAAACTCCCGCCGTGACATCATCCGCCGTGCAGAAAAATGTGTGACGTTACGGAAAAAGCAGGATTTTAGCAGATCCACGCCGGTGTCTTAAATCCGCCTACGCATGCCGATACGGCAGTGCTCTGGCCGCAGCAGATGGCGGGCTGTCATTAGTGAGCAAGAAAGGATGTGCAACGTTCAATTCCATTGCCAACTGGTAGAGCGGAGGGATTTGCCAGAAAAGTCTGGCCCTTAAAGACCCTAATGAAAATTGTGTTTTTATCATGTTCACGTGGCAAAAAAGGATATTAAAAATCGCATTTCTGTATTCAAATTGTTGTGAATCAAGACCAGACATTTAAAAAAAAAATGCCATCGGAAAAGTAAGGTATCTGACTTTTTTTTTATGTGTTAACAAGGTTGGGAGTTAGCGTAGTCACAGTAACGTTCGTTTTAGCAGTATCAGTCCAATCCGTGTTGCAAACAAGGTTGGGCATTATTGTGAATATGCTAATGTGGCTAACATGTAGCATGTTGTACTGTGTTTTTATTTTATTTATGATACTAACGAGGTTGGGAAATAAGGTAGTCACAGTAACGTTTGTTTTAGCGGTACTGGTCAATTTTTGTTGCAAACAAGGTCGGGAGTTACAGGTATTGCAAGTATGCTAACGCGGCTAACGTTCCTAACGTGGCTATCCCCTCTAATTTGGCTAACGTGCAGCGTGTAACCAACAAGGTCTTCAGTTTAACCGACGAACTTTTCTCCGACTCTTTTGTCTCGCTTAACACGCCTCATATTTTAGTGCACCTGTTAAAGGACATGGGTTCAAAAATAGACAATCCATTGACGGTGCGCCCTATAGTGCGGAAAATACGGTAGATCCATTTACTTCTTCCCTTGTCAGAAAACTGTCTTAAAACTGTACAGGTAGCCAACATTGCTCACCGTTTTTGTTGCACCGGTAAAGTTAGCTCGAGGGTGTGAAGGGCTCTGCAGAAACTATATTTCAGAAAACAACACTGGTTCTTTTATTTGGGCTATTGGTCTGAGAATGCTTTAGAGTGGGTTTTTAATCGTCAAAGGAGGCTTGGCGGCTGGCGTCAGATTGGAGTCTTAGTCAGATGAAGAGGAGAAACAGGAGACGGCTGACTTTGCTAATCTGAGTCTGGTACAGAACATCCACCTGGCTGAGCTGGAGACAGCAGTCACATGGTCAGGGTAAACAAACACCTTGGAGGAGTTCAGAAATTTAAAAAGCAGCAGAATGGGGAGGTGAAACTGCTAGTCCCCCTCTGAACGCCTCACCAGTGAGAGGATTAATTCATCAGCAGGGGTGTCTGGCTGGAATGGAAACTCTGCGGGTTTTGGGTCAGAGAGAGAGCGCGGCCGCCTAGGCCCAGGCGTCCCGACAAACACAAACCCAACGCCCTCAGCCCCGGGGCCCGTCGCCAGAAAGCCTGCGGTCTGCTTTGACCTCCGTCACCCTGGCTCACCGCTCAGTGCTGCATTGGCGCATTTGGTAAACAAGCTTCTTCCTGCTCTCCCAGAATGCACCTTGGTCAAAGGGAGGCTGGTTTGTTGTTGCCTTTTAAAAAGCCACCCCATCCTCCTCCTGCAAAATGCAGCGCCTTATGAGGCAGAGGGACAGCAGACAGCATGTGCCGTCCCACAACATGTCCCACAACATTATGCACGCACTTACAGGCAACCCCTGCACATGCAAAAAGAAAAAACAACAAAAAAGAGGATTCTGGGAAATAAAAAACAAAAAACACAGCACTGGCTTTTGCATGCATACATGCAGGAATCCCACATGCATATTTTTCCTTCCCCCCAGGCTTTATTGAAACCATCAAAATATTTTCACGCCACTAAAAGTGTAAACAAACCATTTTAAAAGGGAGCATAAATTACAGGGGAGCTGAAATGAAAGCCAGAAGACAAAAACAGGGCAACTGTTCAAACCAGCTCAGTCAGGAATGCACTGCTGTGACCTCAAGTTACCTGCCCCCCCTCCCCCTCCCCCGCGCACGAGGACAAGCGCGCGCGGGGGAGGGGGGGTTCGGCTCTCCCATCACCCCCTTAAACACGCCCCTGCATACCCATGTACGTGCTCGGAAGCACATACGAGGTACATGTACTTTGCTGTGTTTTTACAGCCGCTGAAACGACCACAACAAACCTATTTCATCGAGACATCAAACATGCATTACTTTTGTTATTTATTTAAATAAAATCATCTTTTTGTTGATAATGTATATTTGTCGTTCATATTACGGAAACAACCCGCAGCCACGGAGCTTGTTTACTTCCAGATGCCAGCCCGGTCACGTTTCAAGACAGCCCTCTGCGAAGTTCAAGCGCGCTGGGAAACGCCACAATCACAACGCACTTTGGCCAGGAAACACCGGGCAACCTATTACCTATTGGGTAATAATAGCTGTAAAGATCCTATTTTATCTCAAGCGATGCAAACAACAGCCTCGTGCCTTTTTTGTTTTGTTTTTAAGGTGAAATGTGACTTAAAAAAAAAAAAATCAACTGGGAATCCTGAGCCAAGAATGTGTACGTGAAAGCAGCATCTGTAGAGCGGAAACGCAACAACAAGCTCTCATCTTTTTTTCACCCGCAGCATCCAGTCTGCCAACTGTACAGGCGCTATTTCCCAATAGACTTGTAACTCGTGGATATTTTCCTAAAAAAACATGTTTTATGTACAAACAAATATGTATGCAAGCTTTATAGGAAACTTTGACTTTAGAAAAATTGATTAACCCTTTGAAACACTGTTGCATCATCTATATTCAAAATAAAATAAAGGTTTTAACAGTGCACCCACCTTTGGCAGTAGTTGCAGCCTCCTGAAAGCCCAGGCAGGCGTACGGCGTGCTGTGTAATCCATTGATGCCTCCTTTGCAGCTGCTGGCAGGCTTGAAGCCCACCAAGTCGCCGCATTTCTCCACATCCCTCGTTTCCAGCAGGTTCATGGCGATGTAGCTCAGTCCGGTCGGGAAGGCGGTCAGGCTCTGCCGGGTCACCGGGCTGCCGGACTCCTCGTCTGAGCACTCGCTGCTCCGGGACGAGATGTTCTCCACCGAGCTGGGCCGCTTCACGGTGTCGCCGCGGGCGAAGGATGGGAAGACCGGGGTCACCGTGGCGGTGGAGGAGAAGGTCTCCGAGCTGTGGCGCCGACGCCCCTGCGGGTTGGCCCGGACTACCTTGGCGGAGCAGTCTGGGTCCACTGTGGCGCCGAGAAGGAAGACTCCGATGCGCTCCTGGACGCTTTGGTCCTCCCAAGAGAGCTGCCTAGCGCTTTGACAGCTGAAATGTGACAATAATATTTTTTTACTTTTTTGAAACAAGATCGAATCGGATCAAAGTGATGCAACAACATACCTTGATGGGTTCTGACAGACCAGTTGTGGAGAGGTCAACCCAAAGGTCATCTCAGTGTAGTCAGTCTTCACGTCCTCCCCAAGCATCCTTTTCCCACAATCCTCTTGGTCCTCTCCATCCTCAGAGCAGGGGCAGGAGGATAACTCTGGGAGCGTGTCCAGGCGCTCAGCAGGAGCGTCAGCTCCCCTGGGCGAACGGGAGCCCAAATCCAGATTGATGTAGTCTGTCAGGGACGGCCTCCCCTGACCCCCGCCACTCGAGCTTAGCGATGACGACTGACTCTCTGTGGAGGTGATGGAGGGTGGTGAGGATCTGCCGCTGCTGAAGTCGATGTTGATGTACTCGCCGGGGCTCCTGGGCTCACCGGGAAGTTCGTTCATGCTGGGCAGGGTCCTCAACATTTCCAGAGAGAGTCTGTTGGGCCGGCCCAGCCTCCCCCGGTAATGCAGGTTCTCCGCTCGGTTGTGTCTGCCCGGAGAAGGAACGGAGGGACTCAGCGGTGATGTTAGCTGCATCACTGAGTAATAGTCCGACTCCCCTGGCTGTTGCCGGGAGCTCTGGGGGCTCATGAGCACATACTGGCCGTCATCTTCATTCCTGGGCTGAAGCTTGGCAGGAAGCGTGAGGGAACCGCTCTGATAGATCGGTCGAATCGCCACCGGTTCTCCATAGTCAGGTGGAGTCTGCAGAGGAGGCGGGTTTCCGGGGGACATGTTCATGTATTCGGCCTGCCTGTCGGGGCTCTCGACGGAAGATTTGGAGCCACACCACATCCTCATGTAGCCGTTATCCTCCAGAGAACCGCTGCAGGGCGACTGGGTCTTGTAGCCGCCGTTGACGACAGCCTGGGGATGCACCCTGGGGTTTACGATCTGTTTTGGTGCAGATACACACATCGGGCTCATGGCTACGTAGTTGTCGGCTTTGCCAGACGGAGGGGCTACGCCTGGCGTCATGGGCATGTAACCATCGTCGCCGAGGTTGCTACTGGAGCTCCTGGATGAACCGATCTCGATGTCTCCATAGTCCTCTGGGTAGCAGACTTTGGGGGAGGCAGAGTGAGAGCTCTGGCCCTGGACCATCCTCATGAGCGTGTACTCGTCCAAGGAGGCAGAAGAAAGCGGCGCTGCCACCCTCTGTTGCCGTGGTGTCGTCAGGGAGTGTGTCCGCTTCCTGTAAACCTTGTCATTCCCCAGACTTTCAACCCCGCCGCCACACCTGGATCCCTCCATTACGATGTAACCATAGGAGTCGCTGGTGTCGCGGGACGGTGGCGTGCTGGCCAGGGAGTCTGGGGTGTCACTACGAGTCAGAGAGAGGAATTTTGGCTCACACGGGCTGGAGCTGAAATCATCGCAAAGCATGAAAGCGGTGTCGCTGAGGGAGCCGGAGATGGAGGCGCTGCAGCTGAAAGGCCGCCGGGCTTTGTCGGGGGTGGAGATGGTGGTCCCTAACCGGGGAGATGAGCTGACGGGGCTGGAGGCGGCTGGAGGGGAGTTGGACACGGGCATGGAGCGGCTGTGATGGAGGTTGGAGGCAGACTCCAGCATCCTGCAGGTGCGCCCACTGCTCAGGGAGTGGAAAACGCAGAGATGGTTCCCAGAGTTGAGGCTGGTGGGACTCCCACCCACCGAAATGGACATGGACACGGGCCGCGTCACGCTTCCATCCCCTTCGCTGGACGTTCGAATCCGGCTGGATGTAAACCTCCTCCCTGGTGAAGTGGCCGCCATGCTGTCTGTTCTGGACCTTCTCACCAGGCCAGTCTGGCTGGGGGGGAGGTTATTCAGGTTGCGCCGCGTTGGGACGGATATGGGGTTGGTGCTGGCGGACTGGCTCTTGCTCCTGGGCCTGAACTCGGACAGCTCCTTCATGGCTTTCATGGCCTCCAATATGGTTTCGTGGATGTTTTGGGCCACCACAGAGTCCTCAGCCTGCATCCAGAACTCGCCCGGTCCAGTCACGGCCGACCGGCCCACCTCTATGAAGAAGAAGTTGTCCGAGTGGCCACACCTCCTGATGTTCATGAGCTGCAGGGTGACTGCAGCCGTTTCAGAGTTCAGCTTCACGAAGCTGATGTTCCGGCTAGACAAACACAACCTGTAGACGCCGGTGAGGTTCTTGGTCTGGCCCAAACCTCTGGATTTCATGTTGATCTGCCACACCTCCTTGTACACGGGTGCTGTGGAGGAAAGCAGTCCGTAGCTGACCTCCTCAAACCCCACCAAGGAGGATGTAGAAGCAGGACTGTCAAAGGCTTTCCCCTCAGCAATGAGGTCCGTCAGAACACTGAACCAGCTCTCCTGCTCCTGCTCGTTTTCTGCAGCCACGGCGAAGTACTCGTCCTTGGTGTAGAGGGCGACCAGGTGCTTGTGTTTGGCGTCGGCGCGTTTGTTTACGCACAAGCAGGAGTCCAGCGTTATGACCCGCTTGGCGGCTGACTTGTTCCTCCACTTCTTCTCGCTTTCGTAGTACTCCAGGCGGGCGGGCGAGCTCTCCGTGGGCTCCCGGAGCACGAAGAAGCGCCGGTGTCCGTGTTTCTGCTTCCGCAGGTATCCGCACTTCTTCACGTCGTTCGTCCCGGTGGATGACAGGTGTCCTCCTGTAGCCGGAGGGCTTGCCATATTTCCCTCTTTTTCCACGCAAACTCCTATTTCCTTCTTACTCTTCAAACTCACGGTTTTGAAAAACTAAATAAATGAATAAAAACAAGTTCGCGCCCGTTTTCTGTCGGTCCGCGCCGCTCTGGTCGGCTGATTCGATGCCGGAGAAAAACAACATGTGACGCCGCTGCTCTAAAAACGGAATAAAACCTGGTCACGGGGGGCGGGACCTACCGCAGGGGCAGTGTCTGTCCGTCACGCGGCTTCCTCGCTTCCCATTGGGTGGCTCAGCCGTTCAAAGAGGCTGCTCCGCCCTCCCTTCGCTTCCCCAAACAAACACAGTGGAAATCCGGTAAATCCAACAGCGAAGCGTAAAAAATAATCTTTAGTCACAAGTTCAGGCAAAACATCATTAGTCGAAACTGAACCGTTGCCTCATTTTAATTAATAGTTTTTTTGTTGTTAAAAAAAAGCAGTTGGACTGTAAACACTGACGTCCCACATATTATATAATGAGTGTTGTGGCCTATTTTTAAACCCCTGGGTATTCCTCTCCAACCGGAACGCGCTGTCCATTTTTAGATAGTATATGGGAAAAAAAGAAAATATTTTTTCAAATCATTACTTTTAAAATTCTATTGAAATGTTCCTGTCCTGCATCTTAAAACGACCAATATATAAAAACTCCTTTATGTTAAGTGCGTCACTGATTCGGACGAAAAGTGTGGAAATGCTGACACCTGCTGGCCACTGAGTGTACTTCTTGCAGATTCAACATGAAGTTGTTGCAGTTTACAGGCTTAAAAAGAGGATTTGATGATGGGTTATGATGGTTTGTTAAGGGGTGGCAGTCACAGGGGTTGTTTTTCTGTAATATGTCAAACAAGCAGATTAGATAGGTGTCACAATGATAGATGAGGCTTCTTAACCATCAACAAACACATCTGATTCTGCAGATTAAGGTTAATCCCTGCCCCGTCCACTTCTGCTCAGGTTTTTAATAATGTGTGCGACATTTTTTTGTGTGTCTGTCTTGTTTTTGCACAACGGGTGAATTTATTAGACCTTAATCTCACTCAGAACATGTGTTTTTCCAGCATGAGTCCCCACCTATAATCTCAACAATAGGAAAAACATTCATTGCCTTGGTGGGATTAGCAACACCTCACATTTTGACCAAAGATATAAACAAACAGAGCAAAAACAAAAGAAGGAACAAAGAGCGTATTGTTGTCTTTGGACAGACTGTGTTTTTCTAATTGCACACGGGGAAACAACGCAAACAGCATTGTTTGTGATTGCTGCCCACAGTCGTTCGAATTGTCAAGCTAAAATTTTTCTCTTTTGTTGTTGTTTTGCTTTTTCTCCAACAGGAAATAAAAAAAATAACATTTTATTTATGAGATGCCTTGCAGGCACTCTTAAGTCAGTTGGTAAAAAATTGGTAAAATTGCATTAAAAACACAAAATGTAGAGTGTTTTGAGTGTCGTTGAAGTCTCCAGCAGCTCCTTTGGCTCCCGATCACATGTATGATGTTTGGAACAGGCTTGAGTTTGGGGAGAGCAAAATGATGAGATGGAGGGAACGATGACGATAACTGGTAAACTGGGATCGTACGACAAGGGAAAATCAATCAGGATTTTATTTCATGGAGGCAGTCGATGAGGTGTCAGGAAAGAGGTTGATTGGGACTGATGGAGATGTAGAACTGGGTGTCACTTGGAGGGAAAAAATGTAAGAAGGATGAAAGGTATCGGCCCCAGGATAGAACCCTGGGGGGCACCTAAAGTTATGGGAAGTAACAGTGAAGTGAAGGAGTTTAGCAGAAAAAATTGAGAAAGGAGGTTTGAAGCAGTCAGTAACGGAGGAGGGTGAGTTAAATAATATTGAAGAATCAAGAAGATAACACGAAGGAAGAAAACAGGAAAGCTGCCAGAAGGAGAAGCTTTTCAATGTGGTAGTTTCAGTAGAGAAATAAGGCAAAAAACAAACAAACAAAAAAAAAACTGGAGGGGAATTGGTCATAAATATTAGAAAGCAACCGTTATTTTTCAAGAATCACAGTATTTGGACCCAGGAACATTCAATCAATGAAGTAAAAACGGATTATACGAGTGATGGAGGGAGCTAAAGCAATTAAAGGTGGATCTGGTTGAGTTAAGATGTTTCTGCAACTAAGGAAAGACTGTATAGAGAAAATCAGCAGTGGAGCAGAGAAAGATGAAACCAAATGAGCACCAGTAACCAGCTGCTGATGAATATTTTGAATTGTGGAGACAATTTATCAAAAAGACTGAAGCAATCATTGTTGCAGATCATCTAGAGTAGAAAGTCTGCTGTTAGTTGGTAGAGTTTATGCCAGCAGACAGTTTCCATGCCAATGTCCTTAATACAGCAGGATGAAGGCTTAAAAAGTGACAAATTTACCCTCTAATGATATTAGCAGTGATCAGCAAAGGCAATCGTCGCCCTTCACCGTGTGCAGAGACAACACCAGAGTCAGAAAATTAACACGTTTCCCTCCGGATAGGATGTGAAGTCTCTGGCAGCGGTGTTACTACGATCAAGTCTGTGGGTCACGGAAGCCCCCCAAGAGTATTATAGTAAGGGAAAAGGTGATAGATCTTGTAAGGACATTACACCACAGGGAGGACAGTGGTCAAGTGACCGGACATCTGTGAAACCATTGAGTTACATGGGTGTGTGTATGGTGTGATTTTTGTGACATAATTCCAAGCGCAACACTCATCATTGTGAGCGTAAAACTTGGTCAGAAATTCTTCCAATCGCATCCGAACCTGATCCAGACCAATCAGCTAATACCTTCATGTCCATGTCTGTGGTTGGCTGGCTTTTGTGGCATATCTGTAACACAGTGCCCTGCTATGTTTGGAGCGCAGTTTCAAGAGTAAAAATTGGTTTTATTTGGTATTTTTGAGTTTATCGGTCAAAATACATTTTTGCAGAGTGCGCACTTGGAATACGAAAACCACTCTATAAGTGGGAAGCAGACTTCCCTAAGCAAAACAGTGGATAAAACCACCCAAGTGTTTACAGAGAGTCACCGAAATCTTACACAAGCGTTGACTTAACAAAAAATGCTTTGCTTGACTTGTAAGGTTGTCACAGTGCTGCCACTGTATGACTTCACATAAATGGCCCAGACTGACCGTCTATAAAGTTGAACTTGTCATAGGAGGCACTCTTCGGGCTGTTTTCTGACAACATTTGGATCTATTTCCCAAAGAAAGTTATACACTTTTGGTTTCAATATTTCGACAGTGTGAGGATGGCGAGGTCGCCAATTGTTCGGGTTAAAAGATTCCGCATTTGGGATGTAAAAAAGGACATCAAATTACTGAACGAAATAACATGCCATGTGTTGTTATTGTCACGGTGAGGGGAGGCTCGAGAGCCGGTAGGACCCAGACGCAGAGACGGGAGGCAAAACGGTTCCAGTACTAGAGGGTTTGATGACCAACAAACAAAAGGCGCTGCAGAGCAGGATGACAAAAACAAAACAAAAACTCACTGTGGCGTGGCGAGGGACATGAAACGAGGACGCTAGACAGGAATGACGTAAAACACACGACCAGAAGTTAATGGACCAGCACAGGAGGAAGGCAGAGACAAGACTTATATACAGACAGGGCAGACAAGACACAGGTGAACACGATCAGGGCAGATGGGGACCAAAGGAAGTAAAACTCAAGACATGACAAGACAGGAACCCTTTCAAAATAAAACAGGAAACAGAGCCAAACAAGACAGAACAAGAACTAAAGCAAAAACCAAGACACAACAAACTCAAACCATGAAAGTTACACTCCAAATTATTTCCATGGGAGTGCTGCTTCGAGCACGCTCCACTCTTAAGGCTACATAAGGCACAAAATGGAACAAAAATGTGGAGTTCTGCTGGCTGTGGTCCAGAGTAGGAGGCAGGTCATGGTGAAGATTGGAACAAACTAGGAGGGTGTCATAAAATCTGCTCATAAAACAAAGGGGTCTGAGCAGTGAGGATGCACAAAGACCCACCAAAGAAGAAGCTGCTGTTACATTTTGGTACAGAACTAACCAAAATGTCTTGAAGGAAATATCTGACAAATTTTGTGTGGGGACAGGTTCATGACCTACAAAAAACAGCAAGGCGTTGTTAATGATTGACATCTTTGTTGGACCAAAGTAATTGGTGCAAGACGGCATTTAAAAGTCAAATTTAACCCAACCTCCAAGTTTATGTGATCTGATGAATTCCTGAGTTACTCTTCATTATTCTGGTAAGTTTGGATCAAATTGATATCATATTTGAAAATAACTCTTTTAATCCATCCAGCAATCAACTATTCTAAGAAATCAAACTTGAATAGTGTTCATTATTTAAATATGATTATTTTCCAGAAAATGTGAAATGTTAATATTTTTCAAATATGTAAAGCTTACAACTAAAATAAATGCAAAAAGAGATACACAGACGGCAAGTGACAGGAACGCACAGTTCTTGAGCTGAAAACACTGGCTCCCTAGTGTCCTAAAGGAAGAACTGCCAGCAACTATTTTCTGATTAGCAGACTTTTGAATGTTTGATTTGTTTATAAGTGCTAATCTTCAGAAAGAAACACATTTCATTTTGTTTAAAAAAAGTGGGTACATTTTTAGAATAGATTGGGCAGGAGGAACTCTATCTTAATGAATATTTAAATAAAAGAGGAAAAAGGAAAGATAATTGATTTTAAAACCAATTGTTTTCTTTTCATATTAACTCACTGTTATATACAAATACGTGCAAAGAAATGCCTGCTTTTAAAAATATTTTTTTACCACTTACATGGTTTGAACAGATCATATTTTGTAAAGTATTTTATTATATTTGTCTTCAAATAAGACGATGAACAAAAGAATATTGAAGGTCAAATATATCACATCCAAAAGACGGTTAATTTTCCCTATTTATTAAATCCTATATGGTGAATTATGTGTCAGGAAAATAAAAAAAAAAGATTTGGACCTGATGTTTTAAAAGTTTTGCCTTTAACAGTATTTCTGAAATATCAACATAAAGAAAGATTAATCAAAACACGAATGAAGTAGTCCACTAAAAATCGCCCTATTTTACTGAAAAACAGCTTGAACAGTCATAAGACATTAAGCAAATTGCTGAACTTCCCTTTTAAAAAAATTACTGTGTCAAAATAAAAGCCCTGTAAGGTAACTTGTAATTTTTAAGCCATCCAAAAATATAATGTTTGCTTAAAAATGAATAAAACTTAAAATGTTCTTGGAAATTTGAACAATATATACTTCCGCCATTATTTTTTTTGTTTTTTATTTATCCTTCTCCAAGTTTGGGTAATCTTTTACACTTTCACTTCCGGTTTCTCCACCTATGAGAGATGCATAAACGGGACGGTCGGAGGAGCCGCCGCCGCCGCGCTGCTGAGAACAGCTCATCTGCAGAAAGCGGAGCCACGGACGGAGTCATGATGGTGTCCTCCGTCGTGCTTTTTGTCTTCGCCGTGGCTTCCGCGGTCGCGGAGAAAAAACTGCTGTTTGTGACAGTGGTATTCATGAGTGGGGGATAACGGCGCTAAACTCACGTACATTTCGACAATAAATAATTTTTATTTACGTTTGGAGACACAAAAAACTTTTCAAAATACTCCGTGTTCTGTAAATTCGTTATAGAAATGTAAATACACATTTAATAAATTAAAAATATATCCTTTTAACATTTTGCTTTTTTTTCCTCAAATGAATTTCTCTTTGTCCTTGTTGCTTGTTGTAAATACACACACCATCAGCTAGCTGGGGGCCAACAGATAGTACTATTTTTAAACTACCTGCTTTGCCTGTTTTTTATGAACTATAAAAGCATTCTGTACATTGATTAGTTACATAACATATTGTTTATTATCATAAAAATAGTCTTTAATCATATCCTACGGTGTTGTTCGTGTAAAAAGTCAATGTAGTGCACATGTGTAAAATGATAAAATACCAGAAAGCAGAGAAATTGATAACACAGTCAGTCATAAACAGAAGATAAGGGTTGTTGATGGAGGAACATATTGCTTTTATTTCTTTTCACCCTGTTTCCAGTTCATTTTTGACTTTTGTTTATAATGTTCCTCCTTTTTCTTTCTTTGATGTAATTGTTTACATTCTCTTCTTTTCAAGCGAAACCAATGGGTGTGTTATCTGTCTGACTTTATATGCATATGACCTGAAAACACGAAGAAGCAGTTTAGATCTCGCTCCACTGATTTGATGCTCGCCATATTACAACTTTAGTAAAAATGGAACCTCTTTTAACTAGATACTTGTTTTTTTAATCTGCAGCCAAAAGCGGCACAGTTCATTCCCTGAATTGCCTCTAGACCGCTAATTTCCTTCTGCAGTAAGATTAGGGCCTCTAAAAGCGATATAATCCTCACCACAAAAAGAGATTATGCACTTTTTTTCTCTCTCCGCTTTTTAGAAGTCGCCCAGTATGCGTCGGATTTCTCACCTTGTTTTTTTTTTTGGTCTTTTTTGGTGGTTTGGCATTTAGGGAATTAGACATTTTTAAAGTTTTGAACTGTTTTCTTAAACCAAAAGTCCACTACAGAGCGTGTCGAGGCTTTTAGGGCCCCGTTTAGAGTTTGGTGTTTATTTTCCTACAAGTGTGCCGTCAGCTGACTGAATGTCATAACCGCCACTGCTGCAGATAAAAGCAGAACAAAGGTTTGGGGGGGGTTGTATTTCATTAAAAACTGCCCTATATTTTTACTTTATGATAAGTGCACGTTTTTGTCTGAGGGTTTGATTAACTTTTTCTGTTTTTCTTCAGATTCTGTTGCTTGAGTTGATGGACATCCTTTCGGCTTATTTGAATGTCGTTGATGTTGTGCAACAATCGCGTGTCACCTGATGTGTTTTCTCTTGATTGCTTTTCATTCCTTTAGTTGTTTTCGGCTGACGGGGTGATCCAACGCTTCGTCGCTTCCACCCCACTGACCCCTTACCAGGATGCCTGGCCTCTTTCGCTTTAAGTAGCTTTTCAGGTATGCGGACTGGACTTGCATACCTTAAAAGTTTGACACCAAAAAATCAAATATCTGCCTTTTTGATATGGAAAATCCGTACGTAAAACCTCCACCTTAACTTGCCGAAATCTTCATTTTGGTGGGGTCACACAGAAAATGGAAGAATTTGCCTGCAGCCCCATAACACCACCAAACTTCCACCCTTGTGCTTAACAGAAACTGCCCACGCTTGGACAGATTTGAGTTTTATAAACGCCACAGCCAATGTGACCAAGTCCTTTTCATCTTCCCCAATTCAGTGTGTTTTTCTTTTCAAGAGACCTGCTCCATTTATTATTGTAATGAGCCTTTTCTCACTTATTTGTCCTCGTATTTATGAAATTCTCAAGCAGTTTTTACTTTATTTAAAAAAAAGTTTTCTAAGGTTTTAACTCATATCTTTCATTATTTAGTTATTTCAGATAGATAGCTAGATGGATAGGATAGATAGATATGGATCTATATATTCCCAGTAATACTTCTTAATTATATGTGGGTGGGGTCTTCAGCAGGACTATATAAAGTATTATGCTAAAAAAAACTGCTATTACAATCACTATTGCAGTTTTTTTTGTCATTTCAGATCAAACATGAATATTAACTTCACTATAAAACATCCCTCATTTATTTCTTTTTAGGATTAAAAAAAGTCTTAAAGAATACATTAAATATTTTCCATCAAACTATTGGTTGATGGGATTTGGAGTCTTAAACGGGTCATTAGATCATTAGAGTTTGAAATCTTCCTCTGGACCCACGTAGGCTAAACAAATCTAAAGGGAACCAAAACTTTCTCCTAACCTCCTTTCCAATGAAAGAAATATTATTTACTACCAGGATTCTGGAACAGTTAGAGAGTTTTATCATTTATGGTCATTATTTTCACTTAATGGAACCATTTTTTCCATTAATCTAAATGCTAAAGGGTTGTTTGGTTGGATTTTATATATAGACATGAAAATAACAAATGCTTAAATAGAAGATACAGCATTGTAATAAAGATTTGTCAGTTTTGATTCCTTTTTCTGTTTTTTTCTTGGGGAGAACTAAACCAGGATTGACCTAAAATCTTGTAGAACCTTCTGGACTTCTTTTTTCTGCTCTATAGGAGGGGATGAGGCAGCACTTTGAGCTGGGTCAGTACCTGAGGTCTCGCTACAAGAACTTCCTGAATGAATCTTATGTTCGGCACGAGGTGAGAAGCGGATTCACCTCTGCGGTCACATGACTTCAGGGCTCCACCCACAGACGTTTCAATTCCTCTCCAAATCTTTATCGGCAGATCTTAGTTCGCAGCACAGACTACGACTGACCCCTGATGAGCGCCTGGAAGCAACCTTACAGGTGTGAGCCGCCTATGTCCATCTCCTGTTCCTCTTCCTCTCCCTAATCTCTCTTTTGTTTTTTAGGTCTCTACCCCCCTAAAGGAGAGCAGGCGTTCCATCCAGAGCTGGAGTGGCAGCCCATACCGGTCCACACGGTGCCTCAGAGCTTTGGTGAGCGGTCGGGTGGCGACGGGCACGTGGCTCTCTTCTGGCTGGGTTGCTGGCTGGCTGATGCTTCATCCATTTTAGGTTCTTTTTCAGTTCTGTCGCTCTCTCTGGAGACTGTCCTCGCTACAGGCAGCTGATGGAAGAAACGGCGCACACCATGGAGTTTCTGAACGTGACCAGCACATACCAGGTGCAGCCAAGAATCTTCTAACATCAATAAGTTTTGTAAAAAGTACAAATTTTCAATCAAAATCTCTCCCTTTTACTTAAATGAAAACACAGTTTTGGTTATTTTTTAAACAAAAAATCCAATATATGAACTTTTTATAGTGATAATGGTAATCGGAGCGATGGTAGAGTCACTTTAGTCAACTTTAGGAGACATTCAAAGAAGCTTAAATGGTCTTCTATTAACGCTCAAGTCATTTTTACATCGCTACAGATCCTTATTTTTCAGGTATTTTTACAGGGCTCGATATAGCCATTTGTCCGCTGGCCCGGGTCCTGTTTTTCGAGTAAAAGTGACCACAAGATTTATTACTTTCACTTGTCCGCCGCCACTAAAATATCTAACGGTTTATATATTCTTTCACCTTTTTCATTGAAAGTAAATTTCTTATGAAACGCAGTAGATTCACCTCGTCTTCATAATTTAGTTTTTCAAGTAGTCCTGTGTTCAGACTTCATGGCTCTTTGCGGGGAAAACCTTATCACTTCTCCTTCTTCCGCCCATGCTGCTGCTTTCACTGCCGAGTAATTACGCACGCTACCACTACTTTTTTTTCAAACTTTATTGAATGTAACAATTCAATACAAAACAGTTAAACAGCAACAAATGGCTGCTAATGTCAGTGGGTTATTATTACATTTGATTATAAACTGGACACCGACACTGAAGAGAGACTGAAGCATGTCAGAGATGTGGAAGACATGGCAGGAATAGATAGGAATATGTTAGATGGAGTAATGGGTGGAATTAGTAGTATGGACAGCAAGATATTTAATGAATGCATTGAAGATGAAACTGTATCCACTTGCTTAAGCTGAATGTCAAAGAATCAAAGGCAACTCAACACCTGAATCTCAGACTCAAATGCAGTAGAATGTTGGCAACTACTTAATGTTTTTTCTTACAACACTGTAAGGTAAGTATTTCTAGTTAGCTTAACAGATCTCAGTTAGACCTGCACAATATGAGGAAAAACTCGATATGCCATATCAGGAGATTAAATTATGAGGAATGAGTATAATTTATGTATATAAACAAATGAAAGCAAAATAACCAAATAACCATTCCCCTAGTTTAAAAATTATACTCCAAATGACCCATCGCTGACATAGGTTACAAACATCTAACATAACAGGGCTCCATCTGATTGGTCAACAATGAAGGCTGGCCCATCCGATTGGTCAAATGCATTGAGGGATTTATTTGATTCATAAATGTTCACATTAGATTGTTTTAACACATTTAAGGTTTATGATTTATTGCGACATTTGCCGTTAGGAAGCACCATGAAAACCCCAACTAGTGCTACCTACTACACTGCAGTGCTCTTCAAAACATCTGAAACAGACTAGAGCAGATTTAAGTTTGATATGGCCTATTTTCAGTCATTGTGCAAGTGTAGAAATAAGTAATGTCACCCAGAATGCACCAAATTGCACCATATTAAAAGCCTGGGGCTCGACCCCCTAAGTTGCAAGCACTGCGAGCGGGCGTGGGTTCCGCTTATGCGCGGTGTCAGCCAGTAACTTTCAGGCAGGGGCTAAGTTTCAAAAAACGCCGGCCCTGTGGGCCAGGCTGTGCAAATTTCTGGGCTGGTAAGCCAACCCTTGCTTTATGCTTTTAGGACCTCATTGATCTGGTGAAGAATAAACTGACTGGTTGTAATTTACTGTGGAAACGGTGTGGAGCGTCTACGACACACTTTTCTGTGAGGTAACCAACCCCCTTTACCCTCAAGAAAACACGCCCTTATTCTGAAAATCCACACATGATGTCTGTTTTTTTTTTTTTTTTTTTTTCAGAATTTCAAGATTTATGACTTTAAATAAACATTTTTTCTGTTGCTCCCGGAATTTTTTTTTAAAAATATTCTATCACAGACACCAGAAAGAATCAGAAGATCATTTGCAGGATGGCAGTTTCCTGCTTCAAAACATCTAAAGAATCTCACTAAACCAGGCAATTTTTTCACAATAAAGTAACCCCCCCTAAAAGAGACGAGCCCGTGCCGAATTTCAGGCTTAAAATGGGAGTTTGTTTTAAATAAAACCCTTTTAAAAAGTACTTTATTTTTAGCATTTAAGATGACTTTAGCCAAGTTAGCCTAAAGCTTCCTACAGGATGCAGTCTCGATGTTAGCTTTGGTTTTCTTGACTAGTTTAGCATTTCAGCATCAACATTCTTCATTTTATAGCAGTTAAACACATTTTCTACAGAAAGTGTAAATATTTTTTTTGCATATATCCCTTTTTTTCCCCCCTATAATTTTACCACTGCTCTCCTGTTTTTGGTTCTTTCAGGCTCGACATAACAAATCGGCACCAGCCTGGGTGACTCCTGAAGTCATGGACAAACTCAGGATCCTCAAAGACTTTGGGTTTCAGGTAGAAGCTGCAGCTGCTTCTTTTATTTTAGTGTAATTTATTTTGAAAGGGGCTGATTCAACTTCCTGTTTGCAGGTCTCATTTGGCTTCTACAAGCAGCAAGAGAAGAGTCGTCTGCAAGGAGGTGCCAGCTTCTTGAGCTTTTCCAGCCTAAATTAAATGTGCACTTATTTTGAAAGTCCCTGCAGCCACCTCATTTGGCTTTTATTTTTTTGGACTTTGTACTGTTTTTGACATGATTTATTATTATTTTTTTACTTTGTTGCTTTTCAGGAGTCCTGCTGGGAGAAATAGTGAAAAATCTTTCTAGGATGGCCGTTCCTGACCCGACGCGGCAGTTCAAAATGATGATGCTCTCCGCGGTGAGCGAGTTATGATAGTCCAGATTATCTGTAGATTAGCTGGTAAGCATCTTGGGAGCTCTTGTTGCTCCAATGTAGGTCAGATTTGGCTAAAAAGAAGAAAAAAAAATCTTCCTGTTCTCTGCAGCATGACACCACCGTCACTGCTCTTCAAGCCAGTCTGAACGTGTTCAACGGGAAGCAGCCGCCGTACGCGTCCTGCCACTTTTTTGAGCTCTACAGGAACGACGACGGGTAAAAATGTCTGAAGTGACGCTGGTTTGATTCCTCAGAACCCATTTGAAGGCGAATTTATCTGTTTTTGCACCCAGATCCACATCTGTGTCCATGTTTTACCGCAACGACAGCAGCGTAGAACCGTACCCACTCCAGCTGTCCAACTGTTCCCTTGACTGCCCCCTGGAGGACTTTGTGAGCATTACAAGCCATTTTATATCTCCAAACAGAGATGAGGAGTGTCAGCTGCCCTCAGCAGAGCTCGACAGAGGTGAGCCCCTCGCAAGCACCGCCACCGTCAAAAGCCAACGCACTCACGCCCCTTTGTTCCCGGCTGCTTACAGAGGTCATCATCAGCCTGGCCGTGGCCAGCTGTCTGCTCTTCATCCTCATCGTTATTCTCCTCACCGTCGTCTGCCGGCAGAGTGAGCCCTTCAGAAACAGGGGGTACCACCACGTGAGAAACCAAGAAGCTGGTGAGGCGTCCTGACAGAAGCTCCTCCCACTGAGATCCGCAAGGATCGATTTGTACGATGGCAGTAGCGGCGTGGATGATGATGAACTCTGAACTGTGCGTGTGTGATATTTGTCCAGGACCAAAAAGCCTTAAAATAATGGGCGCTTATCGGTGGTTAGTGTTTTTTTAAAATTTTTTTTTATGGGTTTTCCGATTAGAAACTGTTCTAGAGTGTCGGGATCATGCTGGGGAAATTTAAAATGTGGTAGAAATGCTGTATGAGGGATATTTGGAAACCAAAAGTGACACATTTGTGGGGGTTTTCTCCAAAGTATGGAAGGTCAGAAGTGACTAAATGAAATAAAGTGCAATTAAAAAATGAAAAAGAAAAACTTTTTTTTTTTTTTTTTAACATTCAGAAATGAATCCAACTAAAAACATGTGATACTCAAAGTCTCCTTATACCATGACCAGTGAACACATTTAGTGGGTGGAGCCAAGACTTTCACAAAAGGTTTTGCCTTAATAAAGTCAAACGCTTTATATTTAAGTTTTTCCTCTTTAATTTATTTTATGCAACTGCTGTACTGACATTAACATATGCAAACCAGAAACATTTAGTTTTTGCTAACAAATGTTATGCTAACGTGAGTTTTTAAAACTTCCAATTTGTAATCCCGATTTACTTTATAGGGTCAAAGCAATTAAAGCTTAAAAATATAAGAATGTATGTCCAATTGTTGGAAAAAAACAACCTAATTAGTTTAACAGTTTTTGTTCCTTTTGGCTTTCCATATTTTTCAGTTACTGCCATTTAAAGAAGGCAGCGGAAGTCCTTTGAAACCCTTTTAATTATGAAAATGAATAGTTTTTTATACGTACATAAAAGTAATCATGTTACTCTAAATTTCTTACAGCTTTATAACGAAAAATGTATAATTTATTCTCAGTATTAATGTTTGCTAAATTAAATAAACAAAAAACGATTGTATGCTGGACTGAATCAGCAGGTGGAATCATCTGTCGATATAAGAATTTCTAAATTACAAGCCTCCACCTTAAACATGATTGTTGTTTTAAACGTTAGTTTTCTAGCTGAAATCCCTCAATTTGTTAATAAAGTAGGGCAGATCTTGAAGACTTTCATGTGTTTTCGTTGGACTGATGAGCTAAATTCCAGCATAATAACTGACAGAAATTGTTGCATATCCATTCTAGTTTCCTTTTTTCAATGTTTTAGTACCAAAAAAACAAATCTATAAAGTGTGCCGTGATGAAATGAGCACTTCCAACCGGTTTATGGGATGCAAAATGAGATAAAGACTTTTAAAGACCCACTCCAATGAAAATCAAGTTCTGGGTGTCTTTAACATGTTCTTGTAACATTTTTCTAATGATGGAGGACATGTATAAAAAAAAAATCTTAAAAGCTTAAAATTACATTTCTGAAAAAATTTTTATTCAAATGTTTGAGACGAAAACAAAAGACCGCAAGCTCCTTTCAGCATCAGGGAGGGGAAGTGGGGCGGGGTTGCTTCACACCAATGGTCCCAGTCGTGGTTTCTAATAAATTATGTACAAAAAAAACAAAGCAGATTTTGGGATTTAGGCTAAAACGGTATAATCATAATAGGACAAATGGGAAAGATGATCAGATTGGGACTTTAATATTCAATATCGAAGCATGAATCAGCTTTTAATAAATGCAAATTTCAAGCAAAAAACGCTAAAATGATTGGGTAAAACTGTAAAAACCAATAAACCAATTAGTCAGCGGTGGTAGAATTCTTTTAATACGTCCCTTTTTTCTCTCTAACAACCAATAACGCGTCACAAATAATTAAATTAAAGTCACTGATCAAAGTTTCCACCAGGGATTAGGAGCATAAAATGCTCTGTAGAGCTGCTGTCCTCAGCAAGGGTGACCCTCATGACCCTGTTATGTGGCAAATTCAACCACCTGACCGTGGACGTGACCTGGTGGGAACGGTCAACTAACAGGGAGACACGAGGACGGTTAAAAACCCTTGCTTTCATAAGTTCTGCAACAAATAAATACGATTCCTGTTGGTTGTTTTTCATATTTTATTTTTAACAACAGTGCAGTAGGCCTTTATTTGAACACCTAGAGCTTTTCCTGCTTACAATTAGTGATCAGTTGCATGGGTTACATTCAGTATGGCCACGGATCAAACCATCGACAACATAAAACACCTTCAAGCTGCAGACTTTGCAGCAAGTCAAGAACATTTTCACACAAGAATGACAACTTGGTGGTGCAGAAACATGCATTCTGCTCTGCGCTTGAACAGCGGTGAGAACTTAGCTTCTTATACTGGAATCCTACAATGGCGGAAAATGGAAAATTGTTCCGAGACTTCTCCAATCTGGCTTTTGTGCAAAGGTTTCATGGTAAAGCTTGACGGTTATGGTTTTACAGTGTTAAAAAGGCGATGTTAATACATGCATATGCGAGTTTCAGGCTCCCCACGGGTTTGAACACGTACAAAATGCAGAGCCACTGAACGTTAAACCAGTTGAACTTTGACCAATCAGGGGCTCGGATTTGGTAGTGACATATAGGTCAGTGTTTTTCAACCAGTGTGCCATGGGAGATTGCCCTCATTAACTGATCTAAAACATTTTCCATCTCCAGGATATCAGCGCTCTTTGTTCATCCAAAAAGGCCCTGATAAAACACTGAGTAGTTTGGAATATGAAAGATTGAAAAATACTGTTTTCTTTGTTTATTTGATTAAATTAAAAACATTTTGATAAGAATGACGGTACCGCGATTTAGCCGCAGCTATAACTGTTTTCTGAAAAGTCCCGCCCCTTTAACTGTCTCCACCAATCATTCTTGGAAGCTTAATCACATGTCATCAGTCTGACCAATCAGAAGTGGTTAAATTTTTCACTTCCTTTTTCAGATTCTGCTCATAAAGTCTCTGTTTTAACAAAAATAGCAGTTAAAGCTCGTCTTTAGCGGTGTAGCTTTCCACAGAATCCGGTATCAGACCGTGGAAAAAGTGAACAAAACCATGAAGCTCAGAGACGTGAGTCTGTTTGCGTTCGAAAGCTGTATGGACCACATCTCCCATGATGCATTGGGTTAAAAGTGACAGCGACTCAGCGCACAATGAATCTTCGTTGTTAAACATCTTGAAACCACAACGAACACGAATCAAACAGTTTTTAAATCTTCTAACTTAACTCTTATTACATCTTTTAGAAAAAACAGCTGCAGCTTCCAGCTTTTTTTTGCCACAATTATCACAAAAATGCATGTGAAATTGCAGAGGGGCTGTAGATCAATACAGACTATGAGTTTCTCCTTTTTTTTTTTTTACATTTTTGGATGGTGGTGTGCCCCGAGATTTCTGACATGGTTAAAGTGTGCCGAGGCTCAAAAAAGTTTGAAAAACACTGCCATATGTAGTTTCATTTCACAGAACCGCTAACAAATTGATCATGAAGGAGGAATTAATATTTGCTTATTGTGCCCAACCGGAACTATATGACGAATCTTTCAAATATCGGAAAAGTTTGGAGCAAGATTTACACCACGATGACATTTTGCACTAAGCCTCCTCAAACTGTAGGTGGCGGACATGCGCTAGTGTCGGTTGTTTGTGTGAAAGCTGTATGCCAAAAGCGCGTTTAAAAACCGGGCTTCCTGAATGCGCCACACATGCCCGGTGTGAACGTAACTTGAGATTTTGGTCTGAGGTGCGAGTCACGGATGACGTATTGCTGACATGATGTAATCCGTGAAGCTCTCGGGGTCACTAAGGTGACGGAAAAAAATAACACACCAAAATATACATGTTAGTAAAAATCAATGTAAAATAAAAGTTATGTATAAAAGCACGCTAAATTTGAAAATATCTATGACAGCACACAGCCTAAAAAACTCCACACAATACTCATTAGAAACAGATCAACATGGCAACGATTAAAAACAGACACCATCTGATCATTTCTTGTGCAAATATAAAGGAATGCAAATATTTGATATGATAAATGTGATGGCACATTGACCTTCTCCTTCTCTCAGGATAAACAGTAAAATAGAGGATTACTAATGTTAAACAAAGGAAAAAAAAGCTACATTCAAAACCTTTTTTCTTCCTCTTAAGGTGATCATCGTCCAAGTGCAAAGTCTTTGTGTCACAGCTCACAAAACATTAGATGAGATGTTATTTAACTTTTTTTTTTTTTGGTCACAAATCAGCTTCGATGACCCGTCCCATCCGAACCGAGAGCTGAGTCACATTCATTGCTGACTGAAGTAACTGATTCGGGATCTTAGTGTCACAAACCAAATCTAAATCTAACATAAATTGGATATTTTTCTTCACGTTTATGTAGAAAGAAGGCTTTGTCGCCATCCTGCTGTAGTGACTGAAACAACGCCTGAGTCATCGATTTATGACCAATGAAACACAGACCCTACCACTGACTGGAAATGAGAACCGTGACATCCCCAGTAGAAAGTGCATTACTTCTGGCACCAACCACACAAAGTCAACTCAGTCGACCTTTATCCGTGATATGGCCGTCTCCATGTTGGAACCATAGATCGTCAGTTTGCAGCGATCGAGTTGGACTGAGTAATCATGGAGGCATCCGATTGGTCGGTTTATAACGTAAATAACTTTCACTTCAGAAAAAAAAAAAAAACTACGATGAACTAGAATATGTTAGCTTCTTCGAGCTGTAGGTACTTCCTATTTAGAATGTGAGGGGGAAGGGTCACTCAGTCCAGTTCTCACCTGCAGTCAACTACCCTATATGGGTTCTGATTTTATTTTCTTATTGTTTGCCATTATTTTTAGCTTAACATTTAGCATTGCTAAAAGATGCAATCAGGCGACACGACACGCCTTTGCTGGGCTCTCACAGTTTATATGGCACCAAAACGTACAACTTTAGCCAAAATCAATTAGGAGTCCAGCAGCTAAAATATTGGAGGAACTGTTAGCTACGTTACAAACCCCTAGCTAGTTAGCTTCAATTAGGCTACGTCCAAAATTCCACCCTACTGCCCAGCTACTAAAAGACTATTTAGTGTGGAACTATCTAATGATCTTAAAAGCAATTCCAACACCATACTCACAACGTTCTTTTTAATGCAAATATGACGTCAACAATTTCACAAAGTAAAAAACTAATAAATGTTGCGACAAGCGTTTATAAGCCCACTGTGTTCTGATAGTGGAAATGTTGATATTTTATTAATAAAATATTTTTTTTGTTTGGCAAAAATGTTACAAACGCAATGAATTGCGGTCTATATACCCCAATCTAGTCACTATCAATGCGCACTAGTTTTTCAAGGAGAATTCTGGGAAATTGCTAGGGCACTCGATTTGGCCGAACGCACTACATAGTGCTTTAAGTAGTGAAGGATTTCGGACATAGCCATAGTGAACCTGCATGTCCCACTAGCTAGCTAGCACCTTGTGACGTTTTTAACACTGGAGATGATACCGGCGACACCGAAATAACACATTCTTTGGCAAACCGCAACTCTTCAACAATTACGTTACATGCGTAGGAGCTTGAAGAGTTACAGTTGTCCAAAGAATGGCAACATTGGAGCTAAAGCTCTGGTGTTAAAGCGTTAAAAGTTTTTTCATCAAACCATTTTGACCTATCACGATATTGTCGGGTGTCACGTTACTAAGATAACACCTTAAAGATGTTAGCCTCTTTAGCTTGATGAGCTAGCTGCTGTACACTTGCGTTAATTTTAATCCGACTAACGTTTAGATCGTTTAGAGCCGTTGGCATAAAAGAAATTTAAGAGATCTTTGAAATGTTTTTTTTTTTTGCAAAACTCATCCTAAAAGCACCAAAAATCGATGACTTGAGTGACAAACACACCATTCAGCCCCGTCCCGTTTTCCTTATGGGTGCCCCTTAATTCTGGGGGGTGCAGAAGTACATATGCGATGCACAGTAATAATTCTGAGGCGTGGAATAGTAGTTATTGTGCGGATGGTGGTGGTTGTTGTTGTTCTGCGGGGTGGAGTAGTAGTTGTGATGATGATGATGATGTGGATTCTGGATGTTTCCATTTGCGAAGAGGAGGGGGGCTGTTGAGGGCAGGTGCTGCTGGCCAGACGCCCCGCCGGCTGCTAAAGTCCCATTGCGCTGGATGGAGCCGTACCAACTGGATGTCGAGAGCTGGGGTGTGGTGGAGAGGAGACTGAGAGGTAGGAAAATCGGTTAGTCTGGGGTTTTTTTCTTTTCAGGTTAGAGTAAAACATGGTTAGCTGACTCATTAGCACTCACCTGGCGCGATCGCTCCTCGCATTGATGCTTTTGGACAGGTCGTCGTCACTATCGTACCGCCTCGGGTTATCAAAGAAATAGGCCCTGGAGCTGAAACTGTGGCTGCTGATCATTCCCCCTTGAGCCTGGAAGATACAGGATGTTCAACCTTTACCACCACCTCCACTTGGTGGGAGACGCTGAGTTGGGGCTTGCTAGTTTACCAGGTTTTGATGGGGTCTTTGGACCCTGAAGAAAACCACCACCAGGCTAGTAGGCAGCAGCTCCCAGAAAAACAAAATGACCCCAAAAATGATGTAGGCCTCGCCGCTGACCTCTTGTACTTCAGCCTTTAAAAACATGAAACACTTTACGGTTTGGCTTTTTTTTTTTTTTAGACACTGCCATGCTGGACAAGCCTCAAAATGATGGTGTTAAATGTATGGATTCTAAAATGACAATAATTGACAATTTTTCAAAAATGAAGCAAATAAGGAACAAATGTACCAAGGGTAACAAACTCAAGGATTGATACTTGATTTAGAGTGCGATTGCGGGTTGTTTGACAAAAGTACACAAAAACCAGTCTAGATTGGTTTTGCCTGTCAAGCCCCGCACCCCATTTGATGTAGGTCACAATGCACAGGCAGTTATTTATAGCCAGACAAAGCCCTTTAGCCCACCAAGCGTTGCTCTGCCAAATCTGCTAGGATGGATTGTCTTCAGACGGTAAGTGTTCAATCAAACACAACAGGGTACCTGATCGGAAATGCTGTACCAGCCATAATTGAAGGGACTGGGTCTGTCCTGGGGCGACAGGGCCACCACCACGAGGTTGTAACAGGCTCTGGATGTGTAAAGGAGGATCACCATGGCTCCGATGGCTGTTGCTTGGCACAAGGACGTACCCTGGAGGAGGATTAATGTGGTCGTGAACAGCAGCTCACCACACGGATTTGACTCAATGTCTAAACTAAACCCAAGAAAATTACAAAATATGTATTAAAGATTAAATGTTTTCGCTCAGGTTTATACACAGTTAAGTTACTTTCATGTCATCTCTGGCGTTTTCCAATGAAAAGTCTATAAGAATGCGCGTTCCAACGTTCTATCAAAAAAAAAAACCACTAGGAACACTTTTACCTTAGAGGATCAGAGGGGGTCAAGTGGTTTGATGTTAGGGCTTGACAAATGTGTGGATTTTAGGGTTCTTGCATGTTTCATTTCCCCCTTCTTACCTTAGACTCAAGGTAAACGTTGGCAGAAGACATCTTCGCGATCTTGAAGATACACACGGCCAGGGATATGGCACACAAGACGAACAGACTGTCGTTGATCAGGACCCGCGCTAAGACCGCATGCTTGATTCCTCCATCGCTGGGACATAAAGATAAGCAGATGCAACGGAGCCGAACCCAAAGGAAATGATTGGGAACCTTTTGTTTCAACTTACCTTGGCGGCTTGGAGTGCTCAAGAGCTCCTTGCACTAACATTGCGCATGTGAGGTTCACCACCAGGAAGAAAATACTGAGACACAAGAACAGCAAACGCAGTGGAACCCTTCAGGAAGGAAGATGAGCAATTTATTTATGCACAACCACCCTTTTAATTTTGAAAATTCGAGATTAAAGTAGAAAAGAAGGCCATACTTGTATTTGGAGAGCTCCGGGGAATACTTTGCTTTAGCTTTGAACATCACCTACATGGAAAAAAAAAAACTATTCATAACGTGGAAAAGACATTTAAATGACAGCGTTGCCGTTTTCAGACGACCGAAAAGCTCAATAATTAAGCCGTGCACAAGTCCAGGTTAAATAAACAACGCTAGTGTCAGTGGCTCTGAGGGAAAAGGTTCAGTGAGGCCACTTTGAAAACCAATCCCCACAGTTCTATCAGGCTGAAAGGGCGTTGACCGCTTATTTTAGTTTTCAGCCAAGAACAAGAGGATGTAACAAACCAAACTGCTCGGAAATTTCACGCACTGTTGCACTTGTCCACAAGACTTGTGAACTTTTTTATTTTTTATTTGTTTCTTCAGATTCGCACTGTGCTCTTTTTTCTTCTATTTGAATCAATAGAAAGTTACTTTGCATTCATACTGTAGTGAACCGCATCAGAGTTCACCTGCAGGAACCCTTGATTTACTTCTTTGCTCTGCATCAAAGTTTAAGGGAGCTTTCAAGCTTCGCTAACAGATAAAATATGTCAACATTTTTTTAAATTTACCACTTATTTGATACATCTATTTCACTAAATACTTGTTGATCCGTGTGTTACAAAAACCAACAGAGTCTGACTATATTTACAATATCTAACTTTTCTTTCCACATTGTTTGAAATTATTTTAAACAAAAGATGTATATGATTGTTCCCCTCTGTGTTTCACTTTGTAGTTTACGCTGTTGAAATGCATTCTATAGATGTAAAAATATTGCCTTGCAAACTGAAAAATTCACAACACAAAGAGTTCCTACTGAAAAAAGAAATAGAAAAATGACTTAAATTAAAACTAAACTGTATAAGATGATGTTTGTGTTCTTGCAAAATTGTGTCCGGCAAGCTGGAAAACAGCCAGATGAAAAAGAAAAGAAGTGTACAAGAAGGGAATAATAATATGTGATAAAAAACATTTTTTAGCTTTTGCACTAAACATAAATTAGCTATAATAAATCATAAATGCTTAAGGAAATCTGGACGGAACAATCTGAACTGTTGACTGAGCTTTGGACTGGAAATGAATCATGTTCACATGATGATCCGTCTGTGAAATAAGGGAAATGCTTGGTTTTTGTAGCATCTGTTCCCTAATAAATTTCTTTTGCAGTGTTGAGTTGTTTTTACCACTGAGTCATAAATTAATGCCCAAAAAAAAAGAACTTGTATACAAAAGACGAGCTATATTACTTCTAAGAAATCCATTAAGAGTCACAGATTCTCTTCTTTATTACTTTTTCCACAAAACAGAACACGAGTCCCTCGTTTCTAGAGCCTTCCTGACCTATGTTTACTTTTCAAAAATACACAACCGCAGGTAAAAAGCACAGACGCGTGAAATGTTGTGTTGACATGCAACCCACTCAGATTTCCCAGCATGCTTTAAAAGCTTTTCCGTGTAGAACCAAACAGAGTAATACAGACTTAAACAAAAGAAGAAGAAAAAAAGACAATGTTTTGTCTTCTAGTATCAGCACAAATGCTTTAATTAAAACAGAAAACTGTATACGAATTAGTCAAAAATTATATAAAAGATGGTATATTATAGATTTTTTTCACAATATTTAATACCACAATTTGGTGCTCTTTCTAAAAGATTTAACAAATGAGCTATCATTTGTTCCTTTAAAAATGATATTTCAATTCTGCAGTTGAAGCAGAGCAGCTATTGAGGGCATAACGTTTTAACAAAAATGTCCACCTTGTTTGTTCTGACCATTACTCAGAAGAAAAACGTAAAAAACAAATATGGAAATTATACATTTTCTTGGAGGTGGAAATCAAGGAAGTAGGCCTTCTCCGTTTGTAAAAAAAAAAGTGTCTAAAAAGCCCTCACTTCATGGAACAATGTTATCAAAAATGTACCCGGGGATGTGGTGAGGCTGTCTGGTTTGGACACACTACACTGACACAAACTGAACAAAAAATACAATTGTCAAACACAGCAGTGGAGGCTTTATGATGTGGGTTTTCTTTGCAGCTACGTAACTTCTTATGACCATTAACAGCAAGCAGCCATGTCTCTTTTTTCTGAGAGCTCAACACTAAAATTCAGGTTTAAAGAAATGTCAGTTTTAATTTATTTACATGAAAAAAATGACAATTGTATCAATTTTCTCTACACAGGTATCATAGCTGAATAGTCATCTATTAGTAGTTTATTGTAAAAATGTACCTAATTTCTATATTATTTAAAGGACAAAAAAAAGTTTTTGCTGCCCTTTTCTGACTTTGAGCCCCCCGCTCCTTTAAAATCCTGTGCACGTCCCTGTTAGTACTAGCAAGAAACTGCAATCCTCCTGGTCACCTGATCACCAATGCTTACTCAGCAACCATGTGATGCCGCCAAGAGTCCACCCAACCAGTGAAACCAGCTTCCTTCCCTTTTTAACCACATGTGTGAATGAACCAGGCTTTGGCATTAAAAGGTGTTGGCTGAGCGATATCACGCTAACCCCACAGAGCCTGAGCGGGGCAAACCGACCCCTGACTGCTGGGCCGGGCAGTCCGCCACCATCGGTCGGTTGGACAAATGGGAAACTGATGATGGCTGGGACTCTCCCCCCTCCCCCCCCAATATCTGAGCTTTGTCAAACCAATGTACAGTACCATCCTCAGAGGTGAATGTTTTGTCTTGTTGGCTCCCATTGTGTGCTTTGGAATTCACATTATGTCCAGATTCTAGGTTGTTTGTTTTAAAATACAATAAAAAAAATTTCAAATAAGTTTTCCTCAAATCGCTACCCAAAATCTCCATAAAATAACATTCTCTGATGCTTCCAGACTTTTTTTAACCAATAGTTCCCTTTTAGCAGCTCGTCTTTAGCATAGCTAATATTGAGGAGTTTTCCAACCTAAGGCTTTTCATTAAACACCAAAAAAGGTGACGCTTTTACAAAAACCTGACAATCAAAACACCATGTTCCCCACTTCAAACTTAGAAAAAAAAAGGAAATTTCCATTTTTTTTAAATAAAAAAACAAGGCCCATACCAGAGAGGTTAGAAGCAGAATTTTTTTAATTTATTCCAAAATTAGCTTTAAAATTGAAATCTAAAAAGCTGCAGAAAGCTAATCATTGCAAGAGCTATGGCTAACTTTGCTAAATAAATATGATTAAATAAGTTATTGTGAGTTATATTTAAACAATGTTGACCAAAAGAAAAGAAAACAGCCTTTTATTTTTCAAAATAAAAGATTGAAAGATGATTTAAACAGCTATAAAATGGAATACACTTGATCTCAAATGTTACCAACATACATACATTTTATATAACATGGCAATTTTTTGTAAGCCTCAGCTGTATTTATTGACATTTCTGATTTATCTGTTCAGTATGTAGATGTTAAAGTTATGAAATTGTTGATTTTAACCCAGACTCTTTGGTTGATATTTGTGTTGTTTTAAGATTTTTTCCTTTTCTGTTATTTGTTTTAAAAACAACATTCTTAGACTGAATTAAACCAGACAAACAAACAAATAAATAAAAACGAAAATCTGCTGAAGGACTTGGGGTTTGCTGAAATTCTTAGACCACAAATTTTTTATTTGACACAGCATAATTCATGTTAGGCCACTAAAAACTTGCATCAACAGTGGGAGGATGTTTATTGTTGTACAAACGTACAAATTTGGCACATAAATTAGACTCTTTAACAAAAATATTAAATTTTAATTTATGTAAAAAAAAAAACTCAGCTGAAAATTAAAGTCATTCCTTAAGCTAAACATAAAAAAAGTTTCAATTTGGTTTACGAACTTTGCTCGTGTCGCCACATTTTTTGGAGCTACATACACACTTAACATTTGGCACGCCTGCCTAACATTTAGCCCACGCTGTTCACACTGGATAGGCAGGGAGGGGTTTCCTCTTCTTTTTCCTTCTACTGTTTACTAGCGCAGTTCCGCCACCTACTGTTGGTGCGAAACGTTAAAGCAGTGCTAATCTTGCAAATGTTTCGGTTTATTGCTAGCGTCCTTGCAACCTGGGGGGTATTCCAGGAAGCATGTTTAAACTAGCCTGACTCTAAGCCTGAAGTCTGGCTGAAATCCGCCTGAACTTGCTTACTCTGGGTATGTCGGTTCCAGAAGACCGGATATGAGTTGGCGTAATTACGCTCGACCTGGTAACCCTGGGTTAACGCACGGTACATAAAGACATTCTCAATGGATCGCCGATTTCTAGTGTCACCATGGAAACGCGTGGAGAAAAGAAAAAAAAGAAAGCGCGACACTTGAGACGGAAGTGAGACGGAGTCTGAGGTTTTAATGATGGCGGATAAAGATTATAAGTCCATCAAAAAAGTAACTTCAAACTTAAATAAATTTCTTCTATTAGTAATAAATAATTTAGTTAAATTTATTCAACCTAATTTCTTACGTCTATAAAACTCAATAATTGTTTATACAACTCAAATTTACGTATTTATCTAACTAAATGTCACATTACTTCATTAATCTTTTTTCCATCTTAATTACTTATATTTCTTGAACTCTCATATGTCTATTTGAGGCGGCAGATATGCTCATTTTTATAGCAATAAAAAGAACGGAAAAAAATGCACGGAGTGCAAAACTTCAGTGAAGAATTTTCTATCACGGTCATTACTGTGTTGAGCGGTAGGGGTGCTATATAAACTCAACCTCTCCTTTACTCTCACTCATGGTGCAGAGACTTATGCACAGTAGGACAAAATAACTCGTCAAAACACGCTGAAACACAGTAAAACAGCTATGCAACTAAACACATTTTGTAAAAAACCCACACTTAAACCCAAATCCGTCCAGACAGGGAAAGGGAATGATATCCCACAATCCCTTGCGGTGCCGATCTAACAGCAGCATCAAAGTTACACCTACTTAATTGAATTAATTTGAATGAAAGGAAAAAAAACTGTCTGAAAACTACGTGTTATTTTTAAGGTGACCTAACAAAAAAAAGATTTATCTTAACTGAAGCAAATAACTATGTTAGATCAAAGTAAAAAAGTTTAATTTTCCAACATCCATATGTGGTCTTATCACCCTCTCACAGTGAAAAAGTATTATCTGAGCTTCTTCATCCACTAAATCATCTTCAAATGGACACGCCATGCTGCTTCACCTCTCTGCAAACAAACTAACCTTCAACTAAACCTGCTCCAGACCAGTTTATGTTCAGAGCATGAGTTGCCATGGCAACTTGACCTACCCTGAAACATACCTCCATTTCTGGAACCGAAAGCTGAGGTTATCAACTTCCTTAGCCTCAAACTTATCGTGGAAGCTAGCATAACCTGCTTTCTGGAATATCCCCCTGACCATCCTGTCAGGTTTATCTTTATTTGAAAAATAAAAAAATAGTGCAGATAAAAGTAAATCTTGACATCACTACCAATTCCAAGTGGCGAGACACATTCAATGACCATGCCTTAGTTTAGTATGTAGAGCCCGAAAACTGGAAAAAACTTGTGTTAAGTACACATGAGTGCCAGAGGTTTAAACGTGGAAATCTGAACTTGCGCAGCCGAGGGTATTTTTACTTCAAAATACTAAATTTCTGAGGAAAAAAAATCATACAGATAACCTTGCTAATGTCGTGATAAAATGCTACTACAGCTACAACAACTACTTTATTTTTATGCTAACCGGATTATAGAAATACATAGCAACCATTCAATAAATGCATAAAACCATAAACAATGACTTTAAATCACAGGGCTTATCGTTAAAAATTTTAGAACATAAAAATACACTGTAATTTGTGAGAAGAATGGGAACATGAAAAACTTTTACCAAGATGAAGACGAAAGTGATATTATTTTTTTCCTGAAAAATAACGTTCATAAATAAATAAATACATGACATAAATGAAAAATCCACACCTGGACGTGACTCACCTGTGTGAAGTAAAGGTTGAGCAGGCAGAGCGTGAAGAACTGCAGGCAGACGGGGCAGCAGTAGAGCAGCCAGAAGGCCAGAGGCTGCAGCTGGTTGGCCTGCACCACATTTTTAAAGTAGAAAGAGAAGAGGGTCGTCCGCAGCGCAGCCCACAGCAGACACAGGAACAAAAACACGCTCTGGAAGCTGAAGCGCTTGTGTCCGTAGTGCAAAATGAGCCAGAGCTGCAGGTAGACGAAAACAAAGAGGAAAGAGTAGAGGACGGTGTAGACGATGGTCAAACTGAGCTCCACGGTTGGGGAGATCATTGCGCGTCCGGAGGACTCCTCCGCGGAGGTAAACAAGTCTTCCCCTGCTGCTGACGAAAACATCCTCCGCGAGAGAAAAAAAGGACAAAGATGCTAAAAGCGGGTCAGACCCGGGCAACAAGATCCGTGGTTGACACAAAAACGATGGCACTCCAATGAAAACGTGCAGAAAAGAAGTGGCATTATTGCGGTTTTAAAGTTCAACTTTTGGAAGTGGATTTGTTTGAAGGGGAGTTTGGTAAAAAATGAATAAAATAAAAATATATAAATAGGGGGCAGAAAGGTGAGCAAAAAAACAAGAGAGGTTCCCCTCTGTGATTGTCTGCAAAGCTGCTGTCTGCAAAAAAACAACTTGAGGGGGGGAAAGCCTCTCCAGATCAGCTGTGATGCAGTTTTAGACCAGCCCCCTTGCTCCAAATTGGGAAGGAAACTGGTTCTCCGTGGACCGCCATTTTGGCTCCTACCTTGTATGACTTCAATGGGAAAGAAACTGCTGCGGAGCCGCAAAGTTTTAGCAGTTTCCGAGTCACACTTCCTTGATAACACAGAAACGTCCGCCCACTTTTCTGCTGTCTCTATCGATTGGCTATTCGGACCGCCCAGCCTCCGCAGTCTTCTCTTTCTATTGGTTTTCAATGATGTCAGGATGAGATTAGCCCGCCCACTAACTCATGTGATTGGTGGGTTTGTTTTCCCCTTATATGATGGGTAAAAAAAAAAACCTTGCAGTTTCTGTCAAAAAGGAAGCGAAGTGTCTGAGCTTTCGAAATAAAATCTTAATGTAATCTTGTCTTTAAGTATTGTTTCAAAAACTACATATTACAAGAGTATTTTTTCTAGTTACGATACAATCTTACCTGCTACATTATTTAATACCTTTTTCTTTACAAGGAATAAAATCAAAAGTCGCACGAACGGATCTTATTTTGAAATTATTAGAGGAAGTTGTCGAATCGTTGCTAATCAGAGTGAACTTGTTTTCTATAAAACATGCTTTTTTGTTTTAACGAAATTCGTTATTCCACTTGATGGAAACAGTATCCAGAGTTAGCTTTGTTTTATCATTAGACATAACGTGTATAATTTAAACGCGTTTATTTTTATCCCACGGCTTTTTTTGACCAACATCCGCTGCTAATGAACGGTTGGCGTTTTATCTTCTTGTTTAGCTGAACGAACACGAGATTTAAACGAATATGTAGGAATAAGAGCCTTTTCGCTTTTTTGTGGTAAGAGGTATATTTTCCTTTGACAATATAAAATGTAAATCCTGCCTTTTAGGTAAGAGTATATTTCAAAGTAAACGCTTTTTAGACACAAAATGTTTTCCATTTTTTGAAAGAGGGAACCTACTTACTTGCAGTTACTTACATTTTTATTACAAATGCTGCATGATAATAATTCAGTTTGTAAACTAAAAGTTTCCAATCGATTGGTAACTTAGGACCAAAACATAATATATTAAAAAAAGGCTTTTACTTTGCTTTCCATTTCCGCCTCTCTTCCTGTCAAAATTCCCAGCAGTGTCCTTCAGGATGTGGATCTGGACTGCCGTTTTCCTGCTGGGACTGAGCGCAGGAGAGCGCACGGACAAGGAAAAAACGTCCAAACGGATGGAAATCACAGCTGGAGATTTTAATGAGAAGCTGCAATCTGGAAAGATCCTTTTTATTTATTTTGAGCACCAAGGTAGGCCTCTTATTTGGGATGCTGGGAGTGCCCAAATTGAAATAGATGATGAAAGGAAAGTTTGATAAGTTATGATAATTATATAAGTGAAATAAAATTTGTAATTACATGACATTTTACTCTGTTCTCTGATTTTGATATTAAGCTTTCCATTTTGATGTAAAGTTTTAACACTTCAGCAAAAGAAGAAAAATGTGATGCTCTTTGTAAAAATCCCACAGAAAACCAATTTGGGAGAAAAACAACACTTTTGAGATAAAAGATCAAGTTAGTTCATTTAAAAACTATGTTTCTTTTTTGTTTCTTACAAACACCATTAGGTCTAGGCAATCTTACTTTTATTTAGGCCATCCATCCAACCTTTTATTATTTGTTATAAAATGATATTCTTTTATTTATTTTATTTAGTGTTTTTTCTTCAAACACAAGTGTGAAAACGAGATGAATAAATAAAAACAAAAATTCCATTTTTACAGCGTGGTACTGTGGAGACAGTGTGATGATTTTGTTTTGCTGCAATAGTTAAAAAAAAAGTAGAAATAAAAGGAATGTCAAATGAAATTTTACTTTGTTCTATTCTTTTCATTCTTTACAGTTTATTTTCCTTTTTGTTTTGTTTTATTAAACTCTATAATTAGTGGTAAAAGACGAAAAATTTCGTGCTGCTCTTCGAATTAAACCACACAGAAAAAAACCAATTAGGGAGAAAAAAAACTTTAATTGTATTAAAAACAAAGCTGATAATATTATTTAGGGCATTCATTCAATGTTTTATTATCAAGGCCTTTTGTTTTCTTTCTTTTTTCAACACAAGTAATAATAAATAAAAAATTCAAATTCAAATTTTTTTGTATAGATTTTTTCCTGTTGCAAAGAATCTCAAAGTGCATCCCATAATAGTAGTTGAAATACCAAAAATAGTAAAAATAAATAAATGAGTAAATAATAATAATAATAAAATAAATAAATAAAATCAGAAAAAACTCAACACATACACATCCCACAAGTACAAAAAAATACATTGAATTAATTTTTAATAAGATTTATAAAATCAAATGAAAACATCTGGACAAGTAAGAACTACATAAAGGCTTTACTAAAAAGATGAGTTTTTCTTGAAACCCTCCTCAGTGGATGAAGCTCTCACGTCCTCAGGCTGGCTATTCCATAGACGAGGCCCACGGTGCTGAAATCTGGGTTTTTGTTCTTACCACCAGCAGACCTGCACTTGTGGACCTGTGGGCTCTGGGAGGGTCTTAAACTAAAAGTAAATCTGATTAAAAAAAAATTAGGGGCCAGTTCCATTAAAACTTTTATAAAACGAATATAAGAACCTTAAACTCGATTCTAAAGCTGACTGGGAGCCAGTGCGAATATTTCAAAATTGGAGTAGTCTACGATCTGTCCACAACTCATTTGAGCTGTGTGAACACATACATTCTGTTTTAGCTAGCAAAAATACAATTTCTACTTTGCGGCACGGTGGAGGGAGTGCGATGATTTGCAGTTATTTTTGCTGCATTTTTTGTAAAAAAAGCAAAAGTTATGTGTTTTTTAATTTGCTTTGTTTTATGCATTTCCCTAGTAGCTTCATCTCAAATTTGTATATTTTGATGTAAAGTGTGACTTCAGTTTGCCTACAAACAAAACTTGAGACATGCGGTAAGGGAAATTAAGGGCTTGCAGAAGTTTAAAGTCTTCACTCCTTCTGTTTCCAGTCTCTCCACCCGTCTCTCTGTTCCTAGTGGAGATGGAAAAGTCAGCCGAAGTTCTTCAGGATTACGGCGTTCTAGTCAGAAAAGTAACTTTAATCTTCACTGCTAGCAAAAAACATTATTTTAACTTTCGGTGGTTTGTGCGTTAGAGGTGTATCATGTGGTTTTGGTGTTTAGGTGAACTGTCGGACAGAGCTGGTTCCCACGTACTGCACGGATGAACGGCTGCAGCGCACAGCGTTTCTGTTCCGGTAAGCCCCGCTGATGGGAACTGTTCTTAGAAGTTTGCTGCTCCACATGTTTTTGAGGGTTTGATGGAGAGCAGTGTGTCATCGCCATATTGTTTTTCAAGGACATACAAACGGTTAAATAGGAGCAGACATTTAGATCACACATGGATGCAAACCGGGGTTTATCTGTCAAAGTTGTTGGATGGTTTGGAGCTGATGTGCGTATTTCCACAGCGACTTTTTCCTGGACTGCATATTGTTTTCACAGTTCTTTCTGTCCCTTTGAGCCAAAATATCACCCCTGCCGAAACTCAAAAACACGAACCTAGGACCTGACAAGGAATTTGGAACCCCACTCAAAGAATTCTGACAACACAAAGGGAAAAATTGGAAAAAGGAAAAACATAAATCCACTAATGTCGCCAAAACACAAATGTTGGTTTTAAAATTATTATGGGATGGCCACAGGACCTACGGCTTGGGTGGCCATTTGTGGCGAAGTGTGTGACATTTGGCGATTATTGCATCTTGCAATATGAGAGAAGGAAATTTTTGTTCAAGTGGTTTTTCGGGAAATTTCGCAGATATGCCGTCAGCTTAAGTCTACAACCACAACCCAAGAGGCCGCCTTCTTGAATTTTCAAAACAACCAACAACAAAAAATGTCCTTCAGTACCAGCTATCAATTTAAATTCCTACTAGAAGTTCAATCTATCTTCTCACGAATCATCATTGGGAAGCTAATTGGGAAAAGATATTTGGTTTTAAAGTTTGTAGATTTGTCTTAAAGTGATGTCCTGCTGCTTGTGAAATTTAAAAAACATGAATTGTTGGTGCTAGCTGAACAAAACAAAATGACATACTATAGGAACATATCAGAAACATGGGCGTAGTTAACAATAAACCTCAGTTGCCAAGGAAATTCAAAAACGTACTCTTGCCTATTCTTCTGAAAATCACATGGTTCTGTTTATCACCCCCAGGCGACAAAAAAATAATATGGTTGCTATGGAGATAGAACCAACAGAACTTTTTGAAAAAGTTTTTTTTTTAAATGCATTTGTCATGTGTAGCAGCCACTCGGGTGGGTAGCGGGACATACAACGCCGCCTGCAACTTTAATTAGTCTTCCTTCTGCCTCGTATGTTAAAATAAGCACACTAACATAGGACTAAAAATGTCGGTTTGAAGGCTGAAAATGTCCTCGCTCAAACATGGAACACTTGTTTTTTTTTAAACATGTTGCAGCGACAGTTCTAAAACCTAAAAATGAATCGGAAAGTGAACTCCTGATGTATAAAATGATCCTCTTTTTGGAGTGCGAAAGTGCGAAACCTTGTTGTCTGAACCGTTTTTGTGTTTGCAGAGGCGGAAAGGAGTTCCTAAGCTTTGATTTGGACACCGTCTTTGACGTCAACTCCATCGTGGCGGAAGTGCTCTTGTAAACGATGCGCTTCAGTTTCTGAGCCTTCGGGGAAAATGTCTGTGTGGGGGGGGGGAACCGTGACGGGACCAAAAAACATTTTTTGTGTCTCCTCCAGTGCCATACTACGCGAGGAGGTGAAGTACGTCCACACGGACGCCGACCTCCTGGCCATGGAGAGGACAGCCAGAGGGAAGAAGGACATGGTCCTCTGCTACGTCCAAAGCCTGGGAACACAAGGTGAAGACGAGATGCTGAGAAAACGCTGAGGAAGACCACGCCGTTGAGCAGAAATGCATTGTTTCAGAGCACAGGTCGATCATGGAGACGGCGTACGTGTATGGATCCAAACATCAGTTCATCCTCATCACTGGAGGTCCTGTACTGAAACAGTTGGGGTGAGTTTCTGCCCTTTTTCTTGCAGGAGGGGATCACATGTGTTGTGCTGTTGAAGCTCAGGGATTGGAGGAAAGCAGCTAGGGCCTGTTTCAGAAAGGAGGTTAAGTGTAAACTCTGAGTGCATTAACCCTGAAATCAGGGAAACCCTGGGTTTTCTGTTTCAGAATGGGAGGTTTGTTAAACCAGAGAAAACAGAGTAAGTCAAACCCGTTTCTGAAAGAGAGGTAACTTATACTCGGAGTCAGTGTCCATGGTTACTTATGCTGTGAACCTAACCTGGTCGGGAGCAGGTTTTATTCTCCAAACTCAAAGTTTCTGCCGGTCCCCTCCCCTTTTTAAAGACGAAGCGGTATGTTTCGCTTTAACCTTCATTGCCCAAATGTCCGTCACACAGAGACGGTCTAAGTGACAAGAATGGCTTGTTCTTTTTTGGAGGACCCAATAGACGAGGAGGCTGCATTAATTCGTAGAGAATTATATTTACCTCGTACGAGGATTTTGAGACCTAGACTCGATTTTTTGTCATTTCCCCATACGTTTTTGTTTGAGCGTCACCGTTTTTCGTTGCAGTCAATTACATATACAAAATGAAAACAACATTAGATATGTATTGCTATGTAGATGTTTCAAATGTCAAATATTGTCAACAAAGCCTACATCCATGACATGCTCAAATTTGACCTGATTGAATTATGTTTTTATACTTCATATTTAGCTGCTGCCATGTTCTTTTAATTCCTGCAGGATTGCATCTACATGAAAATGAAATCATATTCACTGTAACTCTGCAGCAGCACTTGAAGTTCAGCTGGCGAAAAATATGCAGACCTCTTTTTTCACGGTTGCCATGGTGACTCGTAATATCTGCGCTCCGTTGATAATGGCTTCTTATAGTCGCGGTCCGCACGCTTACCTCCGAATCAGTCCACTCAGAGTTGATTGACCTAACTCCAATCAGCTTCTATGAAACAGAAAACTCAGAAAAACTCAAACTCTCAATTGACCAACTCAGAGTTCAAGTTTAACCTCAGAGTAGGTTAAACCTCTTTTCTGAAACAGGCCCCTGGTCTCTCAATGACTCGGCAGTTTATTCATTGTGTTATGATTTAGATTAAACTGAGATTATTTCTACCTTTTAGAATATTCCTTAAGCGACTTTTGCTTTGGTATGGTGCAAACAAACAAAATACACACCAAAAGATACAAACAAAAGGAATTATATTAACAAAACAAAGTTTTGCTATAGAAAGTCTTCATTATATTCTGACCTTTTGAATAGAAAAAACACCACATAAGTAGAAGCCACTATCTAAAGAAATAAAAATAAAGAAATAATAAAATATATATATATATATAAATCTTATAATAAGGAGAAAAAAGAAACTTAAAGCATTTTAAACCCAACATCTGCAGTCAAAGTCATCAACCACAGAACATTTAGAACGGTGGAGAACCTTCCAAAATGAGTCAAAGAACCCAATGAGAAACCAGCCAGGAGGTCACAAAGCAGCAGAACAAACAAACAAACCCAAAAACTCCCAAATAGAAAAAAAAACATTTGGACAGAAAGTTTGTTGGGATCTTTTAACCGGCAAACATGGTGGTGGTCGGATGATGGTGTGGGGCTTTTAACTGATGGGATGATGATCCAAGCGTATCAGAAAGTCCACCTGCAAGGACTAAAGACGATTAAAAGTGGGTTTTAGATGCTGTATTTGGAGATTGGTGCTGAAAAACTCTGTATTGGGCGCAAATTAGGAGAAAAATTGCATATAAGGAAATGACTGAAGCGTCGATTTGAATCCGACCCTGATCTGAATTTTTCCTCCTTGCAGGGTGAATGAGTCCTCGCTGTCGTCTCGGGTTTGGTTCCTGCACTGCCGGATCCCCGGCGGGTTCTCCACCCCCACGGCTTCTGAGCGCTGCCCTGTGACCCGCATGAGAAGGGCCCTGTCCACCCTGAACCTGCACTCCTTCCTGCAGCTGATGGAGGCGCCTTTAGTCGTGCGTCATCGCCAGTTCCCTTTTCTCACACCTGTGCTGCTCTGACATGCCGAAAACAGCGTTTGTCTCGTCTGCAGCTTGAAGTGGACGTCGACCCCTCCTCCGTCCCGCCGCCTCAGTTCCCCTACCAGCTGACCCCCCAGGTCTTCCTCTTTTCCCGGCCGGCGACGGAGCACCTGGACCGGGATGCGGCCGGCGCCCTGGCCTGGAGGCTGCGCGGCGTCGCTCTGCTGCTGCTGGTGCACAGGTACGGCAAAGCTGTGCTTGCAGAAGAACGGCTGCTTTTGCCCCCTTCTGTTAGCGTAACAGCCCCCCCCGATCATCCGCTCGCAGACAGAGTCCCGCGGTGAAAACCCCCGAGGAGTTCAACGTTGCGTACCGCCGGCCCGAGAAGGTGCGACGCTCTCGTTCACAATCAGATGGAGCTTTTTCCTTTTTAATTAGATATTTCTCTCTGCTTCCAGAGTTCAGAGGTGAAGTATTTGACCTTACACAGCCTCGATGAGGTCTCCGAGATCTTCCTAGATCAAGACAAAGAGGAGGAGGAAGAGGAGGAGGAGGAAGAAGAGGAGGATGAATCACAATTTGGTAAAAAAAAAAAAAGGTAAAAATAAAACCTCAACAGGAAAAAAAAAGCATGTTTCTTGATATATTTGTATTGTGTTGTCCTAAGGAAAGCTGAACGATGAAGTTGCAGCGTCTGTCTTCGAAAACACAGGCAACCTGATGGATTTGGACTCCATTACCCAGCTAACCTCTGAAAACTTCCACTCCGAAGTTGCACAAAGCAGCCTCACGGTGGTGCTGTTCTACCTCAAATGTAAAACTGATCTCTGAGAAGATCCGATATTTTTTGTTTTCTTTAATGAAATAAAAATAAACGTTTTTTTTTAGTTGATTATAGAACATCAACCCATAGTTTCATAATGTTTTATGGTTTTGACCATTAGGGGATGCTGTTTCCATGGCATTTCTCAGCTCCTTCATTGAAGTTGCAGAGAAACTTGAAGGTAAACTGGTAAACTTTGTCATTTACGTTGTGTTTTAAAATCCCTTTGCGCCAAGGCAAGCGCACAAAATTAACTGTAATCTCAGTTTATGTTCACTTTCTACCAAAATAAGGGGAAAAAATTCTCTGTTAAATGTTCATATTCCTGAGTTTTGGGTTTTAGGCAACAATTCCTCACGTTTTATTTCCTGCTAACGCCTAGCTTTAAATATCCTTGAGTTAATGTCAACATTTTTAGCTGAGTAAATAATCTCAAACTGACCCGTCAAGGTGATAAATCTGCAGAAACACACAAGACGCTTTACTCTTTAAAATTTGGGCTAAATAATTAGAATTATGTCCACAAATGGAATAAAATAGCCTTTTGAACTTATACGAGCTAATGTGGTTTTATTCCATTTTTCAAAATTAATTAGAAAAAGTTTTTGTGCGCCTCAATTTAAATCTTGTTTTTCTTCTTGATGTGTCAAATATTTACATTTTTATTTTATTTTTAGAGTCCAAGGTGGATGATGTTCTGATGAGCGTGGTGGACTGTGGAGAGTGGACTGACCTCTGCGCCGCTCAGCCCAGCGCACTCGTGCCTTTCCAGCCAATCACAGAGTTTCCCAGGGTTGTGCTGCTCCGCCCACAAGAGTCACCGCAGTACTATGAATCCATGCTGGGCAGTGAAGCGCTACATCGCTTTATCATACTGTAAGGAGATGCTAAGCTAAGTCATTCTATCTCAGATTCACTCAAAAGGATGTTTAAATACGTACATGTGCTAAAGTAATTTCCAATTTTATGGGGATTTAATATGAAAAATGGGGCAATACTTCAACATTTTGCTATTTGATGTTTTCAGTTTCAGCCCAGAGTAACAAACCCAAAAGGGAAAACAAAAACGTCTGCTAAGGCTATGATAAAAATTCATAATCAAATCATACTAAAATTAGTTTAGATGCTAGTGCTTTAAAAAATTGCAGGAATTTTATACACAAATCAAAATGCTTGATGATAAAAGCCCCACCCCCTGTTTTTAGATCCAAAAGGTCGTACAAAAAGCTGCAGTTCCTCGATTGACCACTAGGGACTGGTTGTAAAATGTTTAAAAATTCTATTAATTTCTATGTGAAAATGCATCAATCAAGCCAAAATAATGCAGAGTCTTGTGGCTGTTGTCATAAAATATCTATTGGCTGTATTTATGTCTATGTTAGCAGCATTTGTGCGTAAAAAATTGGGAACATTTTGGCTCAAAATGTAGTCAGGAGTGCGCAATACAGTAGTGCAGTTTCCCTGAGACAAATGCTTCTGGATTCCAACTACAGAGTGTGACTTCAAGTGAACCCAAATAATAAAATAGAAATGAATGCAGGTTTGTGTCTCCAGTGGTCGCAAAGTAAAGAAGAAAATGTAATATTTCAAATCCCCAAACACAAGTTATGCTCATTCATAACAAACACTATGGAAATGTTAGACTTTTCTGAGCTTAAGATGTTTGTCTGAATAACAGCCAGCTTATTTTTGTGATTTGATTAAACAAAGTTTCTTCTCTCAGAGGCTTCCAGCCACACTTTGCAGTCCCCATAGCCTCAATTTTCCTCAGACATTTATTGGTCTTGTGGTTTGTTTGGGTTTTCTGTTCGCCTGCAGGCTTGCTTTAAAAGTTTAAGCACAGATTTACGGGATCATTTTCCAATTATCGATCCAGTTACCGCTGGACTTTTAAAGCTCTAGTCTACCGTCTGTGACCAAAGAACATGTTAATGCAGCCAGGTGTGTTTAAGATTTATTTTCATTCAGGAGCCGCACTGCTGCTCCAGTGCGACTATCTACTCAGGAGGAAGTGACGTCATTCCTTCAGGAAGTACCTCACGGATCCCAAACAGGCGACAGACCCGACAGAGTCCTGGGGTTGTTCAGGTCACCGACAGGTAGCTGTAAAAAAAATTAATTGAAAATAATAACAATTCTTATTAGAATTTAAAAGAAGTAAAATGTCTTCATTACAAAATAAAAACATGGCAAATCTGTAAAAAAAAGACGTAGATTGACTGTTTTTGCAGATGCATCAGCGTTCGTCGAGGCAGCCATGTCCCTCAGAGGGGAAGTGCTGAGCGGACTGCTGATGGATGGACCGGCAGAAAAATGGTATCGCCCCAAATTCTACATTTTCACTGCTGCTCTATAAAATGGGTCATCCTCTGCCAGCTCCTCCGCAATTGTCTGGAACTTTGAAGTGGGCGTGGCCATAGAGGCTTAATATTTTGTTCAGATTTTAACGGAAAAACATTTTTTTAAAACCATTTTCTTCTTCTTAGCATATAGTCCTGTCAACTATTTAAATAGCCCTTGACTAAAAACTGATCAAAGGAATGTCTGTTAAAATCATTATTTATTTTATTTTGAAATTGTATACTTATTTGAATTATATAGTATTGGGGCCACCATAAAACAAAATAAATAAATATGAGAATAAAGTCACAAGATTATGAGAGAAAAATCACAAGTTTACAAGAATACAGTCACAAATTTATGATTTCAAAAGTTATAATTTTACAAGGAAAAGGTTATGCTTTTTTCCCAAAATAAAGTTCCAGTTATATCAAAATAAAGTTTTACATCCTATTACTCTGAATTGTCAGCAGTGTAAATGAAAGTTGCGTGATTGTCTGTGTTGAAACATTGTAAAAGCTAAATGTAACTTTTTTTTCTAAAAACGTATAAGTTTTTCCCTTTCAAAATGAACGCTCTTTGAGGCATAAATTTATGACTTAACTCTTGAAAATTGTATGATTTTATTCTTCAATTGTTGTTTTTTTTCTCATAAATTTGTGATTTTTTCCCCCAGACTTGAATAACTTTAATAATGATAATTGTTGATTTTTTTTTGGAAATGCACCACATTTTTCCCAGAATTATGTCATTTTTTTTGTTCATAAATATATATTTTTTAACTTCAGAATTCAACTTTATTCTTTTAAATGGTCTAATTCTTATTTTGATAAATGTATGACTTTTTCTCAATATTGTACATCATTCTTTTGGTCAATTGCTGAATTTCTGGTTATTGTGATCCATGCAGTAATTTCAGCAAAAACGAAACTAAGTTTCTGCAGGGTGTGTTTTGATTCGAAGAATTGTTGCATTGACCAGTAGCTTTTTTCTAAGTTTTTAACAGAACAGTTCTTAGTTAAAATGATAAAATTATTCCCTTGTTGAGTTCAAGCCACTAGTTATGTCAAAAAATGTTGCACAACCAGTCATCTTTAAATGATACTCTGCAGAAAGTAATAACAGTTTCTTAGTTTCCTCAACCTTATATCCTTTTATTTTGAAATTCTGTAAACATTTGATTAGATTTTAGCCTTTTTTCTTTAGTAGTTAGTTTCTGATCCCCTTGTTTGTATGTGGCGCACAGGGCTGCAGCTCACGCACTGCATCTTCCGGCCGTGTTGGCGTTTCCCTCCTGGAGGACTCCTGCTCATCCGTCGGCTCTGCCGGCGGCGTCCTCCTCTGCGGCGGAGCTGCTTTCGCAGGTTCGCTTGGCGATGCTCCACCCCATGGTACGCACATTCACCTCTCTAACTGCTTTGAAATGTGTCCAGAATTGTGACGTTTGCAGCTTCGGAGCAATCACTAAAGTGAGTTTCAAAAGCGTCATTTCCATTCAGCCCCTTCGAATAACAAAGTTCCTTATAGGCTGGATGAGTGTAGCCTCTGTGCAGCCTTCAGGAGACGTTGGAAATCTGCTTATTTGAAAAGTCATCTGATCTGAAGATAGGATGAAGGCGACCTCTAACAGCCTCTGACCGCATTTTACAAAGACAATATTTATTCATCAAAATAGAAGAATTTCCCCCCAATAAGAAATAGCATGAGGGCCACACAAAGTTCATCACATCTGCTTCCACGGTGGAATAAAAAGAGAAAATTCTTTTTTTTTAAACAAGTCATTATGTGCTTTAGTGCATTGAGTTGAAAAATATGAGGAACAGTTGAGACGATTGTTAATCTGGACATGCCATCAATTTTACCCAATTTTCAGGACAATACTGCAGTTCCAGAGCAACAGTTCAGTCTGTGCTAGCATCAGTTAGCGTCTTAAAAGACCTTGACTGAACTACAGGGTGAAAAGAGGACAACATATTAGGAAAAGTCACCAGTGGAAGCCTCTCATCTGACCTGAAAAGATCAAATTTGACATTAAAGCAGAAAATCGCCGACATTTGTCTTTTTATTCCATTGACAGCCTGAGCTAACGGTGGACAACCTGCCGTCCTTCCTGTCGCTGGGTAAAGCCTTGCTCCTGCTCTTCGTGGGAGAAGAGGAGGACGAGATCGGGCAGAGGCAGAACCAGGAGCTGGTGGAGGAGATGAGGAGAGCGGTGGAGCTGGGAGGAGCCAGGATGGAGCGGTACCTGGCCTGCTGGATTCACCTGTACGCGATTCTTCGTGAGGATTTCTCTCATCAGAGTCGGGGTTGGTGCGTCAACATCTTTGGTTCTGCGCTTTTCAGGGGCAGCACTCCAGCAGGGATGTCCGTCCTGGGATCCTACCTGGGGTACATGCCCCCACTTCCTGCGCTGGTGCTCACGCATTTACCAAACAGGGAGGAGGTTTATCAGTACCCGGCCGACAATGTTGTAGCAGCCCCCTCTGTTTTGCAGTGGCTGGAGAGGATTGAGGACGGCGCCGAACTGCCTGCAGGTAATGCGACACGACAGTTGCAGAAATGTTTTTAACAATCCTGCCAAAAGTTTCTCCTTTTACATAAACATACTTGATTGGTTGAGGGATTTGTCCAACACAAGCCCTTTCCAGCCTCCTTGGCGACTTATTTTCTGAAAAGTGTCAAATCTGGCAACGCGTTTGGAGATTTGAATTTAAAAGCGCGATTTGTTTGGCTATTTCTGCTCTCACTAAGCAGGAGCGCGTGCTGCTGTGAGGTTCCGCCCACTCCGAAGCAATTTCCACAGTGGATGCGACAGTCAACTCCCCGGCAGGTGCAGGAAGGGGGATCTACACCCCGCCAAAATAAAAGGGCAGATAAATAACACTCGATGTTGCAGCAAATCTCCCCCAACTTTATAGCGTGGAATTATAAAATCTGATTCTCTTCTTCCAAAACCACTTTAAGAAAATTATTACAACTGACGCTCAAATCGATAAAATAAAGATGACCTTCTTTTTTCTGTGATTAGCACGATCACTCCTGGTAAAAAAGGAAGATGTTGTAGGCTAGTTTATGCAAAAATGTTAGAATTTATACCAATACAATATTTTTTCAGATGGATAAAAGAGAGGGTACATTATTGTTTTTATGTTTTACCAATTGTTTGTTTTCCGTTTGTTTTACCTTTTTTAATATGCTCCACGCAAACAGTATGCTTATTAGGCAATTACCTAATTTAGTAACTTTTGGCTCAGCCAATAGCAACTCTCCTTAGTAATGCGATGGTAACAATGATCTGTGCATCCAGCAATTCGACCTGTAGTTTATTGAATATCCACTAGGGGGCAACAACAAATCGCTTTCAAATTCATGCGCAATCGGCTTCCTGCCTTTTTGACACTCAAAAAGGTTCAAAATGAAGATGACCCCGTTTTACGGCAATTTGCAAGATCACTTAGGAGAAAAAAAGGGAGATGTTATGGGCTAGCTAACGCAAAAATGTTAACGTTTTACTGCTGGGACTTTTTGTTTGGCAGCACAATGTTAGAAACTAAAACACAAAACAATACAAAGTAGTAACTTTACTCTATGAAAGTGTTTTTTTTTAAACACTTTGCCTGTCCCAAGAATGGATAAAATAGCAGATAGGCGTTTATATTTTACCATTTACGGGTAAAGAAAAACCTCAATGCCAAAGATAAGCTAATTAGGCGATTACGAACTTTGGCAACTTCTAGCGACTTTTCTTACTAAGGAGATGGCAACAGTGTTCTGTGTGTCCGACTACTCTACCTGTGGTCTATTAAATATCCACTAGAGGGCACTAGCAAATGGCGTTGAAATTCATGTGTAATCATCTCCCTGCTTTCCGGTATTATGCTCAGATATTTATCATTTTTAGATGAACCAAAAATCCTCAAAAAGTCCTGCTGCCATTGCTAGCAGCCCCATGTGGTCAGGGGTGGTATTGCTCCACTACTTGTTTGTATGTGTAAATGTTCCCAGAACTGACAGAAACAGAATTGTACCGATGAAAGGCCTCAATGTCACATTTGACAGTTTTCCGTGCTTTTTTCTTTTCAAAACTAAAAACAAGGATTTGGTTTAGTCAAACAAAACCAGGCCATAAAGCCAAAACTAGATTAAAACAGGAATACATCTTTAAAGAATTGTGTTGTGTTTCCGCCGTCACCTTCCCCCTTTGAGAGGCTTAAAGGTGCCAAGATGGCCGCTGTTATCACCCCTCCAGTAGGTGATGCCACTTGTCAATCACCCTTTTTTAGTGATTACTCACAGACACACCGTTTGGATTTAATGGATGTGTGACTGACCTCAAGCCTGCTGCTCGTGATTCAGTTTGAAAGCATCTAATGAGACATTAATTTCCTGTTACGACTTTCCAAACTACAGAAAAAGTGAAGGTGGGGGCTTTCAAGGCTGCAGGCATCACCCATCTAAGTAGATCAAAGGGTCAGACGGTTTCAAGCGAAGATCTGATAAGAAGTGTCTAAATGATGCGTTGTTTGTTTGAGCGGAAACTGAAAGCGGGTTTTGTGCTGAAAATTTCCACAAGCAGCCGTGGATGCAGACTGTTGGCTCATTTGTTTTATTCTTTTAAAAATATTGCAGTTCCTCAAACGACCATTAGATCAGGTTGCAGAAAAGGAGCCATTTTCTATCGACTACTGAGTTTATTTAGTCTATTTAAAAGTTTTCTTCTGTATAATGTGAATGTGAATATACCTGTGTTACATATTTTTTGTTTTCCCTCCTAAACAAACAAAACTCAATTTGTTGTTAAAGTGTAAATAAAAAACTATCCTGATTAAACAGATTATAATATTTATTTTATATGCAATCACTTTAATTTCTATGCGATTTATGTATGATGATGTCATGGTAGACAGTAAAAACATTTACAACAATTACAAAGTAGCAGGAGTGCATAACGTCTGCCCCATAAGCTCAAGTATCTGAATGCAGTTGGTGTGTCTTGGCTGACACGTCTTTGCAGCATCGTGTGGCAGTCTGCAACTGTTCCACTGGACTGGCCGACTGGGGTGGTGGTTCCCTTTTTCAACAAAGGGGTCTGGAGGGTAATCGTACTCATACTACCGGGGAATCACCCTCCTGCGCCTCCCAACAAAGTCTATGCCAAGGTACTGGAGCGGTGACTATTGTCCGATAGCCGAATCTCAGATCCAGGAACAACATTGCAGTTTCCATCCTGGTCGTGAAGCAGTGGACCAGCTCTACACCCTTCATAAGTTGCTGGAGGGTTCATGGGAGTTTGCTTATCCAGTCCATATGTGTTTTGTAGATTTGGAGATGGCTTTCGGCCACGTCCCCCGTGGTGTCCTGTGGAGGGTTCTCTGGGAGTATGGGGTCTGGGGAGTCTTACTGAGGGCTGCTTGGTCTCTGTATGACTAGAGCAGGAGCTTGGTTCACATAGCAGGTAGTAAGTCGCACCTGTTCCAGGTGTTTGTTGGACTCCAATTGGGCTGCCATTTATCTCCGGTTCTGCTTGTAGTCTTTGTGAACAGAATTTTCAGGCGAAGCCAGGGACCAGAGGGACTCTGCTCTTTGCAGATGATGTTGTCCTGTTGGCTTCATCAAACCAGGACCTCCAGCGTGCATTGGGGCAGCTTGCGGCTGGGATGACTGTTAGCACTGCTAAATCTGAGGCCATGGTTCATGAGTCCTCTAACTGGGTGGGTGGAGTGCTCCTGCCCCAAGTGGAGGAGTTTAAATATCTTTGGGTCTTGTTCAAGCTTGGTCACCTAGAGAGAGCTCGGAGTTGAGTCGCTGCTCCTCCATATTAAGAGGAGCCAGTTGAGGTGGCTCTGGCATTTGGTCCAGATGCCTCCTGTACGCCTCCCTGGGGAGACGTTTAGGGCATGTCCCACTGTGTGGAGACCCCGGGAAGACCCAGGACACACTGGATAGACTATGTCTCTCGGCTGGCCTGTGAAGATCTCAGACTCCCCCCAGAGGAACTGGAGGAAGTGGCCGGGGTGAGGGAAGTCTGGGTATTTTTGCTTAGACTGCTGCTTAGACTGGATGGATGAAGAATTTGTTACAATTAAAACCTTAACTTTTAGAAAGTGTCACGTTCAGCTCGTAGTCTTGGAGGCCATCATCATGGTAGAAGCACAAGTGGAGTCTCAGGACTTGGGTTTAGCTCAAATCTTTATTTTCCATTTCTTCAATTGCCACTTCACAGGCATGCCCCAGCTCTAACCAAACCAAATGGTTACAACTCTCACCTTTATAGGATTTCTCCTTTGGGAGCTACCATCCACCCAGGTTTCCATAGACAATCTATTTACACAAAAGATTAAAATATATACATTCAAAGTTTCCCCAACCCCAGTAAAAATAGATATTTACTCATGCAAAAATAGAACTCACTAAACTATTCCTAAACCATTTCAATAATTCACTCGGATAATAAAATGACTACTCTAATTCTTCCCTCTTAACTTTACAATAATTTTGGTTCCCTCCGGAACCAATATAAGGTTCTTGCACCCTAAGGGATCTCTTTTGTTGGCGGACCAATCCTAACACAGAAAACAGAGGTGAGTCACCACAATTAGACAATTAATACACATAGACACATAGACATGTAGTCCAGCAGCAGTAAAACCTATTTCAATATATCTGCTTTCACAGGTGCTCCTGACCAAGAACTTTGCTGCTGCAAATTATTAGTTTAGCTGCGTTAAACTAATACAAAATCAGTCACTTAACCATCTTTGCCTGTTTCTTTAATGTGACAACAGCTCGTTGTGACAGGAAGTTTTAAAAGCCGTGAACAAAACAGTCCCATTCTCCATAGGGATGCTGGGAGCGGACAGCTGGCCTCCTTCTGCCGCGTTTTACGATCTCCTGAAAGTGATGGAGGAGGCGCAGGAACCAGAGTCAATGCAGCAGCCGACTCCAGCCGACGAGGAGGAACTGGAAGAAGAAGAAGAAGATTTGCACGTCGAGGAGGCTTTGGTGGCAGAAAAGGTGACGGATGGGAGTCCTGAACCTAATCCCAGTGTTCACTCTGAACTTTAGGGACGAGGAGATGAGAGGTGAGCAAAGATGGAACATGATCAGCTGCTAACAGGGTTCAGTCAGTAGGAAATGACCACTGATTGTTGTGTCATGTATTGTATGTTCATGGCGGTTTAGAAGGTTTACTGTAACACTTTATATTTCTGTGGTCTACTGAATGGAAACAGCAGATGAATTGAGGTATTTTTTATAGGTTTTTATGTTGCATCTCACCTAGTTTGCCTCAAAGTCACCAACAGAATGGTGGATACAGTTTGTTTCTTAGGTTTTTAATTAAAAAAAACACATGGAAATTGCTACATGGTTCCATGGAAATGTCAAACGTTTTATGATTTACATCTTGTTTGAGCCTTTAGAAATGTTTATTTTGCTTTAATAACTTGTTTCCTAGAAACGTAGAAATTGACTGTAAATTTTTGCCGGCGAAAACCCAAAGTTTGGAAAATCTACCAACTCCATTGACGCATTTTCTTGTAACTGTACTTTATTGAAAAAATATGTGGTACCATTTCCCATTACTTCAGCTGCTTTTTGGGTACTTTTCAATACAGTTTTATAACCGGAAGACGGCCTACTTTTTCACATGTGGGCATGTTTTCTGGAAGTTTCCACAATGTACATGCAAAGATGGAAAATAACTGTCGACTGTATGCGTAAAGTAATGTCATAGAGTAAATGTTGGCTTGAGACCTTCAAATATAAAGGATTGTGACTCACTTTTAAATATTATTTACAGTTTTGGATGATTAAAATACATTTTTACAATTAAATTGTCTGGAAAAGTGGAATAATTTCACTAAAATAGTCAAATATTAAAATACTTGGTAGAATAATACAAAAAATAAACAGAACAACATGAGTTAAATTTCACAAATTGAAAACTTCTTAAAAAATGAAACTAATAATTCAGTCGTATTTTGTTGGACAGACAGTTGTCATTTATTTTCTTTGATTCAAGAAAAAAATGGGAAATTAAACATTAAAACATTTCAAAATGTTTTAATGTTAAAATAATCCAACTCACATTTGATTTAACCTTCAAGGAGTTCAATAAACTGTATCAAACATTTTGGCTGACTGATCTGTTGATAGTCAAAGCCAACCAGGAAGTACTGCATGTTGCAGTTCCTCAAATGACCACTAGAAGCAGGTTGCAGAAAGGGGCAATTCTCCATAGACTCCCAAGCTAAAAAAAAAGTAAATCTGATTTTGAATGTACATTGTACAGTCTATTAGAGCTCACGATTTCCTTTGTCCCCTCCCATTTCTGTGTTTTTTCTGAGGTGGGCGGAGTCTGCCTTCAGGCTTCCTTTTCACTGTTTAGAATACTCTGGTTGATGTCATAGAGTATTTTTCCAGCTGATATGAATTTATCGTTAAAGACATCAAATACATACTTAGCCAAAACAAGTTTTCATCAAAGTAGAGGGCGTCGTCCCAACCGACAGCCAACCTCCGCGGTTTTACTCTGACTTTTATTTTTGACTGTCTAATCCTAAATGTACAGGTTTTAAAATTCATTCAATTCACAAAACTTTAAATATTGTTTTCTTCTTTTGTGTCGGTGGGACGGTATAAATTGCACAAATATCTCACAAATGTTTAACACAAAACTGTAAAATGGTAAAAAGGCAGTTCAAGGGCATGTGGGCGTGGCTATTATGATGTGCCATGAAAAATTAACTACATTTTTTTCCAAAATAGAGAAAAAGTGTGTTGTCCAATGTAGTTCGGACTTAAAATAAAGTTTAAATTCTTATACTGGCACCTATTTTTTGTTTTGTTTATCATCTAATGTTAAATTTTTACTTTATTCTCAAAAATAAAAAACATTTACTTAAGATTTGATTGTACAACATTTTTACATTTTGCGGTTTAAAAAGTCCGAAACAATATTTTTAGTCCGTTTTGGCCCTAAACAAGTGTTTAACTTTATTTTTATGCAATTTAAAGCATCACCCAGACTCTTTTCACAAGATTTTTAAACATCTTCTAAAAAGTGAGATTGTGCGGGATTAAAAAAATGGTACTGCAGCCGTTTATTTTAGAATAAAAGTCCTTTTTTTTCTTTTTCTTTATTTTGAGTTAACGTTTCAAGCTGAAAAAAATAAATGAAAACAATTTTAACTAATGTACTCCAGAGGTGCTAAGATAAAAACCTTCCTTTTTGTGTCATTAAAGCAGAAAAATGTCTGATTTCAGGTCAGCTATGCAGTTAATGCAGCTGCCAATGGCGACGGCGGAAAGACGCTTTGGAAGCACTTTGGCTGTTGGCGTCTTTAGCTGTGCAGGATTTTAGTGAAAAACGATGGTTACAGAGATTTTATTTTAGTCACATTTATGAGGAAATTGATCTGTGACGGTCAAGAAATAGAAGGTATTTGGTTTAGCTAAAGGTTTAATGAAAGAAATGGACTAAAATTAACATTTATCAATCAAATACTTGGGGAAATACACAAAAATAAAAAGACATACCAAGAAAATCAAAACAAAATACAGTCTATTTTTAGTAAGACAGGTGTCCACATGTGATGTAACTTCATCCATTTAAGAAGAAATTAGTATATTTAGGTACATTTTAACCAGTTTAACTGAAGCTATTGTGACCAGCTGTTTTTTAGGAAGCTATAGACCAATTTGGACGACTGTTTGGTTGTGTAGATCAAACACGAACAGGTAAAAATTGCTGGTTGCTGGAGCCTATACTAGCCGCTGTCATGTAAAGGCGGGCTACAAACTTTTTGACTTGTGAATTCTAAGATTTGACAGAAGGGCCGGACTAGTAGTATTTTGTTAGCCCAGCTCACCATAGAACGATAGAACATGGAATTTGGATTAAACCATGCCCACATTTTAATTAAAAATGAGTATATACATTTCAAAACAGGACATTTTGAAGGTTTTAATTCAAAACTGAGGCTTTAGTTCTTGTTATAGTGCCAGTTGCACCAATGGGTTGATGTCCCTCAGGGGAAAAATGCCAAACACAATGCTGTGTTTATGTGGAAGAATCTGAATTCTTCCCCTACGGCTTCTCCTCACCCCTACATTCAGCCCTCCAAACAGAGAAAAATAGTGTCTTCTAATCTGGACGTCCCTCCCAATCCATGATGTAATCCATAGTCGTCATTCAGCTACGTTGGTGTGTAAAGATTAGAAAAACAACAAATCAATTGACGTGTTGCCAATAAGCAGAACAGTAAAGAAGAGTAAAGAATGTAAACAATAATACATAATAAAAACATAACTGATTATATCTAAAGAAGTGAAGATTTTATTTTTCAAAAATGGGATCATTCAAATTGGTGGATGTGTTGTGAAAAGGTGAAGATGTACGCCAATATTTTGATAGTACTAGTATGACCAGCAGATACTTTCATTTATAACTTCCATTAAAATACTTGGTAGAATAACACATTCAGTTAAAAGATTTCACTTAAACAATGAAACTAAACCAATTCAGTCGTATTTTGTGGGTGCAGATAGTTGTCATTTATTTTATTTTATTCAAGAAAATTTTCATTAATTTTGAATGGAACTTTATTTTCCATACAATATTTCCCCTCAAACGAGTGTCTGTGTTTATGCTCAAATGGTTTGGTCCACTCTTGAAAGTGCAGTGTGAAAGTGGACCAAACCAAACGGGGTGACATTGTTGCACATATCAATAATCCTTCCTTTAACAAGAGGAGACAAGCTGTGACTTCCAACAAGCTGACTCCTGATTGGAGAGAGAGAGTGGTTGCCATAGAGACGAAGACTCAGACCAACTAGGACCAATCACTACTCATTTACGATGTCTGGCTCAGATGTGGCGGCTTCCGTACTGCTAAAAACAGGCTACTGAATTGAGTTTATTTCAGAGCGTGAGCGGATGACATCTTCCAGGTCAGATATAAAGTTAATGATATATAGTTATTTTTACTGTACTGATTTTAACGAATCTTATTGGGGGAAAAAAACAAGCAAATTTCCTAAAGCCAGTTTAGTCCAAATTCAGTATAAATCCACCATCATAGTACATAAGTGATGTGCAAAAAGTACTTCTTATTTACTTTTCTGACAGTTTTCAAGAGAAAATATTTAGCATTTTTGGATTAACATTACAAGCTGGTAAAAAGGAATTCCACTTTTTTGTCTTAGCATAGCGAGATACTTTTACAAACCCACCACATCTACACCACACAACAAATGAATTCTTCCCACATGCTCCTTCAGCACCGATTAGTTCCTGAAGTGCCGATGAGGAACGCTGTTTTTTACGAGGTGCTTTGGATGTTTACTGTTTACGTTAGGAGGAATTCCAGGAGGTTTTCGTTTGTCATTTTGGCTCCGAGTGGAAGCAGACTTTAGGTTGTAAAAAAAAACAAAAAATTGACTTTTAAGAAAAGAAAAACTGCAGAAGGACGGGCCAACTTTAAATCAGAACAGAAAAGTCGGCACATGAGGAAGGAATCCGACTCCATTCCATGCAATCATAGGGTTGTTAGTGTAATAACACACAGATGCATCAGTGTGAAAGCAGAAAAATGGAAAGATTTGGACCAGATTTTGTAAATGACGAGTTAAAATTTCCCATCAACACTTGTAATATTGTGATTGACCCTAGTAAAAGTATGACAGAAGCTAACATTTGTACCTCTGGAGGACTTCCTGTCGGCAAATTCCGTGCAGGGCGGCCAAAAGTGTGCGAACTGGATCTGTGCGTGTGTGGGAATTTATCGTTATCAAACTCCTGACCATAATTACTCATAAAGTCGTGCGGGAGGTCAGCTATTTGTGTTCTCACAGACGCAGCATGAAAACACGGAACATTGGATTTATTACAAAAGTACCACGCCCAAACCGATTTGCACTTTTTTTAATGTAGCTTTTTGATTTCCTTTATACATTTAAGCTTTAGACTTTGAATAATTTCTTGTTTGAAAGATTCAGATTTTTGTTGTTGTCTTCCTGTTTTATTTTGTAGGATTTGTAGATTGTTTTGTGTGATTTTCCATCTTTTCTCACTCATTTGTCATCCTCCTTAAATTCTTGGATTTTATTTGTTTAATTTTTTTATAGTCCTTAGGAGAAAATTTCCCACAATCCCCTTTTGTTACATAATCAAAGTCAGTTACCTAATTACTCTATTAGATCCTATCTAGGCATTAGATAATAGCATTTCCCTCCTATATATACTCTCAAATCGTTGCTAGGAAGTTCCTTGTGTACCAATTTTCTAAAAGAAACGTTTGAAATAGAATCATGTTTTATTTTTATTTCCATACTTTTGGTCAACAACCCCACATTATGCATCTCCCACCTCCATGCTTTACTGGGAATAGTGTTGGGGGTGAGAAGTTATCTTTATTATGAGAGGATCAGCATCAATGGACTCAGTGGCCAAGTGAGAGAGTGTCCTCTCTGAGGTGGTAGGTTCTAGGTTCGAATCCACAGTTGAGTCACACTAAAGACCCAAAAACTGTGATCCAATTCTATTGTTTGACACTCACCATTAATGGTTTCTAAAATTATGTTTATTTTTATTGCAAATTTGTACAATGTTACACTTCATTAGGAGGTCAACTTTAAAGAACTGCAACGTTCAACTGCTAATAGAAAACAAATACAATTTTGTTTTTTTTCCATCATTAGAAAAAAAAAAAAAAAAAGTTTTAGTGTGACTGGAGGATGACAAACAACTGAGTGAAGGTGGGGGGGGGGGGGGGGGGGCGGCCTAAATCCTAAAAAATAAAACAGGAAGACAATAAAATAATATCAGATTAACTTTTTATGGGGGGCGTCCAGAGGTTTACATCCTCCAGCAAACTGGATTTAAGTGGCAGCTCCTCTCAATCCACTATGAAAACTGTAAAAAGGCCTCTTCAGTGAATGGATTTTCTACTTTTCCTGGTTTATTGAAAGCAATAAAAGGTCAGTTATTGAATTAAAACGTTTGTTCTTATGAGGGTCACAGTTACTTCAAAACTGCTGGCGTCACATCAAGAGTCAAAATTAATATTATTCCTGTCAGACAATTTAAGGCACCAAGAACCAAAAATACTCCAGAAATTACAGGTTCTGCTGCTTGAATAGCAATGATCATTTAAAAAGATGAAGCTCTCAATTTGTTGTTCCCATTTACAATCATCTCTAGCTAATAATAAGCCGCAAAATAAAAATAAAAAAACATTTTAGCTTATAGCTCTGAATAAGCAAACTAAAAACAATCAAACACAAATTGTATTTAAAAACTACCCAGTAAATTGTTCCTGCTATGAAATAGTCCCACATCATTAACCTTCCACCACCGTGCTTGACAGTTGGTCAGCGCTGCTACCAAAATTGAGGCACAAATCCACCTGGAATTCTGAGATATTATTTTCTAATCCCTTTTTTAATCATAGTTCTCCACAGTTAGACATTTATTAATTCCCGTCCCGAACTGCAAACCCCTCCATCGTTTTCTTGTCACCTTTGTTTTCCTCACCCACGTCTCCTCTAGAGATCCGCTGGATACCCTCTGAGTTTCTCCTCACATCCTGCGGAGCACGGAGCTACGTTCACACCTGCATTGGCCGTTCACGTTCAAGCCACCTCTCCCAATGAAAAGGCTGTGTTAAACATGCGTTAAAAAACTCATTTAGCGCGGTCTTGAACACGCTTTTAGCCTTTGACCTTCACTCCAGACAAGCATGGAGGACTTGGTGTTGCTCAATTCCACAAGCCGCTTTTATTATTGTCCTCCGTGATCGGCCAAACAGTTCAGTGAATTCAAAAGGGACGTCATCCAGACATAACTACTAAATCTGAGGCCCTGATTGGTCAAAGTTCCACCTGGTTTGACTTTCAGCCCCATGTGTTTTGAACATAGAGCTTGAAAACTATTTGGCGAGTTTCCCCTCTTTTACATAGACTTTTGATTGGAAGGGGCTGCTTGAACGTGCGTTGCAAAGGGTGATGTGAACGTAGCTTTGTACTCATCCTGTCTGACACTCTCTTCACCTCTAGAACATTCTCAGTAAACTCCTCTCTCCATCCACACTATAACAAAAATCTATCAATTTATAAGTCTTTCTCCGGGAGATCCGTCTTTTCCATCACGTCAAATCTCCAGTGTTTTTTTCCAACATTCAAAATTCCTGCACTCCTGCTTTTCATACCGTTTTCCTCTGTGTCCGGCGTGTCCGTTCTAGGCCTTGAGCTCTGGCGTCCGACATGTTTTCCAGCCAACCTGCCATTGAAGCTCCATGTTGGTTTAACACACTTGATAAAAGTGTTTTTTTTTTTTTTTTCATAAATGCAGCCTAATATGTGTCAGACACGCACACAATCCCACTAATGACGCCAGTTTGGCTTTTTGCTGCATCGTCAGCATCGAAAGACTTTTAAAATCAAGTCTGGAATGAAAGTCAGCGGGAAATCGATGCGATGAGAACATAACGTCCAGGAGAAAAGAGGCGCAGGAGAGGAGTTCATGTCAGGAAATGTGCTGTTTTGCTTTGATGGAAGCATTTTCTCTGAACCAGTGCATTTTTAATTATTTTGAAGTTCTAAAATTGGGGGTTTCAAATGGGACCTCATCCCTGACAGAACTCTAAAAAACAGCAAACATCCTCTCTGTGATGCTGAAGAGCGCCTCCATGTGTCCAATGGTTTAATCCTGAAGAGAACAGCTGTCTGTTCAAACCGGAGCACAGAGAACAACGAAAGAGCCTCCAAAGATTTTTCACGCCCGCCTTGCTGATCATTAGAGGGGATTCCAGGTTTTGATTGGCCGACAAACTCGATGAAGTAGCGTTTAAGTCCCACTCTGGTCGTCTTTTGATCTATGATGTCAGTTTTAGGCTAACTAAAAAAAAAAATGTCTGCAGAGATGAGGGGTAAGAAACTATGTGAAGTTGATCTTAGATTGTATTGTTAATTTTTTTTTAAGTTCATTTGCATATGGTGTTTGATTTGTTTGTCAAGCGTAGAAAAACACTCTGTAATTAGAATAAAATGCTGTTTTGTTATTTAAATGTTGTATTTATGCAGGAAAAAATACAAAGGAGTGTTAAATTGCTGTAAATTGAGACCGTTTTGTTTAATGAGTCTTAGTCTTGAAGGTCCCAGACGCCTCATCTAAACCTTAAGGACTTTTTTTTTTTTTTACTGATACCTTTTTTTTCTTTTTTGATCATTTCCTCTCATGCTTTCCATGCTCATGCTAAAAAAATATCAAAATAAAAGCTTTAGCTTATCTATCATCAAGTTAAAATGCAGTGGGCGGTCTTTCCTCACCTTTCTTGCGGCGCTCCGTCTCTCAGTCTGCATTACTGATCCAAACGTGTTTCTTGTTTGCTAACAGACGTTCCAGTGGGTTTTTGAGTTAGTCTGTCCTCTTCCTGCTCTCTTCTGGTTGCAGTTACTAAGATATTTCCTGTTTTTTTTCCCAATACATCTTCTGTCATGTTCTGTCTGCTGCATTGAGTTATAAGCGAGTGTTGTAGTGAGTTTGTTGTGTTTTCTAGATGTTTCCTGTTTGTCTGCTTTGAGGCTGCAGCTAAAACCTCACCAGGTTTCTCAGTGTCACGGTAGAAGGTCACCTTTAGCTTGAATTATGTGGATTAGAACAGTAAAGACGTTTCACTGTTTTTTTTTTTTTTTTTTTTCATAAACCGAGTTACGTTTCGTCAGATAATTTGCTTGTATTTAATCCTTTAGCTTGCTTCACTTTGTCTGAAAGCTTCTCATTTTAGTGACTTTCTTTTTTAGCAGGTGAGTAGTGTTTTTTTTTTTTTTTAAACTAGGAAGCTAAGTTAGTGTTTCTTACATTTAAGCGGAAAAGAGCGTTTTGTTTTAGAGGGATTTTGCTACTTTTCCCCCCTCCCATCAATTGTAGTGAAGCAGCAAAGGGGAGCCAGTCATTAAAATCCAATTTTTTTGGGCCTGTAGAGGTAAAAGCCCGCCAGCTGTTGACGTTTAGACAAAGAGCGGCTCCGCCACCTCCAGCTGCTGGCAGAGACACAATGCAAACCCTCTCAGCACCTTATACGCTGCAGAAAAGCCTGGAAGTTTACGCCGCTGCAGACCTTGAATGGGACCCAGAGGGACATGTGGCCGTCATTTTTTTTTTTTTTTAACGAAGAAAACCTCCAAAACAAACCATTTCCACTTTGAATCTTAAGAGAAGACAAATTCCAATTTGTGTCTCACATTTATTGAAGTTTTTATTTGTTTGGGGGTTTGTTTTGCAGAATAAATGCAAGACCTTTTACCGGCTGCTGATGTGAAACTGGCCGTTTCACCTCATCAAGTCCTCATCGCTCTGAGTTTCTGATGTTTGTTTTTCTTTTTTTCTTTTTTTGCGTTTCTTCTACGGGAAACCGATGGATCGAAACGCCATCAGGAGTTAGGAATGTTTTGCTCAAAAGTTCTGTTTTAAGATCACGTTGAAGGAGGAACCTCAGCAGTCCAAACGTTTGTTTGGAAAGCTTTCGATTTGCTGGAATCAGGAGACGTGAGGCAAGAGGGAATAAAAAAGAAAAAAAAAAGAAACCTAATTGAGTCCAGCAGGACGTGAAGAAAAGAACCGAGGCTCCGACCTGGAAACCACACGGGCGGTAAAACAGAAGGCAAAAAACTGAACCAGCTGTAGATCAGATGTTCCTTTAATCCTCCTTAAGAACAGAATCCAAAACTCTGATGTTACTGGAAATGCCTTCACTCACTTTCTCCCACACCATGATGCAGCCGCCTCCTACGCAAACCCAATTAAATTTTTTCCAACCGTGTAGAAACATACTAGAGCAGAAATACTGTAAAATCGTAAATTTCAATGTCTGTTAAGTATTATAATGAGATAAGATTTGAAGTGAAGCCAAAAATTTTAATATTTATCACAACTTTAAAAGAAATTCAAAGACACATTTACTACATTTTATTATTTGGCTGATTTGTTTACATTTTCATATTAATGTGTGCTACAATCAAGAATTCTTTGCCTTTTTTCCCGCTGTGTTTTGTAGCCAAACATCTCCTAACCATGATCTAGAGAGGAAATAGTATAGACGCCACCTATAAAACTAAGCAATATTAAAATGACATTAAAATTGTACAAACAAACCACAGAAATAAGAAAAAAGGACCTGAAACACAAGACCTTTTTGGGTAAAAAAAATTAGTACAAATAGAGCAGAACTGGGTTATTTAAGTGGACATTTTCTCAACTCCTGAAGGTAAAAACATCTGATTAATGAGTTTTAAACCAATGAGAAAACAAATGAGGATTTTATTATGGAAGACACTGTTACTAATAACATTAATATTCAGAACAATCATGAACGAAATGTCTTTCTTTTTGTGAAAATAATGCAGGAAATTGTGTTTTTAATTCATTTTTCAATAATATTTTTTGGGGGGGTTTCCATTGCAGTAACAGCAACTACCACTGGGGGCGCACACCAATCTAGAAATCAGAATTTTCCAGTGTTCGAAACAAGATCATTATAATTTTGCAATTTTATGTTTATCAACAAATTTTATTTTAGAATTATTTGATAAATACATATGACTCACTCTTACTGGGCTAAGCCTAAATCGGGCTTAGCCCCCTTTTTTTTGTGACCGGAGGACTCAGAAAACTAAACACAACCTTGAAAAAAAACTTAAAACTCAGATGAAAAGATACCAATCCTGACTTTTGATGGTAAAAACCTCCACTATCATCTGGTAAGATAGCAAAGAGCAGAGCAGAGGAGACTGGAGTCCTGTGCAGGAGGAAACATGCAGGATCTGCACTGTCCTTCTGCAGCTTCTAAAAGACGTCTTTTCTTGCTGCCTGGAAACCACTTTAACTGTAGGACCATAAACGTATGCAATCAGTAAAATGGATGTTTTCAACAGCTCTGGGGCTATTCCGGAGGAGTTTTAGCGTTTTTAGCGTCGTGTTTTAGTTCTTCCTCCATCTTTTTTCTGCTCAACATCCAGGTGTTGTTGATTTAGTCTAGGCTGGTGACCTTCAGGAACTCAGTCTGGGGGGTTTGTGAGTGATGCTAAGCTCAGATTTCCTGCTCTGCTTTTGGGGTTTCTGGTTTTTTGTTGTCCTTTTCTCCTTTACATCATGTTTTTTTTCCTTTATATCATTCTTCCTATCGTCCTTGCGTGGACATTGGGTTGGTAGGTGACCTCTGGGTCTGTTGTGGCTCAGCAGAAAGCCACCCAGCTCTCGTCCTTACCAGACTTCTGCTTCCTTTGGACCCACACCGAGCACCAACTCCATGGGGACAGAGGGGATTCTCTACAGTTCCTTGGCTTCATCGTGGGGGAGGGGTTTTAGCCAAGCAGGAGGAAGGGGGCAGCCCTTAGGGGGGCCCCTGTGGCCCCACTGCCTAAAGGAAAGGGGGATTGTTCTTTTATTGCACTGGTTTTTTGCAGCATAGTCTCAATTTCAGCAGCAGATAAGGTCACAGCTTTAAATGGAAAGGAAATTGCAACACAATAAATGCTTACCTTCCAAGTCACTAAATGATATAAAGCTTTTATTTCTACAACAGTGTTCATATGTAGTCTTACTAAAAAATGATTAACACTGCAAGCGATGTTCTATGGCCTGCTGCAGGCGCTACCGCCCCCACTGGCTGGGGCCCTATGGCCCTCACTCTCCACCTCCTCCCTAGTCAAAGCTGCATTTAAAAAAATCGTGAAAAACAAATGACAAAATGGCAGCTTTTCTGTTGGTTTTATCTCCATAGCAACCGTTGTCTTTTTGGGTTGCCTGGGGGTGACAAACATGCCTATGTAAGTTTTGGAAGAATTGGTCAAAGTAATATTTTTCAATTTCCTTGGCAACAGAGGTTTTTTGCTGGTCGTGCCCACATTCCTAAGATGTGCATATTGTGCGTCGCATCGTATGGTTCATCTTGAGACAAGGATTCATGAATTTAGGTTTCCCAATATTCCAGTAAAAAAAGTGCGAGCAACAGGGAAACGCCACTTTTGTGAGCTTGCCACTCCAACGCTGTTCCAAATCTACAAATAAAAAAAAAACAGTTGTTACCAAGTTAGCTTCACAATAAAGATGGGAGAGTAAGGAGGCAATAAATCGAGATTCCTAGTCCTAAAGGTGATTTTTTTTTCTTTCTTTTTTTGTAAATTCTAGGAAGCGGCCTCTTTGCGAGGTCGGAGGTCAGCAAAACCTCAGTTGTGGTTGTAGAATTTTCTTGAATATCTCTCAAACTAAAGTTTTCGTTTCTTATATTGTTCAGAAATGTGCAACTCAGCAAATTATTGCCAGAAAATAACCGCTAAGCTGAAGGTCCTGTGGCCATCCCAGAATAATTTTCAAACTTCTGTTTGATATCCCAGATGTGCATTTTGGTTTTGTTGGTGGATTTTGAATTTTTTTGGGACGAGAGAATTTGTTTTTGACAGTTTCTCCCACTGTGATGTCATCATTGTTGTATCATCTTATGTTGGTTTAGCCACAAGGGGGCCCAAGTCTGGGTTTCCCTGTGCTGGTCCCCAGCCCGGATAAAATACAGGGTTGTGTCAGCGAGGGCATCCAGGGTAAAACTCTCTGCCAAATCACCTGTGAGGGATATGCCGAAGGGTAAACAACAACTTTAATCTATGTCATGTCTTTATTTATGCTTTTATTTTGAATAAAATGTCAACTTTATTTTGACAGGGAACATTGGTTTCCTCTTGATGTTTTCCCTTTAATTCTTTTTATTTATATTATGAGATTTTTCTTCTAAAAACCTCTAAACAACAAACCTCATTGGAGCTTCAGTCACTATTAAATCCCAGTAAAGCCTTCAAAATAAAAGCCTAAAATGACTTTTTTTATTTTCTGGAGTTTATCTTTGGTTCCTCCCTTCACCTCCTGACTCGTTTGTGCTTCAAGTTGGAAGAGGGAATGTTTTTGAGTGTCAGGTTCGAACTTTTTTGGAGATATTTTTGCAACCACCAGAACTTAAAAGGTCTTTTCTCCACCGCCTTTTGTTGCTCGTTCAGCTGGAATGATAAGCCGATAGACAGGAGGAAGTTCTGCAAAGTGATATAAGCAGGTATGCACCACTAAGACTCAGTGTGACAACACAGGAAAACAGGAAAGTCGTCGGAAGCTGCTACTTGGGGACAGTTTTGAGCTCATTAAAGTATGATAGTATTGGGCCACACACAGATAGAAATTTGTCTCTTGACCCCCCCCCCCCCTAGTGTGTATTTAATCTGTTCTAGTTCCATAAATTGCAACAAGTCACTAAACCCTAGAGACACTTTGGGTGGTTTATTTGACTTCCAGTGCAGTAAAATCCTTCTACGTGCAAGTAGTGTTGTAAAAGCAATCAGATGTTTATGTCGTTTACTTAGAGTGGATTGTTTTCTACCTGTGATGCCGAATACAGCCATGGCTGCGTTGGGTTGAAGATTAATTTTGAGAGCTTGTGACAATGTTTTAAAAATGACAGACCAGTAGGACCACAGAGATGGACACAGCCAGAAGATATGTGTTAAGTCAGCAGGGGTATGGTGACATCTATCACAGCTGGCTTCTACGTTGGGATAGATCTTTGCTAGTTTAGCTTTGGAGTAGTGGATGCGATGTACATTAACATATACATTGGATGCCATTTACTTTCAGTAAAGCATCATTCCATATGTCGTCCTCCAAAGCCAGTTCCTCCCCCCAACTCATTCACCCAATCTGTCCTGAGTTTTACAAGATTTGTGTTTTTGAAGGAAGTTATCTGATCATATATTCTTGAGATAAATCTTCTAAGATGTACTGGGGTTTCTAAAATTGCTTCTATACCTCAGCATGACGGCAAATACGGAAAGTCTGGGGTATGACGCTGAAGGAAGTGGCGAATTTGGAAGTAACGGGATAGGCTAGACCGGGGGAGATTAAACTTATGTGAAAGATCATCAAAGCTGGCAAAAACAGAGTTTATGTACATTTCTTTGAACAAATTAATGGCTTGAAACCGTATTTTAAGAGTATTTATGACGACTGGGTTATCGGTGTGTTTAAGGGAAGATAGAGAAAACTCAGAGGTGACCAGAGCACAGAGGTTGAGATGCATGATGCAGCTTCAAGAAGGCACCAGTCCACACCCTTTTTTTTTTAAAGGCTATCCGTACGTCACTAACAAACAATTCAAAGTCCCTGATTGGTTAAAGTTCAACTGGTTAAACTTTCAGCGCACGCTCAATGGCCAGGCGTTCAGTGCGTAGGGCCCCAAAGCAGACTTAAAAATACTTGCGTAAGAATGCGCAAACACAAGAGTGTCGAACGCGGGAGCCTACAACGCGCATTTACGTCGACTTTCCATTCGATCGTTCGTTTCCGAGACCCGTGTGAAGGTAGCACAGGATGATGGTGGGAATGCTGGCGCAGAGCAACTCTCCCTGTTGCTGAGATCTCTTGGTTTACACTCTATCCCACTAGCTTACAGCCCCTCACACCACTAACCTAACATAGATCTAGTCGTCTGCTTCACAATGGGGCGGAGCAAGGAGAACGTAGGTTCTACTCTTTTTTTTTTGCTCCTGATTTACCACGATTTGAATAAAGAAATACTTAGGAATGCACATTACAGTTTACATTTTCTTTTTATATGATCTCCATCATTAGAAAAATGACACAAGAGCATTTTAAAGATGCTATTTTCATCTGCGTAAGCTTTAAGAGGATTTTCCTCCAATTAGATTAAATGAGAATCATTTTTCTACGAGTGGAACCTGAAGACAGACTTACTGCAGCCGTCTGAATCTGCTTAAAGCTTTGTTATTTTCAGAGGTTTTTGTGTGCACAATTTAGAGTTTGTGTTTGTTTGGGTATGTTTAGCTTCAGATTTGCAGAGTCGGCTACTTCCACGCATGGACTGCAGAAAAAGGAAATATCCCCCCCTTTGTGCTCCTCTCCCGAACCGCCTGGTAAACATCCTCCTCCATCTCTGTTCGTCCGGATGTCCCTTCGCTGGAGCGCGTGGATCAGAAGCAGAGCGGCTGCTGCTTCTGATAAGAGGAACGAGCGACCCTTGATAAACTTGGATGGGTTTCAGCATCAAACTGCTGTCATGAGATTTCTAACTACCATGATTTATTTTTTCCACTTTGGTTTCGTTGTGTTCAAGAAGAATGTGATAAAACAGAAACATTTGTCTAAGTAATTGCTTCCTCGTAATGGTTTTTGGCTCTTAATGGCCAAACTGTCAGCTGTGAAGAACTGTCTGCAGTACTGTTTGTGTTCAAAGCTCCATCAGTCGGATTTGACTTGGTGGCAAACATAGTGGACTTGCTGGTGTGTAAGTGTCTGTGTTTTTTTTGTCCAGTTGCAGAATTCATGTCCTCTGAACTGGAGGTTAAACCGATTATTGGGCTGTCGAAATAGTTCCTTTAAATTAATGCCTGTTGTCACAAATATGCGACCAACTACTTCCGCTCTAAAATTACTTTAATGTAGCATCCACTATAAAGCAAAAACATAAGTGAATTTTTTTTCATAGATTGAAATAAATTCAGCCGTTAAAGGGGTAAGTAAGTTGTTTAGGTTTCTGAATCTGCAAAGCATCACACTACCACCCACACGTTTCACTGTTGCTTTATTTTTTTTTATTTTTTTTATGAAGTGCGTCACTTAAACCTTACAGGTTGTTTCTTCTTCTGAGCTTCTCCCTTTAGTTGGTGGCCCCATGACTTCTCCTTTACACTGTCAAGAGGAAATTTGTGTTTTTTTTATTTTATTTTTTATAGAGTTTATTACATTTTTACACTTTAAGAAAGACATTTTCATCTTACATTCACTCAGGTTCCTGGAGGATGTGCAATGTCTAGGGCTAGGTCTGAATTCCCACTTTAATCCCTAACTACTAAAAAAACTGTATAGTGCGTGCCTATCTAGGGCCCTGGATTTTAAAAGCAATTTTGACTCCATGCTTCCTTTTTTGTTTTTTTTAATGTCGAATATGATGTCACCAATTTCACGAAGTGACAATCTAATCGATGTGAGCATTTTTCCAGCGACTGTTTATGAATCCACTGTGTTCTGGAAATGAAAAAGCAGATGGTTTATTTAAAAAAAGACACCTTTAAATCCTTTTTGTTTTTTTGCTAAAATTGTTCAAACGCAATGCATTGTGGTCTGTATTCGCCATCTAGTTGAGCATCGATGTACACTGGTTTTTCGCAGAAACTTCTGGGCAATAGTCGAATTGTTGATTCGGACAGCACTACAAAATGGCAAACGCACTATATAGTATTGAAGGAGTTTTTGACATAGCCTATGTTTCCTTTAAGTTTTCACGATAAACCCTATATTTTGAAACTGTAGGGAAGTTTATTTTGAAATTTGGAGTCTATTTACTACTCAGTTAGAACTTGATCTGAGTTTCGCTGGGTGGCAAGTCGTAATCAGACACGGGATCGAACTGTAAAATTAATTGGACAAAAAGCAGTTTGTTTTTATGCGTTGCTCCTAAATAATGTGAATTTAGTACAAAAGACACTGTACTTCCTGATTGAAGCTCGCTTAAAAAAAGAAAAAAATGGAGTAAAGTCTGAACCACTAGGGGGCTCCCTGTACAAGCAAGTGAGGCTCAATTTACTCCAATGCAAAATTGCCAAACTTTCAGTTCTCTTTTTTATTTCAAAATAAAATAGGGCAAGACACAGACTCAGCAAAAGACACACAAAAAATATTTGTTGGTAGTCTTTAATTTAAATCTACCATATTGGGAATTCCCAACTCTTGCCAATTCTCAAAAAGTTCAGGGTTTGGCCCAGTCTTCTGGGACAAACCTTTAAGTCTTTTTGTATTCAGTCACACTCTAAATCCCACAATGCCACATACTCCCATCCGCCATCTGATCTTTTACAGCCTCATTGTTTCGATCTGAGGGTTAAAATCTCACTTCCTTTTTTTGAACTTTGCATGGGCCAATTCCGTCCACGATGCAAAAACAAACCCTATGCACGCTATAGGCACTGTTAAACAAAACACCGACAACTCGAATCGAACAATGTTCAACTAGAGGTAACTTGAAAATTAGCAAAAAAACTTTTGATTTTAGATATCAGCCTTTTCTGGTTTTCATGGTGTTCCTCAGGGCTCTTGTTTGGAGTTGCTGCTTTTTATGACCTATCCTTTATAAAGTTTCAAAACTCAAACCATGAAGCAGCAGAACTACAAGGCAGTTGAATGGAAAAATCCAACTAATTATTCTTGGAGAAAAAAAAAAGAAAGCTGTGGTTTGTAGGTCAAGGTCACATCTGAGACAAACTTTGATGAAAAATGGCGCTCTTGACGTCTTGCTTACTTCCTTTTTTTCATGAATGTTTATATTTAAGTAAATCTAGTTTTTTTTCCCCTCTGACAAACAGTTTTTGGATTACTTTTCTGAAAAGTTGCCTGCAGAGATGGTTGAGAGTTTCAGTGCGAAAAAAAAGAGGAAAGGATGAGTGGAGGTTTATCAGTATTTATAGACTAAGGGATCTCCACCAAAGATAAGTGGGAGAAAAGCGGAAGCACAAAGGGAGTACATCAATAATATTAATAAATCAATGCTTCAGAAATAATATCTTTCATAGTTTGTATATTTTTGGCTGAGTTCTTACTTGTTTAAAAAGAAGACGTGAAGCAGAAGTTAAACAGGCTAGAATGTGCATTTATTTTACCGACAGGCTGCCAGCCTACAGAGAAGAAATGATTCCACGACAGACGAGGGATTTAGTTTGACGGATGACAAACAAAAGGACATCCAAATCCAACTGTCAACAACAGGAATTACAGAGCTCTGAGCCCGCCAAAATATTTTGACTGAATCATGTCTGAGCAGCAAAAAAAAAAAAAAAAAAAACCTGTGCATTAGTCTGTATAAAACCCAAATCTGAAAGATCCTGTCTGACAAAAACAAAATATCAATCAGAATTTAAGTCATATTTAAAAACACCATGTTTTTGCAGACAAAAGGGGGGAAAAACAGAAGAAATGCAAACTCATTACAGAAGTGATGAAATGCATAGATAAGAAAAACAAAAGACAAAGACACACTTCAGTCAGAAGTAGAGCTTGATTTATTGCTTAAAAAGTAGTATGAAAAAGTGAGTTTATATAATCCCTCTTATATATAATGAGTCATTTCATTTTATAGTTTTACATCGTTTCACCGGTTCTGACCAGATCAAGTGCAGATTTTTTTTTCAAGTAACGAAATCAAGTGATTTATTGATTTATTGATTATCTCCAGAAAACATTCTTTCATGATTTCAGTAAACAGTAACTTGAATCACACATCATGTAGCAGAAATGTAATATTACTCGTTGATTATCGTCAGAATACTCTTTCATATAGATCCAGAAATCATCGCTACACCGTTCAGATCAAGTTATCAAGAAACCAAATTCAGAGCTTATTGATTAACCTCAGAAATAATTCTTAGATCTTTTCAGTAAACCGTAAGGATTCACACTTTTGGTAACCAATGAATAAATAATCCACAATAAAATGTATAAACATAACAATAGGTTACTGTCTGCCAAAACTTTAATTTTAATTCACATTGTGCATAAAAGTATTTTTTTTTAAAACAGAGACTAAAAAAAGCAGAAGCAAAAAAAAAAAAAGTCAAAGTGGATTTCACTAAAAAAAAAATCTACTTGGATGCATATATGAAGTAAACAGGTTACCTTAAATTTACTGTTTTAAAACAATTACTTATTTTTAATTCTGTTAGCTTTGTTGAATTTTACAGAGCTCTGTTACATTTTGTTAAATCTGGTGTTCCTCAGGGCTCTACTCTACGCTCTACTCCCTTCCCGTAAGTATCATCAAGTATCCGTTATATTTTATATTCAAAATCTTCAAACTAAATATCAAGTCATTTGACATTATTTTAGTTTTATCTTAAATAAAACATAAAATTGAAAAAATAGAGTAAAATTGAGTGTTTTGGTGTAAATGAACTCAAATTCTTTCAAACATTTGCAAAATACTTTGTACTCATTTTGAGTGTCTTCTCAGGACAGGAACTAAACTGGCGCTATGACAAAAAAATATTATACTGACTATATTTTAATAACACTTTTTAATTAAACAAATTAATTTATTTTTAATCACACTCTGATACTTTAGGTTCTCCAGTGGTTTGCGTGTAAGTGAACTCAGTCTGAATGGCTACCAGCTGGCCTTAAAGAGCTCATGCTGAACTCTTCTTCGCAAAAACAGACTCTCCTCTACAAGACTCGCATCAAGATGCAGTACTTTTCCTGTTCAAGACCTTTGAGCTCCCTTTTAAAAGCTCAGAATAGTTTTTTGCCTGATCACTTTCTGCCAAGCGATGCCCAGAAACAGTTACTCACAGAACTCCATGTGCTCTGACGGCTCAGAGCTGCAGTTTCCTGCAGACATTTAGCCCATGCGTGTTTGAACGTCACCAAAAGAGCTGCGTTTAGTAACAAAGCCGTGATTTCCAGAACCATGAGACAGCGTGGGAAAAACAGAATTCAGCTGCGGTGGACTTTCACCAACAGTGAGGTCATCTCAGACTGGAATTCCCAGCTTTTTTCAATCACATATAATTATATATTTTTATTAAACCACTCGGAAACCCAAAATCTAACCAGTAAGACTGGCTAGATTGACTCGATGGAATGTTTGACTTACTGATTATATTTTGTACCTTCACAACAGCTTCTTTTTTTAACATTTTTAAAATCTTTTTTCCAGCAAACAATACAAACAGCTCAATTTCAAAAACAACAACAAAAAAGATCAACAGAAAAAAAGAAAAAAAAACCTGCTGATTTTACTATTAAGTGTTTGAGTAGAGGTGGACTTGTCTATGTACCATTGAAATAATCAATAAATGGTTGCCATGTTTCATTAAAAATGTTTTGTTGCTGTCTCAATAAAAATGTAATCTTTTCTAAATGGACATAATGCATTATGCATTATATTTGCTTTTCCAATTAAGTAGGATTAGACGTCTAGCCAATAGGGTAACATAAGTCAAGAAATTTTTTTGTAACAAGTTCCAACAGTTGGCACTCCAAATAATCTTGTCATAGGGTCCAATGGGAGTTTAACCTTAAATATCAGAGACAAGTTTTCAAATATTTTTGTCCAATAGGGAATGATTTTGTTGCAGTCCCAAAATGTGTGGGACAGTGAGGCAGGAACATGTCCACAACGTTCTCATGAAGGGTCCACTCCTGAGAACATTCTTGATCATTTTTTCCTGGACAAGTGCAGTCTGTGAAGGATTTTGAACTGGATTAAACCGTGTCTGCTGCACTCTGATGAGGAGAGAACTTGTTGCTGAGCCTTTATCCACTGTTCTTCCACAATTGCTGTTGTCAAGTCCAAACTCCCAGCTTCTTTCAGATGATCTAATGTAGCGGTACATTCAATATTTAAAAGATTATGATGTATTGTAGAAAGGGAGCCCTTTTTCAATGGATCTTTGAGGAAAATCTAATCCATAACATTTTCCTCTGGTTGACCAGGATAGGAGGGAAAATTGCCCTAGTAAGGTCACGATTCTGCAAATATTTGAAAAAGTCTTTGTTATCAAGGTTATATTTTTGTTTTAATTGGTCAAATGTAGAGAAGGTCTTATTTATGAACACATCTGCAACTAAGTGGATCCCTTTTGAGCCCCCTTGTTTAAATGTATCATGTGATAGTAATTTCTAAGCTTGATTGTTGGTCAATGGCATTTGTACTGAACAAAAATTCCATTTAAAATATTTTCTTACCTTGGACCAAATTTTAAGGAACTGAGATACTACTGGGTTCTGGCATTTACATTTAGAAAGATCTGATGTACAATATAGCAGCAACTTTTCTGTATTTGGGAAGAAAGCTTGATTTTCCAACCGTTCCCAATCAGGTCTGGATTTTCCGTGACGCACATCGAATATTCCAGGACCAATAATACAGACTAAAGCTGGGTAGTCCTAATCCTCCCAAGAATTTTGGTCTTTGTAATAAAACTTTTTTAATTCTGGGTGTTTTTTGTTCCAAATAAATGATGAGATTAAAAAAAAAACTTTTTATGAATTGTGATAGGGATACATTGGTAAAGAAATAAATATTTTGGCAGTACATTCATTCTAACTATATTTACACAAACAGCTAATGAAATGGGTAGATTACCAAGTCGCTTAAATTGTTTGTTTGTTGATAAAGATTCAAAAAATTGTGTTTAAAAAGTCCAGATTTATCTTTTGTTATGTTAATTCCAAGGAATCTGCAATTGTTCGAAACATTAAAAGGAAAAGGTGTCAGTATATTAAAGTTTGTATTGCTGAAATTTATGGGAAACAATAAGCTCTTTGAAATATTAATCATGTATTCTGATGTGTCACCAAATTTAGAGAGAATAGTCAGAATTGAAGGTATTGACGTAAGAGGGTCTGAAACGTACAAAAGCAGATCATCTGCGTATAGAGAGACACTATGCTCTGCATTTCCTCTCACAATCCCCTTATAGGTGCTAGAGGAACGCAAGGATATGGCAAGGGGTTCAATGACCAAGGAAAATAAAAGAGGAGATAAGGGGCAGCCCTGTCTTGTTGAACGTTGGAGAGAGAAAGGACTAGAGCAAATGTTTGTACTGGCGTCTTGGGATCGGCATAAAGTAACTTTATCATAGAGATATAATTAGAGCCAAAGCCAAACCTAGACAGGGTTCATAAGAGAAAATCCTATTCAACCATGTCAAAGGCTTTTTCTGCATCCATTGAGAGTAACACATCCAGCCCTTCATTTTTAGGGCTACGGGTGTAACTAATATTAAACAACCTTCTGATATTAAAGAACATTTGTCTATGTTTAATAAATCCCGTTTGGTCTGGAGACACAACAGTTGGAAGGATGGCGGTTCTGTCGGGTCTTTGCCAACTTTATGGATTAATGAGATGTTACCATCATATAAGGTTGGTGGTAAATGTCCTGTTGACATTGCTTTATCATAGACCTGCAGCAAAAGTGGGACAAGCTGATCATTGAACATTTTATAAAACTATTCCCATCAGGACCTGGGCATTTGGAACTTTGCATACTGTGAATTGCAACTTTTATTTCTTCTTTTGTGATTTGTTCCTCTAATCATTTTTTTATTTTCTAAGATGATTGTGGGCATATGAATATTTGCAAAAAAAAGTTGTCTATTAAGATTGGGTCTGTTTTGGATTCTGAGGAGTAAAGTTTGGAGTAAAACACTTAAACACATTGTCGTCTGTGGTGATTTGCCCTGAATTCATTTGTATTTCAGTAATTAGTCTTGATGCTGTATTTTCCTGAATATGTTGGGCTAATAATTTTCCAGTCTTCTCACCCTGTTCGTATTATTTGTGTTTTAGTTGTGTAGAGCAAATTAAGTTCACTCTGTGCAGACAAGCTTTTGTTATAAATATCAGGTGTGGGAGATTTGGCATGTTGTCTGTCAATTGTGATTAGATCTTCGGTTAGTTTGAATTCTTTTTCCTTTTGTTGTTTGTTCACTTGACCAATCAATGAAATAATTTGTTTCCCATAGTACAGATCTTTTGACTTCCTGCTTATCATTTATATAAACAAAAATCCTTATTTCTTTTTTAATATCTTCTTCAATCTTGCTGTCTCCCAAAAAATTATTATTAAATCTCCACATCTTGTTTGTTGGGTAGTAATGAAAAAAAAAGTGTTATTGAATTCTCATCCTCAGTATTGGGAGCGTAGATATTAGCTAAAGTAACGTTATCATTATGTAATTTTCCGGCGATCATAACATACCACCCATGAGGGTCGGATGTTACGGTAGAGGGAACAAAAGGGATAGATTTTCTGATTATTATTGCTACTCCTCTGCTCTTAGCTGTAAAGTTGGAATGAAAAGTTTGTCCTATCCATTTTGCACTTAAATATTTGTTTTCTCTTTCTCTTAAATGAGTTTCTTGCAAGAACCCAATGTCAGTTCCTAATTTTCCAAGATTTGTCGAAACCTTACCCCGTTTTACTGCTCCATTTAATCCTTTGCAATTCCACGACGCCCATTTCACCCCCCTTTCTACAGCGAAACCCCTTCTGTTATCAGTAGACATTTAGATTGTAAGGACAAAAAGCACTCATTTTCTGTGTTTTACAGACAATCTCTATTAAGAACAATATTCCGATTAAATGCAGGTGAAAAAATAAACAAAACATGGAAAACAGAATGTTCCTTCTCTGAACTCCTTAAACAAACAGTTTCAACAGAACCTAACCAAAGGGTGCTACTACTTCCCGGGCTCACGTTGGGAAAGAAGTGAACTGGGGATCCTTCGGAACTTCATTTGCCCTTTGCCCCGGACAGAGACATCATTTTCTCTTTGAGGTAGTGGAGCCGAGGTTTGTCTCCTACGCGTGGTTTTGGTGCGAGGCTTCTGTGAGCTTTGTCAATCAGAATAGCCCGGTTTAAATCCTCTTCTCCAAGCACTTCCCCGAGAAACCTGGCCACAAACTTATGTGCATCATTTGCTTCCATGCCTTCTGCGATCCCAACAATTCTAATGTTCTGCCCGTTGTCCAAGTCAGAGCATTTGTCCATCAGCCTCTTATTATCATCTACCAGCAGCACTTGATAGGATATTATGTTTTTGCAGCTTCTCTCTGTGCTGCTGTTAGTTTGTCTACCCGGCCTGCGAGTTCAGCTCGGATAGTTTCCATGTTGCTTTCAGTCGGACATCTCCAAGAAGCAATGTCTTCGCGTGTTTCCTTGCAGTGGATTTCTATTTGGGCTTTGATATGAATCTTTTCAAATCTTCTCTGTATATTTCAAACTGATTTTTCACCTCAGCACGCAGCATTGCGAGTGAAATTAGCCCTTCCTCCTTCGCGCGGCCAGCCTTAGCTGTGTTGCTTTTCTCCTCAGATGAAGACTGCGCGCCCACCTCTATGGTCGTCTGCGACTATTTCGTTCCTTTCCGTGTGTCCATTTTTAAGTTCCAGTCACGTAGTAGCCGGCTTACTGGATGAATGTAACTTTGGGAAGTATAATATATTATAATCAAGCTCAGAGCTGGTCCTTCGCGCTGCTTACTCCATGCGGACCGGAAGTGGAAGTCCCCTTACAACAACAGCTTCTTAATTTTAGGTTTCAAAACATTTGTGCTCATGGTTTTGCATTTTAACAAACATGAATGCAGATATATTTTTTATCTTTACTCATTTATAAGTTATTTTACAGGGATTTTGTCATGCAGCCATCGAGTCAAACGTCCAGACACGTACTTTGAGGACAGAACAGTGGATGGACTCTTAAGTGTGTCGCTAAAGCCTCAGATAAACTACAGTGAGGGACAGCTTTCATTTTCATGCTAAACAGCAGCAAACTTCTGAAATTGAACAATAAATGAATTTGAAGAAGCTAGTAAAGCTTTTAACAACACAAAGAAACAATGCAGAACAGCCAGTAAAATGAGGTAAACAAAAATTAGGTCAACGGTTTCGGGCTTTTGATGATGTTTTATAGCTGAGGTTTGCTCTGTGTTTGACTGAAAATGATGTGCTGGCATCAATAAATCGTACAGGGGTTTCCAGACAGACAGACAAACTGCAGCACACAATGAATGACAACCGAAAAAATGCCAGCTAAGAAGACAGAGATTATAACGCTGCAGGAGGGGCCGGCCTAACAGAGAGCAGGTGGGAATCCGGCTGATCCATCCTTTCTTTTTCATTTAAACTTTATTTTAACTTTTGTCGTAATCGGATCGAGTAAACCTTTGCTTTTCTTCCCTAAAGTTTGACACCAATTTATGATTTGTTCTTGAGACCAACTTTTATGAATACAAGATTTTTCAAAATAATAGAAGGGATGAGGTGTTGGTGTCCGACAGAACAGAATCATCTCACTTATGTCTGCTCCTTCTAGCACATCAGCACAAATTGACAACAACACATAACAATAAATATCATAAATAAACTTAAATAATATTTTCCCAAATCCTAACTCCGTCCCAAATGCAAATAGCCAGTTTATGTGGAGTTAGTCTGCCAATTTAGCCATGTCTGTGCATATTTAAATGCTATATCCAATAAATACAATCTTTTTCAAATGGCATTTTTTGTCTGCTCCTGATTCACAACAATTTTAATTTAAAAAAGAAATGCAATTTTAAGTTGAATTTGCTGTATATATGTCCTCCATCTTTAGAAAAATGCTACAAGAACATGTAAAAAAAACATTTTCTATGTATGTGTCTGTCTCAGATTTGTGAGTGGATAAAGAGTTTTTTAAATCAAATTTTCTCCTAATATCATTTTCAGAAACAGATACAAATGAGGAATACAGAGCGTTTGGCAGGATTATCAGTTTTAGCATAATTATTAAAACCTTTTAAATGTGCGTCATTTTAAAAACATTGGAACTTACGATTTACACCCATATAGGATAATGAAAATTTGAGATAATTCATTTTTGATAGGAAAAAAGGGTCAATTGTGTTTTAGCTCCGCCCCCTTCCTCCTGTAGCTAATGTCTCACAGATGGGAACCACATTTGACAGTCTGGCCCAGTGACTCCTCACCCGCACACACAAACACACTTCTCACCTACTTAGCTTTCACTCGGGCTATTGTTACTTTAGACAATGTCTGACCTGCCCTTTTTTTTTTACATTTTTTATTATTTTTTTGTCTTCATTGGTGATTTCCTCCGCCGAAGGTACCTCAGAGACCTGAAGGAAGCAGTCCCACAAATTCATTCCATCCATGTTGAGCCTTTAGGTTCTAAGTACAACAGTCACACAAACACATTTGTCATGTTTAAAATAACAATAAATGCTTTAAAAAATGTTCTACCTTTGACGAAAACTGGAATATTTCACATTTATTCACAGCAAACCATTTTCATTTTTTTTTAACCCTACGCACTTTACCATTGGAAGCTGGGTCACCTAGACCCACTAGACAGTGTTCTGAACCTTTTTTCTTCAATGATTTGTGATCTTCACTGCTCTCCATGGATTACATGAAATCTTTCCACCTTTATCCACCTTTGTCATGGTAGGGAGAACACGTCAATGTAAGGGTGGGGTCATCTAAGATAGCACAAGGGTTAAAACAGCATTTTCTCTGACAAAAAAAACGTATTTTTAAAACATCATCTTATTAATGTAATAGCACAGAAAACAATTTGATAAGCAATCCATCCGCAAAATTATGATATTTTTATTGCTCAAGTTTAACACGTTCACTTAATTTTGCTAAACTTAATGTAGCTTAATATGGAATCTGATAGCGGATTGGAATTTTCTAAAATTATTTTTAAAGCGTTTTAACTTTAATGTTTGCAACAGTTCTTAATAAATCTGTCAGGCTTTTTTATTTTATCACTTTGTTACATCTCTTATGTTATCTGTTTTGTCTTTTTTATAAATTAATTATAAATATAAACATTAATTCTGACTTTGATAAAATATCTTTAAAGCGATTTTTCTACTATGAAATGCAGTCAACTGTTTATTAAATATGGAGTTCCTCAGGGGTCTGCTCTGGGTTCCCTCCTGATTAACAAGTATCCTTAACATTTTGATCTCAAATTCTTCAAACTAAATACATTTTCAGTTTCATTTACTTAAATGTAATTTTACTTTTTGTGTATTATTTGTATAGTGTATTAACTATTATTGTAAATTATATTTAATATGTACAAAAATGTAATGGTCAACACTGAAGGTAAAGACGATTTTGTGACAGTAAATATATCTAACACTTTTAAGCTTTGATTTAACCACCACTAAAAAACTCGGCAGTGATGGGGTAAAAACATAAACATTAGAGGCAATTTCATTAGAACAAAACTAAATACCGGATGTTAATTTTTTGAAAGTTTCACACAACTTATTGGAAAAATTAACATATTTTGTCAGAATATCGTGCATCAAAAATGTATTTCTAGACTTCAGTGAAAGCCTTGCTGTTACTAAATACACTGTAATACAAAAGCTATTCCTTTTTTGTTCAAATAATAATATTTTATGTAACTGAAAAATCCAGAGATTACAGATTAATTTAAGTTAAAAACATGGTTAATCAGTACTTTTTGGATGTTTTTTAAATTGCTTTATTTCTCTTTTTCAATTCATAATTTGGATGATGGTGTTTTACGTCAAATTTACAATAAAGCAACTCTTACTTGAATCCAAGTTTTGGCATTAATTAAAAAGAATATAGATTTTTTTATGGAATAATTAGGGAATGATGAAAGAGTGGTATGAATCAGATGAGGACAGTTGCATTATTTACAGATGACATCATCTATTGCTTCATGTGCTGCAGGTGAAGAATTAACCCTCACCTCAACCCAACAGAGAGTATGACAACACAACCACATTCTTCCTCATATGTCATCAGTCGATCATCCCACGAAAAAAAAGAGTTCATGAGTCAGCACTTATAAAAAAGAGAGATTTTCTTTATAGATTTTTTGATTTTATAGTTGCAAACACAGTCTTTTTCCTCTGAGTTTTTAATCTTAAATTTTATGACATCTTTTTATTAGAGCATTAAAGCACAACAACTCAGCGCAACAAGACGTGACTTGACTTACTGCACACTCTAAATGCCTCACGTTGTTACGGTTGACGTGGCCGGTTAGAACCTGCTCCCCTGCTCTTTGTCAGATTTGCACCACCTGCCCTTGAATCCTACAGAAAAAACTTTGATTCCCTATCTTAAAAAAAATTAATTAATTAATTTTATTTTTTTAATGAGCAGAAGTACAACAGTAATGAAATTGTTTCTAAAAAAAGAAATACTCAAACTCAAACCCCCCCCCCCATGCTGGTCTGCTACAACACATTCCTGCCTCCTTATCTCTGTGCCTCATCAGTTGGAGTTTTCCTGGTTGTTCCTTCCTTCTGTCAGCATTAGTAGATTTTATTTCCTCTTGATGCTCTTTGTCCCGTCTGTCAGCAGGCCTGGTTCTCCCTGACGGTTCAAACTAACACCCGCTTTCATTTTGATGTGTTATGATTGCAGTTTGACTCGACTGTGAGTTTATTGACTTTATCCTCCAGAAAAGTAGTGGATTTCAGTTCAAAACGGCACAAAATGGGTGGTTTTTATTGTGATAAACTTGCATGAATGCCCAAGAAAGGCTATACCTGCAGATAACTAATGCCTTGAGCTACGATTCAAGCCATCACTTTCAATGAAAAGTCTATGTGAACGAGTCCATGCGAGTCACGGGCTTCCGCGTTCAAAACCTCCCCATTCACGCGTACATGACGTTTTTAACCCTTGTGCTATCTTAGATGACCCCACCCTTACATTGATGAGTTCTCCCTACCATGACAAAAGTGGAAAGATTTCAAGTAATCCATGGACACCAGTGAGGATCACAAATCATTAAAGAAAAAGGTTCAGAACACTGTCTAGTGGGTCTAGATGACCCAACTCCCAACGTTAAATTGCCTAGGATAGCACAAGGGTTACACAAGTTTTCGGGCTCTACGTACTTGCAGTTGAACTCTGACCAATCAGGCACTCGGGTTTGGTAGCGATGTAAGCTAAACGCCTGTAACATGCACGGTGTGAACGTAGCATTAGTATCATGGAGGTTTTTGGGTTGCCAGGGCCCATGGAGGGTTGTAAGGAGGAGGGCAGATGTGTCTTGCAGGTCCCTTGAGGCTCATACCTTAAGGCCGGTTTATACTTCACAGCGATCAGCCATCGCATCAATCGTATCCAGTAAGGCAGAGGAGGAAGTGACGTGTTCCTCCACTGAACAGAGGCAAAGCCAAAAATAAATAAAAGTAAGGCAAATTGGATTCTCTAGTGCTGTTAAATCTAGGATATATCTTTTCAGTAACTTGTTCCAATTTCTATCTAGTTGTCCGTTCTCTGTCTGTCTTTCTCTCTGCGTCTGTGTGTGAAGTTAGGTTAGAAAAATTAAAGTATTCCCTAACTTCTACAGTTAATTCTTCATCAACATCAGTGCTAAAACCCCTTTTCTGGACAGAGTTTGTTTCGTGGTCGCATACTCTTTATCACTTAGAATACATTCAGGTTAAATGATGCTATTTGCACCCGATTGCACCATGGGTGTAAAATTCCAGTATCCGACGTTGTCATCAGCAGGTGTCACATTTGCCAGTGATTCCACTCCAATGGCCCTGTGACGTCGTGAAAATGGTATGTACCATTGTACGCGTGATGCTGTTGTTAGGACTACACACGTGATACCTGACAGTCAGGCTGCATGGAAGCAGCGCCCACTTATCTCTGGAATTCCACAATTGAGCTTCTTGCGCAGTCTTGAGGGTGTGGGGGTGGAACAAGTGAAAGATCTGTACGACTACTTCACCAATGGGTCTATGGTCCTTAAAGTTTCTTGTGATTCCAACATTTATTTGTCAATTTTTTGCCCACAGGCAGCCTGTATCCACATATAAAGGCAGCTGTGACTACCTTTTGTGGTTTGGTGCCCAGATGACCACAAGTTCCTGGTCTAATTTGAAAATTTTGACAGTAAAAGAGTAAATGTTGGTTATGCGGTCTGCATAAAAACAACAACATTTAAGCTAAATATAAAACTTTTGAAATCTAGATATAGACAAGCAGTAATTAAAAGAAACCCTCAAGTCTTTCTCTAATATAAGATGAAAAATAGCAAAAGGGAAATGGAATTTAAACGTTTAAAAAATGTCAGTTAAAGTCGCCTTTATGTCAAACAAAACTCCCTAACTTTTGGATGGAAATTACCACGGCAGAGAGTGTTTATGTTTGCCTACAAAGAAAGAAATATTGAATCTTTGTTTGCCCTCTGAGAACTGTCCGACTTTTGACTTCAGCTGGAAGCAGCCTCTCGTGTTTGGTCTGGTCTTTGCTAGCTTGTGTCTCTTGAGAGATGGCGGTCCGTTCTTCCGTGACGACTCGTTCCAGCTCGTTGGATTAATTCTATGTCTCTGACCAGGGCCATTAACATTAAGCTTCCTTTAAAGACAGGAAGAAGATTTGAGCTCAAACTGGGTCACTCCAAGAACTTTGATTGCATAAAGTGATGGAAAAAAAACTGTTGTTTGTTTTATTTTTATATACTGATGACACAACTTTGGGTAGAAACTAAAGTGGCAGCAAATTTTGTGACATTGTTCCCCCCCAACATCTTTGCATGGCACTTCCACAGCGGTAGAACTGTGGGTTAAAACTGAACACCCGTTAAATTTTGATCCAAACCAGAAAGTACCAAATGTTGCAGTTCCTTTAAAGACCACTAGTTTGGGTGTTGTTCAGGTCGATGTTTTAGGAGTCCTGCTCTACACCTAAAATGTACCTATTTAATTTCTTCATGTTTAGTTCTTTATTTTCTATAAAAGTCCAACTCTGATTATCTTTTGATTATGATTATGTCATTTTTAGCCAAAATCAAAAAAATGCGAGCCGTTTTCTAGAATGCAGTTTGTTCAGAACGGCAGTAGTTCATTAGAAATTTGCCTATGCATGTGGGCGGGAACACTAGCTCACAATAACCTTGCCCCCTTCTCCTCCTTGTTGCTGAGAGCTCTCTGTTAACACACCAAGAACATGTTAAAAACACCAAAAACCAACTTTCATCATAGTGGCTCTTAAAAAACAATTTTGTTTGGGGGGGGGGTCCAAAATGGATGCTTTTATTTTGTTGGCGCTCCTATTCATTCACTTTTAGGGCCGTGTTTTTTTGATTGGTTTGTGGGTGAACCTGATAAACCTTTGCCTTTTTTCGTGCCCAAAGGCCGCTTTCAGAATGTTGTTCAGGCAGCTCTGGCCAGTGGAAATTTCCCCACAGTAGGACGCACCAAAGGTTATATTACTTTTGTAACCGTCCCACCTTGCTGTTGTGTCAAAAATAATCCTACAAGTTTACATTCCTGTATTTAGGACCAAGGGGTAACCCTTTAACACCAGAGCTTTAGCTCTAATGTTGACATTCTTTGGACTACCGTAACTCTTAAACCGTTTATGGAATTAATGGAATTTCAGTAGATTCTGAAGTTAACAAAAGCAGTTTTGGGCCGTTCTGCAGAACTTTATGCTGCAGGTCTAAAGCAGATATGATAAGTCTCCTTTCTCCACGTTAGAATCAGCTGATACACATTCATTGCATGAACCTTCGATGATTTATGTTTGGTAAAAGAGTACGTGATATTTAGAGGTCGGCAGCGACATATCCGGGTATGTCAAAGGGTATCGGCCATCCAATTATGTTGCTAGTAGGACACAATGTGTGTCAGGAAATGAATTTGACTCTAAAAGATGTGTAAGGAAATTTGGAGTACCTCAAGGATCCACTTTAGGACCTTCATGGTTTTTGACATACATAAATGATCCGGCATGTGTTGCAAAATTTACAGTTCCTAAATTTTATGCAGATGATACATATTTTTTGACTTCTAAAAAGATTGTCACAGTCTGGTTCAGTTTTTTTCTTGTCATAATTAGATTTATAATATTTAGATTTATACTAGAGATTGAAATTTTACATAAACGATGATGATTGTTAAATTTTCAGCCCTTTAGTGACTTTTTCTGGGCAAGTTCCAGTAATTTTCAAATCACTCATAGCACATCGGGGGAAAAACGTTGTTTGTTGATGCTACATCCAAACATGGCTTTAAATTGTCTCCATGGAAACAACTAGGTCGTGTGAAACAGTCCACCATGCATTCATCAATGGTTTTGATGCGCAGCTTGCTCAACAGCCTCCTTATGAGCCTTCACTTCAAAGACAACAGTTTATAATAAACATCAAGTACAAAATATTAAAAACAAATCTTTTATTTGTTGTTTTTAAGCCAAACTTCTAAAGGTTTTTAGATGGATTACCACTTTTTTCTGAATTCTTGTATTAAATCTTTTATCATAACACAGTAAGGTATGTATTTATTGTGTTTTCCTCTTTCACAGGGATCTCTACTGTAAAATCATATGCTGCAGAATTTAACGTATGCAGTAGCAAAGAAATAAATAAAAATAAAAACAAAAACAAAACGCTTAAAAAGAGTTTGCAAAGAAATACAAGTTCTAACCACGCTATACCAGAAATGGCTAAACACATTTAATACTGGCTGAAAAAAAAAACTAGACACAAAAAATATTGATGGAAATTACAAAATATGGAAAAATGTAGTAAATTAAAGTAGGTACTAGCCTGAAACCTCAAATGTTTACTTTCCATTTTGTCACATGATCTCCAGGTTCACGTCCCAAATATTAACTGATAATACTTGAGAACATAGGACAAAAGGTTTTGTAAACAATATATGCGTCTATAAATGAGAATGATTTTGTTTTTGCTTTATACTATATTCACAGGGAAATTGCTTTAGTTTAGTTACTTTGCTTTTATTTTCTGTCATATTTTAATATGATTTTCAAGATTTCACCCTTGATTTGACTCTGGTTATTGTACAGTCAGGTGTTACTTATATTTGATTTTTACAAAAACAAAATTGCAACAACTAGAGGGCGCTGTAGGTGTTAGCATCAGTATTTGCTACTGACGGCAACGCAGAAGAAGAAACTGCGCTCAGTCTTTTGCCAGAATTAGCTGAATTGTTCCAAAGCGATGCAGAGGATGAAAAATTCAACAAATGTTGTGATTTGAAAAGATTATTTTTGGTTATCTGAAGAATTGTTCATATGTTGCGCTAATATACTAGATTCCTCTGATGTTTCTTGAAGCTAAATAAGCAACATTGTGGTACGGTGGTGAAGTGTGCAAATATTCAGTCAGTCTTGTTTCTATCTGTTGTGTTATCCTGTTTGAATTTTCAAAATGAAATCTCTGTTCTTTGTCTCGAATTTTGAGACACGTTTCCAACAAAAGCTGCAACTGAAGCTACGTTCACACCAGGCATGTGATGCGAGTCCAGGAGCGTTTAGCATACAGTGTTCAGGCTGGTCTATCACTATCCGATACTAGCCTACCTACAGTTAAAAGAGGTATGGTGCAAGATGTTGAGGCGGTGCAAATCTTGCCCCAGGCTTTTTTTTCCCCACAGGTCTATTCCGATAAATGAAAGACCTGGTTTCATAGAATTCCGTCCAGACACAAACGGCAACGACAGTCCCCGATTGGTCAAAGATCAATTGGTTTACCTTTCAACACACGTTCAATGGCTGCGAGTTGTGTATGTAGAGCCCAACTATAGGCTTAAAAATGTTTGTAGCGACGGATAAATATGAGAGTTTTGAACACATGAGCCCAAAACACAGACTTTTCATTGGAAGTGGTCGTTTGAGGGCGATGTGAATGTAGCATTATACTCCAGTGCAACCAATAGTGTATATGACCTTTTTTGTCTTTATTGTGCATTTTTTTGGTTCTGCGAATTGTACTTTGGAGCAACGTAAGCCTGCTTTCCACTGAGTGGTACAGTCTGGTTTAAAACGGTCCAGGCAATTCAGGCTAGTGTTTCCACTCAAAGCTAGACCGTCACGGTGGCAGTTGATGTTTTTCTGCTTGGCTTCTGGCACATTCCATTTTTCTATGAACCTACAACCAGCGGGGGCTCAAAAATGGTATGGTTCGGTCCGGCTTTATGCGTCGATTTCAAAATACCAGACTATACTGTACTGGACTGAACCGTAGCGGTTAGTGGAAAAAAGGTTTATTGACTTTTGAGCGGTCAATAAATACCAATTTCACCTAAAAAGTGCGTATTTCTTGCCAACTTATAGACATTTCAGAGACAACGTACTAACTGGGTTTAGTAATAACTCTGGCAGCAGCCTTCTGAATCAGCTGGAGGTGAAATTGACAGTTGGCTTCCTCTGATCTTGTCTGTACATGAGAACCATTTGGTCTTAATATGATGAAGGCGATTAAGTCGTTCTGGGCTTTGATGTGAAGTTCAGGCCAGACTCAAGTCAAACAGTTGGTTTCAACCTGAGGGATTTCTATTACAAAAATGACTCAGTCGCTGAAATTTTCTCTATGTAACAAGTACAAATGTGTAGTTAACTGAACTATAGAAAGACAGTCCTCTTTAGAAAATTTTGAAAATTAGCTAGATTCTGTGTGCTTGATGGTTGGCAGGATATCATTTTCTGTTTCCAGGAATTGCAGCCTGCAGCACTAGTGGATGTCAACGCCTTTATTTGTGCACTGGCACAAATATCAGCGGGACACAATTGTACTCTTGAAAATAGAGTCAGACGTTAATGCTATGTTCACACAAGCGTTCAAGCGACCACTTCCAATGAAAAGTCTGTGTCCGTGGGTCTGAACGCACGTTTTGGGCTTCCACGTTCGTTTGGGCTATTGCGTTTGCACAAATTTCTATGACTGTTTTCGGGCTCTACGCACAAGACCTGCGTCCATAGAACGCACGTAGAAAGTTAAACCGGGTTAAATGTTGACCAATAAGGGACTCGGGTTTGGTAGTGACGTATGGGTGGAGTCTTTTTCAAAATGCCAAAGAACAATAATGAATAATTGTGGTTTGTGCTGAATGCATTCACATGCCCGCTGTGTACGCAGCATCAGTGTTCTTAGTCGTTTTGTGCATAGACGTCTGTTTATGTGGAACCTTAAAGGCACAACAACAAAAGAAGAGGCCAGTACTGAAGCTTGCTTGTGTTTTCTGTTTTCATTTTACCACAAGATTTTTATTTATTATTTTTTCATTTCTGCAGGATGAAAGACACCCAGTCTTGGGACTTTGCGGTTAGCGGACGTGTTTTTTACATTTTTTGTGTTCTATAACAGCGTATGACTGTAAACCTGATCAAAATTTGATTTATTCTTGTCCTAACTAGTAAAAACTTTTTTTTACCCTCCTGGGAAAGGGTTTCAAAGATGCTTCTGTATGGGTTAAAGTTGGAAAATTCCCCAGAAAAGTCTCCATCTGAAAACTAACTGAATGCAAAAAAAAAAAAATAAAAGAAGTTGTTTATCCGTGTCTGCACATGCTGAGCTTAAACACTTTTAGTTGTCAGAGCAGAAGGATGGAACAAATTCAAATCAATAGCCAGTTTGCCCAGGAGCTCTCAGTGATCTTCTATCCATCACCTCATTGCAGCTGCAAATAGCGGTCTTACTGGAGCTTTAAAAGAAGCTAATACTTCATGCACAAATGTCAACTAAATAGTTACAAATAATGGTAAGGGAAAGACACTTCCCCCTTATTTTTTTTCTTTTTGTTTGGCTTGCATACAGAAAGAACAAACTCATAATGGAATGCTTTAATGGTTGCTTTAAAAAAAAAACAATTTGCAAACCTCTCATTATCGTGGACTTAAAGGGCTTTACCATATTTGGACTTCCTGTTTCTGCCTGCCTAATGCCACTTAACATTTTGCGGAGCTCAATCCCAGCCAGCCATGGCTTCTCCACCAGACCATCACAAAAGCCTTAAGTATCATTATTCAGGCGCTCAATACCGTTATAAAACAATAGAAGCTTTGGTGTTCTGAAGGTCTCCAGGGGATTTTTCTCCCCTCCTCCACAACACTTTAGCTCCCATCTTTACATTTAATAAAGCAGCAATAAAGTTCTATAACAAACACTCTTGGGTCTGTGGTTAGTTTGATCCGTCAGTCACTAAGCCATTCCATTTACTTGTACTGCTGCTGCTGGGTCTGATAAACTCATGATGAGCTTTCAAAAAATGGGTGGGAAAATGGTTTTTGTGCAATTTGATGTACAAAAACTCACTATTTGTTTAACTAGTTACAGAGCAGTGACTAATGGACCATCTAGCTTTTTTAGTTTTTTTTTCTTAACGTAACGCTTAACTTTGCTTAGCTAAAAACTTAGATGTTGAAAAAATGAAAAAAATACTATATTATTAATAGAAATAATAATAAGCTTTAGTACAGACTCAAGGTCCATTTGCCACAAAATACACAAAACATATAAAAGACTTAAGGATAAAAATAAAACACTCAAGCGAGAACAATGACATAAAAAAGTATTTAAAAAAAACAATGTCATAAAAGTATAAAAATCAATGACATAGAAAAATAAAAACAATGATTTAAAAGTATAAAAACAGTAAAATAACCAAGTATACTTATCTTAATAAAAAGACTAAAACTGCTGACTTAAAAAAAAAAACTTAAATTGTTATTGTTTTCATTATGTTTAATTTGAAGTAATGCTGCAGTACCTTAAATGACCACTGGAGACTGGCTGAAAAGAGAGCCAAGAGGTGGGTGGATTCAACAAAACTTTTCCGTCTGCCATTTTTGCAATGTTGAGTTATCCAGCTTTTATTTTTTGCCACTTAGAATCCTATGGGTGACTTCTGGATTTAATGTTTTTAGTCTGAAAAAAATTGACAAACTACAAGACTTCTTGAAGAAATATTTTAGGAAGCGCTTAAAGAAGAGTGATGTTTTTGAGCATTAATGTCCCTTTCTTACTGCAAAGCATGGTGATGTAAGTGTGGTAATATGGGCTTGTCTGGGAGAGCACACGAGTGTTAAAATCAAGTAATGAGTGTAGTCTTGAAGGAAAATGAGCCCTGTATTCCAAATGTGGTTTCTCTAACAAGCATGGGAGGTCTATGATGTTCATCATTGGTACACTCCAGCCGGGAGACATAATTTAATGGAAGTATCCAGAAAATCATATTTTATGATGTTCAAAAGTATTTGTTTGATAGTGCAGAAAATGGATATTTGGTCAAAAGCAAAACTCCAATACTTTGTAATGCAACCCTGGTTTTCAAATATTTCCTGTAGGTCCTCACCAAGTTTGCACTGTAGCTTTTATTTTGGTCCATTCCTCCATGCAGATCTTCTTGAGAGCTGTAATGTTTTGGGACTGTTGCTCGGCAACACAGACTTTCATCTTCCTCCACAAATTCTCACAAATCGGAAAGAACGCCTAATCAGAAAGAAAATGCGTCGTGTAAACACGCCGTTCGGAATACTCTGCCCCGGTCAGACTCGTTCGGATCAAAATTTCTTTCCGATGGAGATAGGTGGGTTATAACGATCGTTTATCCGATCGTGGAGCATGTAAACGGTCATTCCGATCGTGTGTCACTACTGCTCTGGGTTACGTCATGCATAGCCGGTGTTTCGCTGAGAGAAAGCTTTGGAGCGCATACGGGACCCACCAGCTGCTCTGCGGACGCCCAGTGAAAAGCGCTGCTCCGCTCTCGCCCCTCTGACTCTCCCCTCTCTTTCACCCCTCACGAGGGAGATGCAGGGAAGGAGCGCTTCGTGCCCCCCGACGCTCACTTGGTCCACTGGCACCCAAGTGAGCAGAGGAGCCGGATTAATAATTTTTTGTCTGAGGGGGGGGGGGGGTGCTTTTTTACGTGCGTGTTTTGTTGTTTTGTCATGTGTGGGAGAATTCAAACCGCGGGCCGTCCTGCCGCTCTGGGTTAGCAGCTGCAAGACTCAGGAGGAACCGTGTTCGAACAGAGCTCGGGCCGCTAGCTCACATAGTGGCTTTGGGGCGGTCTGTGTGAACTTTAGAGCAGAAATAAATGTCGCTCAGTCCTTAGGAACTGGTCAAACAATCACGTGGATTTGTGTTTCCAGAAGGCTGATGTTATTTCCATACATTTACGTGCAGCTAACATGCAGATTGCTGCGTTTCTCGCACGGTCCTGGATTTTGTGTCCATCAAGGCTAATGATGTTAGCCCGTGTTTGCCTGTCCTAAGCCTTCTTCCAGCTCTGTTCTTCCACAAAAAAGAACTGACCACACGGATTAAATAAAACAATGAGCGAACAGGCACTTCATAATATTCATGACATTAATAAAAGCACGTTTGGAAGATCGTCTCGTATTACGGAGCTGCTGCACATGCTGTCTGTCTGTGGCAGTGGTTTGTTTACAACGGGACCTAGTTCCGCATCCGGGTGATTTTTACACTACTGCGCATGCCCAAATCATTCATTCCGAATGAAAGTGTGAGCCATGGGAACGTTTGTTCTAATCGGAAAAAGGTTTTCTGTGCCCATGTGCACGGGTGAATTTTAACCCGACCATTGATCCGATCAAGATATTCTGCCCATGTAACCGCGGCTAGTGGTTCATCCTAGTCTTGTTCAGATCTTGGTTTTGTCCCTTCGACAGCTTTCTGGTCAAGGCGGCGAAGTTGGAGTCATATTATTTACGAGTGTGGAGAGGCGTCTTCTATACAGATTCAACAGGTGACATTGATACAGGTAACAAGTTGAGGATAGAAGCGCTTCTTAAAGAAGACATAACAGGTCAGTGAGGAGCAGGAGTCTTGCTTGTTCTCAGGTGTGAATATTTATTTACAAATAAATTACTTAAAAATCATACAATGTGAATTATTTTTCACATTCTGTATTACCAGTTAAGTAAGTGGATTTACAAACTGAAGTCTCTACACATCTCTACATCTTAGTTTCCATGGAAAGTCTTTAGATGAATTATTGGGTTCCAGCAGTACCACAATGACTCTTCTTGCGAATTTGTGTTGCCCTAGTTCTCACTTTGAGGGCGTATTGTTCTTCTTAAAACTCATTCCTTGTGGTTTATTTTCTGACTTCCTGCAGAGTTTTCATGTTAACCAGCATTTTTGTGTTATACGCACAGCGGCTTCTATGCATCGGCACGCAATGTCTGCATAGTGAACTGAGACTGCAGACTGCTGCATAACATTCGTCAAAAAGAGAAAAAGGGTGAATTATTTTCTGAAACCAGGGCTGGATATGGACATAGACGAGGGGCAAAGCCCCCCCCGAATGCCTTGGCTGCCTCCCTCAAATGCGAAATGTGAAAAATCCCCCATAAACAAAAGAAATAAAAATTACAAGAAAAAATAACTAAATAAAAAGTAGAAAATTAAAACATAAGGATGGACGAATACACATAGAAAGAAAAGAAAAAGGTAAGTGCACCCTTAACAGGGCACGAACCAATGTCCTGCTTGCGCCTGTCCCAAGCCCGGTAAACTCAGGGAGCTGTGTCAGGAGGAGCATTCAACTTAAAACTTAACTTATCCAGTAGGTCAAAGGCAAAGATAGATATGAAGTGATATGATTCTATGCATATTTAGGGCTTGGAGCACTCTGCCCCCCCCCCCCCCCCCACACACACACCTGTATTCTACATGCACCCCATAGTGGGGCTGAATTCAGGCCTGGCTGAAAGCCAAAGCTTAAAGGAACTGGTCAAATGAAACTGGAATTTTACATTTTTGTTAAAATTGGTTTTACTTAAAACCGAACAACAAACTATGATCCAGTCAAAATAGAAAATCAAGTTAAGAGCAGGAACCTTTTTTTTAGCACAGACATGAACTTTTTGACCTTCTTTCCTCATAACTTAAAGAGTAACATATCTTCATTAGTATAATTTGTCATGTGAAACAACTAAAGGGTAAAAATAGCTTAAAATCTGAAGCCCGTGTTGCTTATCAGAATATGCTTAATCCAGAAATCGGATTAAGATTTAAAAAGTATGAGGCTAAAATGTCAGTCCCTTCAAAATCTACAGGAATGACTCACAAAAAGTCTGCATTTTTAGCTATTGAAGTTTAAAGCTGCATAAAAGCAGATTTATTAATAGTTTTTTGCAGACGCAGTAAACAAGGATGTTGTGGTGGTGTGCAGTTTCCAAACCCCACATTTGCGTGGGTTTATGTGGGCTGTCGCTAATGTCACTTCACACACAAAAAAAAGTAATAACCAAAACTGCATGCTTGCCGTTTTCAGCCCACGCTTGCTGCAGTAAACCTCAGTGACACTGAAAAGATTAAATCTGTTTAAAACCAGTCTGTAGTTTCCCTGATATCAAACTGTGAGGCGTTATCAACTGTTTGCTTTGTTATCTCTAAAAAAAAATCTTTTTAGGCTTGAAACAAAACCAGATTTGTGCCTAAAACAAACTAATCCGATAAAAAATTTGATTTTAAAATGGCAGGTTTTGAGTTTCTCCCCTTTTTATGTGTAACAACCATCACTAGATGACATATATTTGAATAATCATTTCTTTAAAAAAGAAATAAAAAATTGGGAGTTTTCCCAAACGTGATGATCACGTTCAACACTGAGCATAAAGAGCAGGAACAGGAGCTGCAGTTTCAAGATGTTTCCAACAGTTCATCAAAATCCTTCCTCTAAGAGCATTTTTTTTCTTGATAATTTCCACTAAATTATTGTTTACTTCCCCTTATAATGAAATGTGTGATCGGAAATCTGCATTGTTTTTAAAAGGCCCAATCAACGTAAAATGTCAACATGTTCCCGTGGCATGTCTCTCATGATGGAGGACATACAGTATATCATTTAAAAAAAAGAATTAGATTAAAATTGCATTTTTGAGTGTTTCTTTATATAAATCGTTGTGAATCAGGAGCAGACGGAAAAATGCAGTTTGAAAATGAGTGTTTTGTGACGTACTGGCCACAAGCTCCCTGCTCAGAGCTCTAAGCAACGGGGAAAAGAAGGGAAAGGGGGCGGGGATGGGCCACCCACAACTCAGAGGTGTACTTTTAATGAACTCCTGCCGCTCTGCGGAAATTATGTTGTAGAAAACAACCGTTTTTTGGGGCTAAAAACGGCATAATCGTAATTAAAAAACCACTGGGGACTCTTTTACGACAGATCGAAAGATGACCGGCGTGGGACTTTAATCAAACTGGACTTTGTTGAACTTGTCAATAAAGTTGTGTGCAGTTGAAGTTGGGTCTAAGGATCAAGTGGTTGGTGAGAATATTGTGGACCAGTTTTTTCACAGATTTTGGGGCACAAATTTGATAAAACCTCATTTTGACCCCTGAAGTTTTCATATATTTATTAGCTAAGAAGCTGCGTTTGGGCTTCCTTTGGTTTGGAGTCTGTGCAGATTGGCATGTAGAGTGGTATTTCTGAGTCTCCTGTGTTTGTTGTCTGGGTGTTTTATGCTCCATGAACTGTTTTGGATTATCCTCTAAGGATGTGGTTCTCCTTTTTGTGTTTTTGGAGCTTTCCCACACATTAAACTCCTTGGACCTGCTTCCTGGCCTTCAGCGTGTTCCTCCCTGCTCCTGGGTTTCCTCCTAACATTAAGCCCGGCATTCACTCCAATCTGGTTCTGCAGTTGTCTAACATGGATTGGATTTCTTTCTTTCATAACGGTGCAAAAGTTGATGTCTCCTTCTGAAACTCTGAGTCATCCTCTAGACGTAGCGATACGCTGCCGCAGCCCTCACACATCCTTCCTTTGACCTAATCACAGCCCAAGAGACCCTGACTTCATTCAGTTATCCAGAAAGGATTAATTAATGAGCTAATCAATTATCTGATTAAACTGAATAAGAGGCATCGTGTTGCCTCATATCTAAAGGACAATAAGTTTTTATCAGTGGGAAATGATTGGAGGAAACACAGAAAAGGCAACGGTAATTATGGGTGATTAGAAATTGAAGTTTCATTCTTGGTCATCAAGTGTGTCATCTCATTATGCCTCATTAAATCCTTTCTCTATTATTAGTCCATCATTTAGTTTGGTAGCTTTACCAGCAAAAATTATTTTATTTTTTTAGAACAAACACTAGATCCAGATGAAGCTCCAACCATCCCAACAGCACTAAACCTCCTGTGTTTTGACTTCTTGCTCAGTGTGACAAAAAATCTTTAAAAAAAACAACTTTTTTTAGGGTATATCTTATTTCAAGACAATAAAACAATCGTATTAGCTGACAAACAAGAAAATCTGATTAAATTGGGGGAAAATGTTTTTGTTTTTTGTTTAAAACCCATTCTGCTCCTGTTTCACATGACATTATTATGGTTGTTTATCTTTTATTTCTGCAGTGTTCATTTTTAAATTCTTATAGAACCACATCAACTGATCAAAGTAATGAACAGGTAAGGTAAAAACAGAACATTATTGATTAAATAAATGGACAACATCAAAAAAGTTCAAATTAAAGGCAATTAATCACAATATGATTGACCAAAACCATTAACTTGTGTTGGTTTTGATCTTCCACAATAAGGGAAAACTAAAACAAAAAGTGGGAGATCTCATGGATTGAACATCAAAATTGATTTGAAATGGCAGTTAAAATGCATTTTTTTAATTTAGACTCACTGTAGAAGAGCAAAAGCAAAAACAAAGAAGATCTCATACTTACAAAAAAATTAAAATAAAGTCCTGCAGGATTTTTTAAGCTTCTGTTCAACAACCATTCAAACAGCTGCTAACAGAATCATTTCTATTTAATTGAAAATAAAATTTAAACAAAATCCTGGACATTACTGACATAAAATACCTTGCTGTCTTGCGATTTCTGAGAAAAAAAAGTGGGGGCCTAGAATGGAGCCCTGAGGCACCCCACAACTGGTATACCGAGCTGCTGTAAAAACAAAAAATAGTGAATACACAAGTTTAATATATTCAAAACTAAATAAATAAGTGAAGGCAAAGAGCATGTTTTTGTCCCAATAGCAACAAAAGTCGCATATTTTTTCAAAAAAGCCTCTGAGGCGCTTAAGTTTAAAAAAAGAAAAATTCCCCTTCAAATGTATTTTTAGAATAAAAACCCATGTGAGTTGACTTTTACTGCTGATTTGTTTATGTTGTGGTCACAGACTCATGGTGCACATCAAAAGTAATCAAAACACCGGAAGTTCTTCATATCCTTAAACCAAACCATTCATTTCTGAGGATTTTTATCTTTGAAAACAAACCAAAAAGCCATAAATGAGATTCAGAAGAGTGTGGAGTAGATAAATCTGTGGTTTTGGACGGGATCTTACTCAGCTACAGCTCTCACACCAGACCCTGATGCCACTGACGACTGCTGGACAGTTTGAGGAGGCATTTCATTTGCTGAATTTTTTTTTTAAGAGGTGGGGGAGAGAGACGGGCTTGTGTAGTGGGTGGTGACACACACACTGAATCATCCCAACATAAACATTGAATTAACTCCCTCTGATCCAGGCTGCTTTTTTAAAAAAAAGAAGGAAAGATGTGGCCGTGCTTTTATTTTTTAGTGAGCAAAAAAAACATTTTCATAGTTAATCTCTTGTTGAAACAGAAAAAAACATATAAGGTAAACAATTGATCTAAAATATTTGTTTACCTTATAGGAAAATGATGACATATACGTGTAATTTGTAACTTTTGCATTTCACTAAATAAACATTGCAAAACCTTTTTAAATCCTAAAAAAAATAGCATTTTTTATTAATTTGGATTACTCGTCTGGCACAGAGCAAGGCCGCCCCCTCTTCCTCTCTTATATTTTCTACATGAGAAATATGATATTTTTTAAATAACTTTTTTTTTCCAGCACCCTGATTCAAAGCGATTTGGATTAAGACATATACAGAATTGCAATTTTAAGGGTAATATTACTTATAGATGTCCACAGGGACATGTTCAAAACACCAAAAATGCCATTTTTATTAGAATGGGTCTTTAAATTCTACATACCCAAAGATATTTTTCATGTAGCTATCACAACTTAATAAGCCTTTTTTTTCTCATTTTTACAGACATGCAAACACAGAATTAGCTGCACTTTGACGTAGTGTAACAAAACAGATCAGACAGAATATTTGCCACGAGATTTTAATTTACATCAGCTTTAGAGCGGGATCTTTCAGTGCATTTTGATTGTTTTACAGTACTTAAAAGGCATCAGCCACAACTGTGGTTTAAAACCATTTCTTCAACAAACGTTTGTTTTTGTATTTCACATATACTCACACCACATTGCGCTAGCCGGCACATGAAAATGTACAAAAATAACAAGTACGAAATACACACAAGAAAGCAAGTAAAAATTAAAAGCATATTTGGAACGGGCACAAGAAAATCTCATAAATACTTATTTACACATTTTTTTAAACAATTTTTTTAAAATTGTTATAAAAACCCATTTAAACTTCCTATTCGGCTTTTCTTTTTTATTAGAGACATATGCCCTCAGGTCCCCCAAAAATGGGTTACAGCACATTTTATTGCCACACTGAACTCTGTTGAAACATGTTTTGAAGGAAAGTAGTGCTAAAGCAGCTGGAAGGCAAATAAAATGAGCTGCTTTATTTTCCTGGAAACTCAGTAGTCGTCTAAGTACTTCCAGTTGATATACTTATGCATCTGGTCAATCTTCTGCTAGAAACCTTTTTTTTAAGTGGATCTTTGACCCAAAACACGAGTATTTCATTGACTTCTGCGACCATTTTTTCCATTTGGCGCCATGTTTTTATGACGGTGCTTTGGACAATCACACGTCAAATGAGCGTTTCAGGAGGATCCCTTGTAAAGTCAATGGAGATCAAGTGGCACTTCAGATTTAAGTAGATCCTTTAATATTCTTCTTTCCAGATATCTTTCTAAGACAAATGCAGGCAGGAAGTGGTGAGAACCCCTGATATGTCCAGATAAGTCTAGCATGAATATAATAGCACATCAATAAAGACATTTTTTTAGATAATTCTTCATTAAGGCAGATTTTTTTTAAGGTACAATCATGAGTCTACACACATAATACACATGAAATGAAGTAGGAGCACTATTTTGCTACGATTAATGGTTTTTATTCTTCTATAGAGCATTTTCACATTGACACAAAAAAAAGTGAGCTGCCATAAGTGTTGATGGTCTGCCGTGGGGAGTCATGGGTTCTGAAAGCGTTACAAAAAGCTGCTTGTTTTGGTGTCAAATGAGCATCTAGCGATTACTCATCTTCACCTCTCCTTTGTATCCCGTTTCCAGATGAGACCTTCTCCAAGTGTGTCATTATTGGAGCTGCTTTGGATTTGAGTTGTGGTCATTTTTCTTTTATTTTCTTTTTGATTGCCGAGTTTCAATGTGTTTTGGAAAATCCAGCATTCAGATGATAGAAAACCACACCAAGATTCACTTGCAAACCAACTGAGACCATTGTTTTCTAGTACTACATGGCTGGCTTGATCGGTTCTTACCACGTCAGAGGTTTCACCCTTCCTAAAGAGATCAGTGTGAACACTAAAACTGCACTTCCAACTCCATATGGGCTGTCCAGGTTGACAAATGGGAAAACCAAGGACAGGACACGGTCATAGAATGAGCCCGTACTGCGAATTGTTCAAGCACATTTTTCTATTGGCATGCTGCGGGCAACAAGCCATAGCAACCGCTTATACAACATGCGTGGGTAAGTAAGGGTGGAGTAGGGGGAAACACCGGCGTGTGGGACAGATTATTTTGCTTTTCGACTCCCCCCTTCCAAATCCTGTGGTCTGCGCAAGGGGTCTGTTGGTGCCCGACTATTAAGAAACTGGAAATTAGACAATCAGAGAGTAGTTTGTGTGGAAATCCTTTGGGCGTCGTTATTTGGAGACGCCGTGTATTCGCCATTCGGGTTAGGGGTTAGGGTTAGTAAAGAGCCAGTAAAGGGGCACTACTCGGACCTTACTTACGACCAGAATGTTGTATGGGGGCACCATAAGACAGATTACGTCAAAAGTGCTACAAATACTTGACTTCCAATACATTTACCAAACAGACAACAAATCAATTTTCATGTTTGAGGTCACGGTAGGAACCTCACACACCTGCGCTCCCCTTGAAATGCGGCCAATTCTCTCTACGGCCCTCCAGACAACCTAAAAACCTGCAATTGTGCGGGTCAACCTCGAGTGCCAGTGATTAAGGTTTAGGCCAAATTTCCGGCATCAACATGGTCTGATTTACTACAATACATGTCAGTATCATCCTACTTCTATGCCAATATTGGTTTGGGGTACCTGGACTAGGGGTATCCTGAAGTCTACTTAAAGTAAAAATTGCACAAAGACACTCTTTCACGTACCAAGCCTTGAAATTGAACCAATAAACCTTTAGTCTCTCACTCACATTCCTTGATATGAATAGTATCAAGGAATGTATTTAAGAGAGAGCTTGCTTCCTTCTAGGTTTCTTGCAGTTTTCTTCTTCTAGAACAGCTGCAGACTAAAGGTAGCCTGAGGTCAGTATCGGGTGATGCTCAGAGGGGATTGGCAATCCTTAAAGGAGATCAAATCTCTTTATGATGAAATAAAGCAGCAGGTCTCGATTCATTTGAACAATCTCGACCTTTGCTTTTCTGATTGTTTTGCCTAAGAAAACTGTTTGTGAAGCACATTTGTATTCTATTTCTAGACCCTTGCTACCAGTTTTCTCCCTGACTGAAAGCTTTCCTTTTGTCAAATCTTTCTCTAACACTGATACAAACCGTCGGCTCGCTCCTTAGAGCCAATGGCTTTCAATCCTAGCGAGAAAGTCTCAGAGGTGTCGACTGGAAACTCCAACCATATGGTTGCTGCAGACCATCAAACCTTCCCGGAGTGAAGATTAGCCTTTCCATTCCTGTTGCCAATAAATATAAATTAAATTAAGTTTCCAGCTCCAGTCAGATGTTTTCCCGAGAAGTAAAGTCCTCGCCGGGCCGCCGTGTGCTGGTCAGTTCAGTTTCCCTAACCAACGATGCTTTACAAACAGAATCCCTGGAGCTTCCAAAGGGGGCGTGGCAGACGGAAAAGAGGAAGAAGTGAACCACGCTGGGCGAGAGCAGGATGAAGACCCAGGGGTCGATAATGGAGTTTATGGAGATGAAGCGGAGCGCCGTCAGATCCAAAATGTGAGATTCCTTATTGTCGCCCAAGGAGTTCATGTAGACCCGGACCTGCAACAGGGAAAAGTGAAAACTGCGTTAACAAACCCAAATCACCAAGAAAATTTACTTCGAAAACAATGGACATTCCATCAATTTCAGCTTCTTATAGACAAACATTTGCAGCCAATTTCTGGCTGCAAATGTTTGATGACTTTTGGTGCAAGTTTTGTCCATCTGTTTCAAAACATCTATTTTATTTACCTGAGTAAAGCCCACTACACCAAAGAATTGACAGAAAAATTCACAGTTTTGAGAAATAAGATGTTTTTTAAACCACTACATTGGGTGGTTTGGTAAGTAGTTTTTGCTCATAAAATGTTAGTTTTAGTGTTAAGGACAGAAAAATACTGTCTCAAATTTGAGACACACGTTTTTTAACATGGTAGTACTAGATCATAAAGAATTATTTATCATTACATTTTGCATTTTATGAATTTAGCGAGTGCTTATTTAAAAAAAACAAAAGATGAGCTTTTCTCTCCAGGAAGTTTTGAAATTTTTTTCCCACCAAAAGGTGTTCATTAAAGCAGCCATTTTGAAAAGATCAGGAAAAGCCCTCCTACTGTCCCTAGTGGTATGATGATGAACTACAGGGAAGAAAACATGGATCAAATTATATATCAAGTTATATACAATGGGTTTTTAAGGAACATTTCCATCATGCTAATGCTAATGCTAATGAGACAGGGGACTCAGAAAAACGAGTTTTAAATATGATACGCATATTTATTGTAGCGACTTCAAAAACAAACAGTCGCTGAGAGGCTGATGCTGGGTCTGGTTATTGGATGACACGCTCAAAAACCATGAACCTTAACGAAGTTCTTATTTTGAACTTTTTAATAGTTAAAAAGAAGGTAATTCAATCCACTTATTATATTGTGATTAAAAATAGAAAAAAAAAAAAAAAGAAAAACCACAAAAGCGAAAAAGTGAAAAAAGCGAACAAAGCAGTCAACAAAAAACACGGCAACCCAGCTCACCCCCCCTTCCATCTTGCACACAGAAAAAATCACAGGTGAGTTCAAATCAATTAATGTCTCCGCCCACAAACATGTGACCCACCAGCTGATTACCTACTCAATGACCTATAATCAAAACATAAGCAACAATAACATTCATTTACCCTAAACCAAAGTTAATTCATGCCACCTACAGCTATAGAGTTACTGATTTAGTTTAATCCAGCTCTGTATTGTGTAATTCCTCAAAGGATGGGTAAAACAGTAGGAAAAGTCCTTTTAAAAACTTGAATTCTGCTATTTTTATCCAGCAGAAACCAATAAAAATTCACTTGAAAAAAATGTGACCTTTTTTTTTTCTACATCTGCTTCACAAACAACGGTTTCATTGGCGCGCTGAGAACCACTTGCAGATTTCCCCCCTCTTCTCTGTGGCTGAAATAACTCCGCGGCACAGGCATTTATGGGATGGAACCAGAGGCAGTAAAGCCCCCCCCCTGGCTGATGCTCAGGAGCTTGGGAACCCGCTCCAGTGTACAATCTGTGGAAGCTGTGACTCGTTCGCCGCTGCCGCTCTCTGAGGGCTCGCAGGTGAACAATATGCAGTTCAATCCCAAAGGAAACGCTGTTTTTAATTTGTATTTTTATATAACGTGATTCCCTTTTAGCCATCTTGCAGATTTTCAGAGTATTCTGTGATTTTTTGTTTTGTTTTTGTTTTTAAGAGTTCATCCAAAGTAAAGACTTTATCTTCCGGCTACTTCCGAACCAAAATATCAGATAAAATGCTCTGTTTTAGTTTCGCCCGGATGGGCTACGTAATCCGACTCCCACTGCCAGACGCTTTTTCTCTCAATAAAAGCCTTAATGTGAAGCATCTGTGACGCCTCACACACTCTGTTTCAGTCCATCTCTCTATGGCACTTTTGATTGGTCAAAGGTATTAAATATGATCCCTCAAAAAAAAAATAAAAGAAAAGATGAATTTGGTTCTTGTCTTCGCTCTCGGTGCAAAAGTCTGGCCTTTTTAAATATTTAATGTGATCAGAGAGACCTGGAGGCGCATTATGCTCAAACATTATACTACAATTTCATGCTGGCAGAAAAATAGAAATATGATCTTACCGTGTGTGTGTGTGTGTGTGTGTGTGTGTGTGTGTGCATGCGTTTGTGTGTGTGTGTGTGTGCTAACTGATGTATCACTTACTTGGATCACCAAGAGAATTTATATAAAGCTCTTGATAAATTATGCAGTTGTAGTAGCACGTTTCTGCAATCTCGGGAGGCAATTATTCAATTTTTTTAGGAATATTTAAGGGTATTTATTCATGTCAGAGACGCAGCTGGTTTTCATTTTTTTTAAGTTTTACCAAAAACTAAAACATATTTAGAGGAATTTTCCAAAAATTTAATTTCTAGACTCATAGATCATATGGAAATCTGAAAATAACACCACAAAAAATGGTGTTATGAATAGAAACATCAGCAAAGAGGGTTTAAATCCAAACGTGGATCAAAAAGAAAATATGATTCTAGCTGAAGTGGATTGTTAAAAACCACAGGTGGAAATATTGCAAAAAGCTTTCCCCTCATCATCCTTCCCGGCGATGAACTGAATCATTTATCGATGTCATGCAGGTTAATGCGTTTGCTGCCTCAACAAATAAGAGATTAGCAGAGGAGGAGACAGACATGAGACCAACCTTGCATGATTTATATGACACAAGAAAGACATCCATGACCAATGGAAACATCTGGATGTCTGATAAAGGGTTTGCTTTTTCACCTACCAGAGGTAGGTGAATTTAAGTAAATTCAACCGTGCTTTTAAGGCAAAAGAAGCGGATTCCGGTAAATCCACCGAGGAGTCGAACTGTCCCGTACTACGAGGCACAGAAAAAAAACTATGGAGTCATCGGGATCCATTTAAAGTGAATGAAAACCAGATTATTAATTAAACGAAAAAATAGAAATCTACAATTTGAAAACAGTTTTAAATTGTAAACTTAAAGTATATTTGAAAAATCTGAAGAAAAAAAGAATTGTGTATTTGGATTTAAGAAATACTATTAATTTTAAAAAAATCCCGAAAACATAATAAAAACCTAAAATTATTACTAAATGTAAAAAAATAATTATTATTTGTAACAGCTGCTGTTTAGAATTTGGAATTTTTTTGTTTTCGGTGTTGAGGCAAATTGGCTATCGAGGACATGATTGTAATCGGGGACAGAAGTTATGGCTCTGCTCGAATTCCCGCCCCAACCCCTAACTACTGAAAAACAATATAGTGCGGGGAATATGGCGTCATCTACATCGCTGAGAGAAACCTAAATAATATGACCGTTTTAGGATGTCTAATTATTATTCAGCTGTGCTTCGTAGATGAAAACGCTGATGTTTTATTAAAAAAAAATCATTTAAATACATTTTTTGCAAACATTTTCGCAGGGACTTTTCTAGGGGCACTTGATTTTGGAATTGTAAATTCAGACAGCACTACAAAATGGCAAACGCACTATATAGTGCACTATGTAGCGCGTAAGGAAGGAATTCGGATCCAACCATGGTGATGTCATTTCCTCTCCGTCGTTAATAAAGTCACATTACGTTACATTGTGATAGTATGTCAGAAACAGAAAGTTACTGACATTTTCAGTTGGTCATGTGTTGCATATCGGTGAAAAGCCGCTTTTCTCCGTGTCAGAATCAGCTGATTTTGTGTGGATCTCATAAATTGTTGAGTCATGGTACGTCAAAGAGCATCTTTTAATTAAGCTGTTTCCGCCCACTTTACGGATGTTAAAGGGTCTAAGCTAATTCTGATTTCAACCCCATAGAAAAATATAATATAAATAGTATAAAAGTCCTACATAAAAACAAAAAAACTTTTGAATAAAAATGAGAATCTTGCTTTAAATTGACCCCAAAGAAGATGGTTTTCGAAAAAGAAAACCAGTTTAGCCTATTGGAAATTGAATCGTTACGTAATCAGCTTGGCTTTAATGATAACTTTACGTTCACAATGAACGCCATTTGTGCATCAAGTTTGTGTCCGACGCTTCTCTTTTGATGCACGTCAAATTTGACGCTTGTCCAAAAATGTGATCATGAACATGACGCGACCACCAGCTGTGGGAGGAGCTTTCAAAGTCTTTGGTGTGCCGCCCGAAACGTGAATTGTGTTCAGTGTCAAAAAAGCTTAATTGGACCAAAACAGCATCTAACTGCAACATGGATGCACTACTTAGTATCGGGGCTTTTGCTGTTGTTTTTCATCTTATTAGCTGAAATCCTTTCAAATAAATGTGTACTCTTCCTATCAGTTCCCTGGATGTTCAATACCTACAGGATTTCTAAATTTTAAATATGAAAAAAGGGTTTTGAAAATGATTCAGAGCACTAATACAAGCTGAATAAATGGAAAAAAAGAGCAATACACAGACTTTTTTTTATTTAATGCAGAGTTTTTAGATTAAGAAGCTATGCAAAGATCTACTTTGACCTCCTGTGCTTGTCGTTTGTTGTTTTCTTCCATTATTTTTACTTTAAAGCCGACACCTTCTACTTAGTTATGTTCTCTCCGACCGGGGCAGCATCTGTTGGCTGTGAGTCTCTGTGAGCGCAGACAAATGAGACAGGATGCAGAGTTGTCCGCCTCTGCTCGGCTGAAGGTCATAGTTCTGCGTTTAGGAGCTGAGAAGCAGCAGCTCTCCAGACGCCACTTTGGTCCATCACTGCCGTCTTCACTTAAAGACGCTGCGTCACACGCCGCCAGGAGAAAAAAAAACATGATCGATTTCACATCTCATGTCCAAAGTGACACTTAAAAAGTCATGCAAGCACAAATAAGATTTGTCACTCTGGGAAGGCGATTTGGTGGCGGATGTTCGTGGACTAATAGTAAATGTACACATTCTTTTGTTGCAGCTCTGTCATGATATAACCATTTGACAGCATATTTATCATGACACAACATATATTTTTTAAAGCGTTAAACTGTAAAAATCTACAAAATTATGTGTATTTCATTTTAAAGCTAAATCTGCTTTTCTTTGGATGCATCTTTACAGCATCTTATTGCACAGACGGTACTTTTCTGTCATGGTCGGTGCTCCTTGTTAATAAACCCATGAGCTAATGCACTAAAAATCTGTAGCTGCTGCACATTTGTACAGAGCTGCTGCAAAATAATCTCTAAGGTTAGCGTTTTATAGCTGTGCTTTCTGGTGCAGCTCCCTCTCATCAAACAGACAGACAGGATGTTTGTCTCATGGCTCAGTTTAAATGTTGTGTTAACAAACACTCCAGACTGACGCCCACCGCACAATGAGAAAAAAACCTACAGAAAAGATATTTTCATTAGCTGACAATTAAAAAGAAGTCAGCTTTTTTTAGTTCAAACAGGCTGCCTGACTCAGTCTGCAGAGTTTGTGCGTTTGCTGACTTTCCATAGTCTATTTATGGTTAAATACAACAAACCATTTGTCCACACTTATAAGAACATATTATTTAGTTACAAAACCTTTAAGCTAAAACGTTTAATGTCGGAATGATAAAACTCTTTTTGACAGAAAGCAGAACACAGGAGGTTTAACATGGCTTCCTAATGAATCTTTTGCTCTGTAATACGGTCTTCATCTGCACGGCCAGAGTAGCTGATTAGCCGGTCCATCTTGACCCGTCAAAAGTCATAAATGTGACGCAACGCGTGATTCATGCGTGCAATTATGGAGCCAGATACTCATCCTCTCATTAGGAGCTCAACCCAGACCGTTTCCTGATGACATTACTGATCACATTCGGAGGTTTATCTCCCGTCAGACGGTAGGAAAGACACCGCAAAGATGTAAACGTTTCCGTCTATACAGCTTTATTTGTGTGTGCCAGAAGATCCCTTCCCATCTTATGAGCTTCAAACCAAGCAGTAAGTTTTCCGATGTTTCTAAAATGTTATCATTTTTCAGCGTCGAATTAGGGATTTCCTGAACAGAAAACTTTAAATCTGGTGTTTAATTTATGTAATTAGTTACCTAATGCATCCAGAAATGTTATACAAAGCTAGTACCCACGTTTTAATCACCTACCTTATATTAAGCAGATACCAGTTGCTGATTCTAAAAGCACGTAAAAACGCAGGAAAAACTGCTTTTTTGTGGGAGGGGCTGAGTTACCAGCTTCATCAGCTATTTAGGAAGAATATTGTCTATTCGTGCAATGACTTACTACAGTAGGTATCACAACTTTATGTATAATGGGGCTTTAGTACTACCACAAGGAAGAAAACAACAATGAAAGTATAAAAATGATTGCAGTTAAATTTCAAAAATGATATTTCAATTGAAAATTGAAAAAAAAGTAAATCAAAACCTTCTTAAGTAAAAATCAATTATAGTACATTGGGATATTTATAGTAAAAAAGCACTGACAATTTTATGTCGACATACTAGATTATATCCTTACGTTTTTAAAGAAACATTATGTAAGTCCAATTTTTTTATGTCATCCTACAATCATATCATTCTTTTGTCTAAATTTACTGTTACGACTGTGATACATTTGATGATGATGGGACTTCCCGAGCGAATACAGTGCGGCAGAGAAAACTGATACTTTGATTTTCTGATCGTTGATATAGATCCACAAGTATCTTTCTGACAGCGACTTTTTCCAAAATTTGACAGCAAATAATTCTGTTATTTTGAACTTTACACCTGTGCCCCTCAGTGAGCATCAGAGACAGATCTGCTTTAGCGTTTCCTGTTTGTAGCTTAGTGACAGAACCAAGCGAGCTCTTATGGTATCACTACTTAAAATCACCATCTCTGCGTGATGCAGAAAGAGCAGCGGCAAAAACCTCCTCTGGGTGACATTCATACATTTATCACATAGATTTATTTATCCCTGCAAAAGATCTATAACCACAAAGCTGTAGCATCTTTCTGACTAATAGTTGTTTTTTTTTTACTTTTAAAAAGAAAGACCAAATATTTTAGACTGCTAATCTATTTTATTCTTTTCATTTTTATTTAATGATGTTAACTGCTGTGAAGAACCTCTGACTGCCTAAATGAGTAACTGGGTTAAGACTTTTATTTTGAAAAGAACGCTTCCTGTAAAAAAAAATTTTTTTTTCTAAACAATCGGATTACTAAATTCTGCAAATTTGCAAACAAAGCTAACAGTGAGGAAGTTTAATCCAACAAAAAGACACAAAAACAATTGGATTAAAAATATTTTAAAATGTAAAAAATAATGAACTAAGTATACATCTTAAACCTTTCCTCCCTTTTGGGGTACAAAATCAAAAATTTATATACTAGTTGTTACTTTTTCCTTCTCTTTGGCCAGGTGTTTGTTTAGGTTATACTTCCTCCAAATAAGCAGCTGCTGTAACTGTAACTGTGGGAGGATTTGGTCCACTCTCAGAAGTGCATTGTGAAAGCAAACCAAACCAAATGCAGAAAGGAAAAACATTCAAAACCCTGCTAAACATGCTAAACATGCTTTCTTGAATGCTCGTTTAGCCCATGCTGTTCATCCTGGACAACCAGGGAGAGGCCTCTTCTTTTTCTTTTTCAACTGTTTACTAGTGCTTCTTATAGTTGGAAGAGAAAATGTCAACGTGGTGCAAATCTTGCAAATCTTGCCCCAGGCTGTTTCTTTAACAGCTCTATTCAAAATTATGAAAGAATTGCTATCATATAATTCTGGCCCGGCACAAATTGCAATTGTTAATTTCTCCTCCTTGATAATTTTTCAAGCCATTGGCAATTCTGTGAAATGAAAAGGGACACCGTCCATATGTCACCGTCAAATCCAGTTGGTTTAACTTTCAATGCACGTTTCAATGGAAGCGCGTCTTTTGCACGTAGACCACAAAAACGGTTGTAGAGACTTTCGTAGCCGTGCGTGAATGTGAGAGTTTTGAACGCCAAAGCCCGAAACACGCGTCTACGTTGACTTTTCATTGGTTGTGTTAAAGCAAGAAAACACCAAAAAACCTGCAGGGACACAGGCCCTCGAGGACTGGAATTACCAACCCCCGCTTTATGCTAATGCAGCAGCATTGTTGAGTTTGCGATCCAATTGGCCTGATCTGAACCTCTTTACTTCAAAAGATGACCCCAGCCAGGACAAATCCATATTATTGCTGTGGATCCTGTTCACTTTTTAAATGGTAAATGGCGTATACTTATATAGCGCTTTCTACCTTCTTACGAAGGCCCAAAGCGCTTTACAGTCACAGTCCAATTCACCCATTCTAGCACACATTCACACACTGATGGCAGCTCCACTGCCGAACACTGGCGCCAACCCCCCACCAGAGGCAAGGTGGGGTTCAGTGTCTTGCCCAAGGACACTTCGACACATGGGCGTGCAAGGCGGGAATCGAACCTGCAATCTTACGATCATGAGTCGACCGCCCTACAGCTGCACACCGGCTGCCACGGCCACCGTTTTTACTAACTGTTAGCCTTCTGCAAACTTTTAATCTTAGAAACAAATTAAAAAAACAAGTTGTAAGAGCAGGCTTCTTACCACAAGTGGTAGTGTGCAGATGACGAAGATGATTGTCATGAAGAAGATCAAGATGAGGTGCTCCACCTCCTCTGCCATGGACACCAACTTGCGGTGGCTGTTGGACCTCTTGGCCAACGTAACGATGGATCCTTGTCTTTTGCGGCGCTGGTACATCCTGAACAGCTGCTTTACCACAAAACCATTGCACACCACAATGGTCAGCACCAGCACCAGCATTATCGTGGCATACAGGTTAGCGTAGGCACGGTGTTCGGGCTCCACTGGGTTCATGTCGATAAAACACCACGTGCCTGGGCAGTACTGCACGTATGAACCGAATTTAAAGAATGGAAGCAGGCAAAATAATGTAGAAAAAACAAACAACAGCGGTATTATGATGTAAGCCCATTTCTTGGTGACGTGGCGGCTATACAGGTAGGGGTACCCTAGGGCGAAACATCGATCCAGGGCTGTAGTAAAGAGGAGTGACAACGTGATGAGGCTGAAGAAGGTCATCGTGAAACCAAAGTACTGACACACGATTGGTTCGCTCACAGTGACGGTCTGGTTTAGAGTCAGGTTGTGGTAGGTTGTGGATGACAACCAGATGAGAGTGGTGTTGTAAGCGTACGCCACCAGCACGATGGGGCTGGCCAGGCAGGTCCCGGTCAGGTCGGTCACCACCAGCGCAGTGATGAGGATGTGAAACAGCGCACTGTGCTTCTGGCCGTCCTTCTTGGCCTGCCGCCGTCGCCGCAGCTCCAGGATGACCAAAGCCAGCCCGTTGCCGAAGATGCCAGCAGCGAACATGATGGCGCTGGGCACAGGGGTGTGGCTGGGGTCGATTTGGGACTTGTTGTGGCATGAGTCATTCAGCATACTCAAATGCTGACTTGGGTGATCAGGACACGAGTTGTTTTTTTTAATAAAAAGTCCTCAAAAGTGAATGTCCAAGTGGTTATCTGCATCCATCCTGTAAAAAAAAACAAAAGAAAATTTGTTTTTAATGAACAAATGTCGTCTGCAGCTGCTTTGTAGCGTCATTTCAGAGAGAAGCTAGCCAGGGGTTTGCTGCTTTAGCCGTTATATTGACGGCTCAATTTGGACACTATTCCCGCCGTACACAACCGGCAAGTTTACCCTTTAATACCGAAGCTGTAGAAAGTACTGTAACTCTTCAAATATTTACGAAGTTAATGTAATTCCAACGGATTATGACACGGAGAACAGCAACTTTGCGGTAAAGTGTTCCGAATCAGCCAAAAGCTGCTTTAGAATCAACTGGTTAACATTAATTAGTTAACAACTACTATAAAGTGTTGTGTATCAGCGCCAAGCTGCTTTTGTCAACATCAGAATCCGCTGCTTTAAGTTAATTTCTTCAACCCTCTTCTACTGTACGATGTTGCAAATCGGCGTGCAGCTACTTTACAATCAGCTGCTTTTCGGTAATTGCGTAAACACTACTACTGTGAAGTGTCACATCTTAACACAAGGATGCTTGTTCCGCGTCAGAATCATTTGGTTAACTTTACTTTGCTCAAACCTTCTACTAGTGCAGTGCTTCTCAAATAGTGGGGACGCTGTAGTGGCGGTTTTAGGCAAAGGTAATACAGGCAATTGTCCGGGGGGGTGTGACAGCGCCTCAGTGAGTGGAAAAAAATCTGCGCCAATATTGATTTCCTATTATCTGTTATATGACAGAGTTAGGAACAGCCTGAAACCTTTGAATTGCTGTGTCTGTGAGAACGAAAGGGGAGGGGTAGTGTGGGCTCAGGCTGCCAGGCGAAACGGCGCATGCGAGCAGCCTTTATCGCACAACACCAGGATCATCGCATTTACATTACTCAGCTCATGCTAATACTGTCGTTCTTTATTAACTATTGTAGACATTTTTTGATGACGTCTTTATTTTCCATCAATGTATTCTTTGTCCGCCTGTGGTTTAGTCGGTGTCAGTATTTGACATACAGACAGCAGGCAATGCAGGAAAACAGCTGCACTTTTTGAGATCATAAATAAACAATCCATCATTTAGAAAAAAAACAGCACAATGTTTTTTATCTGTTCCTTCAGACTAAAAACGTTAAATATATTAGTGCTGCTGTGTTAATGTTTCAGATCAATTTACATTTAATACTATTTATTGATTGAATTATTTTTCTCAGCATCAAATGGCTCAGTTGGTCAAAATGTTTCTAGTTTAAATAAGGACTGACAGGCTTTTTTATTTCAGGCACTTTAAGCTTCTTTTCTGTTTTAGACCATAACAGGGTTTCTGTGGCAAAATAAAGTTAGTATGTGTTGAAAGTGGATTAATATTGTTTTTTTTCTTTTTTAATTCCTAAAAGATACAATTTCAGGTATACATACTCAATTTTTATAGATACATATATTGTCACCGCGCGAGTGAGTGTGTGCGTGTACTTATATACTTATGTTTTTGCAGCATATTTTAAGTTCATTTAATGATATTTCCTATCATTTTTATGCTGATGATATGCAGCTTTATGTGTCTTTTAAACCTCAGGATGTTTTGAAAATACAGATTTTATGCAGATGTCTGGATTCGGTCAATAGTTGGATGAATAATAACTTTCTCCAACTAAATGAAGCCAAAACTGAGGTCCCAGTCGGTGCTCCTGACAGTTGCATCCCCCAGATAGCCCTGTGGCTTGGTCCACGTGCTTCCTTTATCAAGCCCTCTGTCAGGAACCTCGGGTTAACTATAGACCCGGTTTTATCTCTTAACTCATGTCGGGTCACTTGTTCCTTCTTGTTTTATCATTTAAAAACATTGTCAAACTGAGTCCAATTGTGTCCCGTTCTGAGAAGGAGATGCTCATCTACGAATATTTATCTTTTCATCTTGATAATTGCAAATCCATCTTCACACGTTTGAGCAAAAAATCTCTAGCACGGATCAGAGGTCACCCAATCTACCTCTGCACCACGGCTGACCCAAAATGTTGCATATCGGCACAAAGCCTCTTCTCTCCACTTCAGAATCTGTTGAATTTACATTAATTACGTGAACAACTGAGGAGTTACAGTTAATCAAAGAACGTCAACACTGGAGCTAAAGCTGTGGCATTAAAGGGTTAATGGATAACTCAAATAATAAACAAAACTACTTGAGTTAAACATTTAAAGGAAAGCACAATCATCTTGGCTCCAGCGACTAGCTTTTTTTTTCAGGATGCTCATGTTACGTCTTAAGTGTTTGAGTCATTTAAAGTTTATCAGATAAAGTTAACTAGTAAAGAGTGATCGTGCTGAATCTGTTCTATTTTTATTGTCTTAAAAAACTGTTTCCTGCCAACATATCAACCAATATCGTCTTTAAAAACATTTTCTGGAAAAAAGAGAAGTTATGGATTCTGTAAAATAGGTGTCCGTTTAACCTTTTTGCTATTGAAAATATAAATTATCTAAATATCCAGCACCTAAAAAAGACTTATTTGTACACATGATTAAATCAGAAATGACCAACTATGTCAGAGGTTTTCTTAACTTTGTAGGCGTATGAGTCATTTTTTTCATTTATCAGCTTGAGAAAAAAACTGAAACTTCCAGAATTTAAAAGTGTGCTGTTGACTTTGGAGAAAAAACATCGACCAGTTTTGTTTTTCAACTCAATTTTCAAAAATGTTTTTAAAATACAATGTTACTTTATACTTACAGCCTTTCTAACTGAATGTGATGAATGTATTTGTTTTCCCCAAAAGGGAAAAAGATTTGAATATTTTTTTAAACATAAAAATAGTTTCAGATCTCGAAAAGCTGCTCCACTGTCAGGTTGTGGGATGTTGAAAGCGAACATGTTGCTCTTCTGCTGTCATCAGCTGACGGAATGAGAATTCAGATGGGAGATCTTGAAGCGTTTCCCGATGTCAAGCCGTGTTCTCTAGGAATTTAAATCCGAGAAATAATTCACTTTTACGCCGATGATGCGTCATTCTTCTTTGCTGCCTCACTCAGATCATGCAAGCGTCACCTCTCTGGGGATTTATAGCTAATGACAAACAGCCCACAAAAATATTTTAAAGCTTTTTGAGATGGTGATCAATGCCTTCATAACCGCAAAGAACTACTCAAATGCTTTACATGGGGAGGTGGTTTCCCTGTTCCTCCACTGCACTTAGTGCAAAATATTGCAGACCCAATAAAGATTTAGACATTTAAAGATTTCCTTTAAAAAGTATTTTAACGTCTATATAGCCTCCTATCTCTCTGTGCAGCACCTAAGTGAAACCACAAACAGAAGCAGTACAAAAACTTTACTATTACATATGTATGTTTGTATGGTTTTCCACTGTTGTGATGATTTACTGACCTTGAATTTAGATTTGAAATGACTTGAAATGGATTTGAAATGACTCTGCACTTTCTGTAAAAAGCCCTCACAGATGACAGTAGTTTGGATTGCAGCTGCTTTGTGAGTGATTTATGGTAGATGTTTCCAGCTGTGACTTGGATCGCTACATTTTATTTATTTATTTTTGTTTTAAAAGTAGTTGTGCAACCTTCCCCTTTAGATACTTGACCTAAATTCACCCATAAAACCCTTTTTTTTAATGGAAATTAAATTCTCGTTCATTATTGTGCTCCAGACAAGAAAATGAAAATCATAAAACAAAATTTTTGTTTGTTTATATTTGTTTTTTGTCCTAAAACATACACATATCTATCTACACAAGTTTATATTCCACGTCTATTCACATATGTTCACACAGGCAATGCAAACAAACCTGCACACACTTAAATAAAGGTGGCTTCAACAAGTAAGTTAAGCATAAAATCTTTATTTACTTTGACTGCTAAGATAAATATTTAAAACAAGTTCATATCGTAATTACAGAGAAAAACAAACATAAAAAGAAACTAACTTTAAATGTAAACATTTTGTTTCAAAGATACAAATAAAATACTTTAATAGCGCAAGCTACTATTTAACAAACTGTTTGATTTATCAAAAAAAAAAAAGCATTTATTTTGTGAAGTCAATAACTAATTAAAACCGCACGAGCCATTGTCCTCACCTGTTCTTTAAAAAACGCGCGCGCCTTTATGTCCTTGTCGTAGAATCCAAGTCACGAACCGAGCCCGCGAGACTTGACCCAGTCCGTGTTCCGAGCAGAGCCGCTGCGCCGTCAGGTGTGGACTCGGGTAGAGGCACGAGGCGAAATGATAAAGAGGCGGGCATGAACAGGCACGAGGACCGCGGTGACGTCACAAGACGAACACACCCACCGTGGGTTGAAAACTGCGCAGAATCATATTCCAGGAACTGATCAGACTTGTGTTTGCTGCATAACTGCAGTCAAGCACGAGTCAAACAAGGAAGTGTTCGTTTTCCTGTTTTATTTAAACATTGTTATGAAACGTTTGTCATGTGTGATAGATAATAGATGATATCTACTACTCTTTTAACACAAAATTTCAACAATATTTCATGTCAATTCCAAAGTGTTATGTCTCAGTCAAAAAGAGATTTAGTTGAAAATAATCACAAGGTGTCTAAAAAAAGAAAATAAATGCAAAGCTTCTTGTCTTTATTATTTTACTTTTACAAATTCTTGAAGCATTACAAAAGTAAATACCCACTCTGATCATCTTTTCATCGATATAAACATTTTCTTTTAATTATGATTAGGCCATTTCTAGCCAAATTTCAAAAAGGTTTTGAAAGACATTGTTTCTGCAGAACGGCAGTACCTTATTAGAAATTCTCTGATTTGTGGGCAGAAATGTTGCCACAGAGCAACCCCGCCCCCCTTACCCTTCCTTGTTATATAGTGGAGATGGAGCTTGCAGCCACGTCAGCATATTTCGACATCACGAATATGCTCTTCATCTGCTCTTGATTCCTGATTTGAATGAAGACATATTCAGAATTGCAATTTTGACCTTGTATGTCCTCCATCATCTGAAAGATGCCACAAGAACCTGTCGGAAACATCAAAAGCACAATATTCATTGGGGTGGCTCTTTAAGGGAAAGCAGTGTGCTAAACTCAAAATTGTCTATGTGGTTTAGTCAAAGATAAATGTCGTTTTATGCAAAAAGATGCTGCATTTTGTGCTGTAAAAAGAAGGTTTTAATAGCACCTAAAGAATATATCTTAAAAAAAAAACTGCCTTAGGGGAAGGAGTCAGCTACTTTAGAAGGAGTACCTTTTTGTCTTCTTAGAACCTTTAGCCTTAAGACTATAGTGTTCATGTAAAGTGTAAAGTAGGTAAAGCGTGTGTGTAAACTGCACATGTAAAGCACACATTTAAAGTTTATGTGTAAAGTGTACATGTAAATAAAGTGCACATGTAAAGTAAACAGCTTATGTAATATAAAAATGCATATAAAGTGTAAAGGTTGCATGTGTAAAGCGCCCATGTAACCTGTACTTGTAAAGTATAGTAAATATGTAAAGTGTATGTGTAAAGTAAAGTTGGTTTAAAGGTTAGTTGTATATTTACTGAATTTAAAGACTTGTTTAGAGATTCTCTGATACCAAGAGTGAGGATTGTGTTTGTTTTTAGTTTTTATACATTTTTATAACAATGTATAATTGGCAAAAAACTGAACGTTTTGCTTTAATCCAAATAATTGTTCATATGGCTAGACAGTAAATCAAGTTTACATGAACACATTACAGTAAAGAAAAAGAAAAATCCCCTACAGTGTAGACTTTTGAGTTACATCATTCTGTTAAGATATACTTTTAAAACAGTTGTGGATTTGGAGCACTGACTGTTCTTCTCCTCTTTCCAAATGACCCGTAGCAACCTGAGACCCAATCAGCAATCGTGGCTCCATAAATTAAAGTGCCGTCTCCTGCTCCATGAGTCCATCCGCCAGTAAAAAAAAACCCCAAAAACAATATAATGGAAACTTCTTCCATAATGCCTGCTAATGTTCCTTTAATCGTGCCATTTGAGCCGTTTTTTAAAGTGAAATGGACATTAAATTGGATCTGTATGTTTGGATAACATGAATGCTGAAAGCCCTTGAATGACAAAAATGCATTAACAAATTCTTATTGATGACATATTCTTATAATGTCTTGACTTTTTTTCCAAGAATGTTGCGTAAACGCCTTTTCTTTTGTTCCCTTATCAACTGTAAAAGAAAACAAAACGGCGTCAATAGAATCCAGTTTAGAAGTTTTGTGTCTTTGACATGACTCGTAAAGTTTTGTAAGGTCAAACACAACAGGCTTCCTTCTTAATTTTAACTTTCCTTTTATATCCGCCCATCCTTTTTCTTTCTTTCTTGTCTTCTCTCTGACAGCGTTACCTTTTCAGCTCCTTTGAATGATAACATCACAGTCATTCCACATTTCCCCCCAGTGCAAGAACCTCAAAGCTGAAGTCTCCCTCAGGTCTATATCCCAGTTTCTCATTCTGGTTTTGATCCAGGTGATGAATTATGAATGGATGAAGTATCGATCAGGACTTTTGTTGTAGGCTCTGCTTCAGGGAAAGTGAGGACACGAGGCGTCTCTTTAGCATTGGTCTCTGCTGACATCCTTCACACGGTAGAACACAGCCAGTGTCTGCCTGCTAATGGATCGCATCTGAGCCTCACAGATGCTATCTTGTCATTACAGAAAAGACGTATTTACAGTTTGATGATGGGATTTACAAAAGTATTTGTCAAATAAAAAAAATCTTGTTTTATTAAGTCAGCAATTATAGTTTTAAAAGATAGTTTTCCCTTTTCTTTTTTCCTTTTTTTGTGTGTGTGTGTTAAGTACTGAAATCCCTCAGGGTTCACCATTGGGCCCATTCTGTTTTGTTATGGATGTTTTTCTACTTTCAACAGCGGGATAAAAAATAAAATACAAAACCACAAACTTCATACAGATAAATGGGTCTAAGTGACTGTAAAACTTTATTTTCTTGTCGATCAGGTCCCTTTTTTATAAAGTGTTAATCAAGGGCACAATACCTGTAATAATGCCTGTTCAGACTTAAATTGCATAAAAAATATCATAAATATATCTCAAAAATACATACATTTGTTGATATTTTAGAGTGTTTAAACAATTTTGATCAATAATTAAAAGTCAGGTTGGAGTCTCTTTTGTCTGTGGGAACAAATCCTCTTTGTCTTTATTGATTCATTTGGTCGCATAAAAGTCACCTGCTATTAATCAGAGCAGATCTGTCATTCAAATCAAAATTCGGCTTTTGCCTTGCATTGCATTTTATTGTATTGATGCTTTGGTGTAACCGTTTTTTAATCATTTAAAATCATTTTTGGATGGTTGGTTCAGAGGACATAAGTGATTAATCTCTTATTTGAGTTTGCTGCCACCTGCAGGTTAATTTTGGTTTAACTGCTTAAAATTTTTGTTTTTGTTTTTTTATTTCAGAAATGAGGAAAACTTTATTTAAACAAATTTATACAGCAATTTAGGCAATGAAATCCTGTTGCGTAATGAGAAAAGGACTTTTTATGTGGATGAACAAGGTTCACTTTTACATATAGCCAGATACACACCACTCATGTTGTTTTTCTTTTCTTTTTTTGACTTAATAGTACATTGGAATTGTTTTTTAGGATTAACTTTGTTTTGATTCCTTTTTTTGTCTTCCAGAATTTCAGTGTTTGAGAGTTTTAGCTCATCTTAGTGATTTTCCTTTTTGCTTTTCCTGCAAGTTTGTTAAAATTAGGCGTAAGATTTTCCTAGTTTATACACACAACCTATAAACAGGTTGTAATCAAACTTTTAAATGCAAAATCTTCAGAAAGGTATAATTTCAGCTCATGGATATAAACAGTAGTTGGGGGGATTTTAAATTTTGGGGAATCAGTTTTGTTTGTAATGTTGTTCAGGAATTTCATCAGTTTTCGCAAATTTCATGCAAACTTTCTTCAACAAACTGAAAAATACATAATAGGGTTGATTAGGCAACTGAAATAAAACATTTTCAACTATATATAATTTGAATAAATTTTTCATATTTAATACAAAATTGTGCAAAAGTATAGAAATGCTCATTTGCGCAAAGGAGATACCAATTTATGTGCACAAAATGCTAGACTGTCTGCACAAAATGCTAATAAAAAGCTCATTTGTAGGCACAAAATAGCCGTCTGTGTGGACAATGTTAACACGTACGCACAAAATGCTGATTTTTGCACAAACGATGCTACTTGTGCACACAAAATGCCAAATTGAGTGAACTTGTCTTTTAAATGTCATGTCCAGGAATCTACAAAACAGACACAAATACAAAAACATTTAAACTGTACTTTAATGAAAAATAAACTCTAAATATTTACGAGTACAGAAAAAAAATTGGTCAAATTAAACTAAATCATTAAACATTTTTTGTTTCCAAAATAAAGGTTTTCAGATGCATTTCAGATTACTTTACAACACTAGGTGGCAGTAATGCGCTCTTTATTTATAACAAGTGGCTTTTGTGGTTTGCTAAAATTCAACAAACTAAATGGAAAAAACCCTGTCTGTTTGAGTGGGGGGGAAAATAGAAGACAAAACAACAAAACATGATCAGAGAAAATAGATAAATTCTAATTTTGATAGATAATTAATAATAAATATTTCTGAGGGTGTTAAAATGTGTGGCTGTTCTTGGCGGTCTGAGAAACAGATACAGTTACATCCGGATTAAAAATGCACCATTTGTCCTTTCCTTAATCTGAGCCAGATGTTGACTCCAGCTGTCACTCCCTGACCAATCAGAAGAGGCCGGAGGTCCTCCCCCGCCCCCCCGCTGCCCTCCACGAAATAACAGGGGGCGAATTCTCCTACCGGCCCCCTCTTTCATTCTCCTTCCCTCTCCGAGCCTGACCGAGCCTTTTCCCCCCCGCTCCTCGGTCCTCCCTGCCCCGCCATGGACAGAGGGTCGCTGCTGACCGTGAGTCTGCTGTGCTGGAGCTGCGGTTCGGTCACCGCCATCCGCCGGGCTGACCTCTTCCCCTTTGGGACCTCAAGCGGGGACTCTCTCCTGGCGGAAGGAGACGATGAGACGTCCAAAGTGCTGATCCTGCCAAAACCTTTTTACTTTTATAACTCCCAGTTCTCCCTGTTATACGTGAGTATTGATTTTTTTTATTATTATTTGGAGTATCATTTCTAACAGGTGATGTCACTTAAAATAAGTTGGAGAAAAAAAGGTTAAAAAAAGTGTTATCAAAATTGTAATCAAACGCGTATTTAAACTGTACATGTTATATAAACAAATAAATAAATTACGAAAGTATAAAATATTAATATAAACGCCAATTAGATTAATAAATATTTAAATTTAGGTATTTTTTAAGCTTTAGCTAAATTAGCTTAAAGCTTAAAAGAGTTTATTTCCTGCAAAAAAAATTATGTAGCTAAGATTGTTTACAGATACTTACGTGTTAACAAAACTTAAAAAATAGAAGAAAAAATCTTTAAGCTAAGGTACCAGTAAATATTAAATTCTATATATAAAAAAATAAAAGAACTTAGGAAGACCAACTGGACTAGCTGAGAAGTGAAATGCTAAGTTGTTAGGAAATATTGGTTAAAATGGCTAATTGCAACGTGCTACTAGCTAAATGCTAATTAGCCTATAAATGTTCATACATTGGTTATTTTTTTAAAGTAAATATTAATTAAAATCTTCAAAAAGTATGACAATTTAAAAACTAAAATAGGTTCAAGTTGCTAAGAAAACATACCATGTCAGTTACCTCAAGTGTAAAAAAAAGTGTATTATTTTTAAAACCCTAAAAGGAAGCATTTTTAAAAATACGAGGGAGTTGAACGTTTCAAAGACCTCATAGCGCCTATATGTGGCTTTACTTAACTCTTTTAGAGTAAACTATCTCTATTTATATGATAATATATTACCTTTCGCTCACTTAAGAATATATTTGTTTAAAAATATTAGCGAGTACATTTTCACATTTTCATCTCGTATGTCAGTGTAAAAGCTGTACATGTGACAATAAAAAGCTATTCTATTCTATATCCGGAAGTAAGACAACTCAATCTCTGAAGCACCGCCCATTTCATGACATCAACTTTGAGTCGGCCTCGGCTGCATTTCGCCCACGAAAACAGAATAAATCCGAACTTTTTAAAAGATGGATGTGCATATTGTGCATGTAAAAAATAAAAAATAAAATAAAAAAGCGTTTAGCTGATCACCGCTAGCTCGGCGGAGAAAATGTGTGTTGGACTGGGGGCGGAGCTGGCAGTGAAGACTCTTCCTGGAAGGGGCTGTTCCTCACTTTGTGATGTCACAATGTGAGAACCCGCTAGTTTTCATGGATTGGGATGGGCAGCTCCTCAGAGAACAGGTTTTCTTATATAGATGATATAGGCACTTTAAGCTAAAATAAACCCCTATAACATAATGCTAAACTAGCATTAATGAGCATTTACGTAATTAACACACTTAGCAATCAACATTTCCGGCTAACAGTTGCAGCTAGCTTATTAGGTTTCTCTTCTAATTTATTGTTCTTGAGTAATTTACAGTTTTTAATTAAAATTCCACTAATATTTTAAGAAATATGAGACTGGAAACGTAAAAAAAAACCATCTAAATCATTCAATATATTTCTTCCAAATTGCTTAATTCTTTTTCTATTACTTGAATTACATTACGTAAATGTCTTATTTTACTTGTAGCGGGATTTTTAAGTACATGGACAACCTTAGGGGCTTTCAGGTAAATTTATAAACTGAATAATAATAATGTTAAATGTGGCTTTGGTTTTGACCAAACGCATTCTATGGGGTCTTAAAGGAACAGGAACTGAAATAGAAAATGTTGCTGTTTTTATCTGTAAAGCATGTAAAGTTTACTTGTACGTAGATAAAGCAGACATTTAAAACAGCAAATGAGATCCTGGAAAAAGGACATTATGCTGTTTATCAGTGGTTTAAAGATAAACCCCCTTGACTTGTGAGACATCCAGTGAAACAAAAAAATGTCAGGCGTTTTTAAGCCACTTTTAATGTTTGCATCGTTGAAATAGAGACTCATCCACTTCAGTTTCTAATGAAAGCTGGCCGTGTCATTGCTTTATAACAGTCAATTTGACTGTTCGCAACATCGAAGTCAAAAATTGCAGAAAAAGCTTTGAAATCCATGACATGTCGACTCATTTGAAAGCAGCTTGCATGGACTGGATGGTGGGATTCTCTTCCTGTGGTTTATGAGGAGAATGAAAGGGTTCAGGTCCTGGTTTGTGAGGGCCATGAAGAGGCTGTAGTCGTTTATAGAAGGGGGGGGGGGCTGTGAGTTCACTAAATGGTTTCTTACCAGCGTCCGCCTGTCGCTCTAGGTGGCCACCAACGGAATCGTATCAGCCCAGGACCTGCCGATGGAAAAGCAGTACGTAGATGATGGTTTCCCCACGGATTTCCCTGTTGTGGCGCCGTTCCTGGCTGACATCGACACCAGCGGCGGACGGGGGCAGATTTATTACCGGGTGACGGAAACTCCCAGCGTGCTCAACAGACTAACATGGGTATGTTCAATTGGTTGAGTTGAATTGATCACCTTTTTTGATTTGAAATGGTTTATTTCAAGCAATTAAGTAGAAATAATACACAAAAGCAATAAAATCATCAGTAATACATTCATACAGTAACTAATCAAACTTAGGATAATTAGACATATTAATAAATATTGCTTGAAAGGGAGTGGAAGGAAGCGAACTTATATAATCCCACCCCGTTATACTATAACCATTTTATTACATGATTTATCAATATCCGGTTCCTATCTTTTATCAGACAGAATTAAGAATCATAAGGTATCAATAAAGTCAGCTCTCTTTTTTGAAGAAAATCAACTTTTTAAGTAATTTGAAGATAGTTGTATCGCAGAGAGCCACCCCACGCGTCCTGCTGTGTAACCCGGAACCGGAAGTCAACATTTCAGACGTCCTCCACGCTGCGAGAAGAATAACACGAGACCTTTAGAAGGAAACATGTTAAAAAGAATGAATTCTATGACCTTCTATGTCATATTTTTATTTTGTTTTTTCCTCTTCCCTGTGCTCACTTGTGTGTTCATCTCCTCATTCAGGAGGTTTCTCGTGGGTTCCCCGATGCCAAGTTTACGCCCACGCATGCCGTTGTTGCCACTTGGGAGAACGTCGCCGCATACGAGGAGCCGTCGCGAAGCTCCGGGTCTTCAAACCGGGTAAGATCTCAGTCGAACCAGGAGCGATGGTGCTGCATTTCCTTCCATAAGCAGCCCACATTCTCCTGACCGCCATGTTTCGTCTTCTCGGGCGACACAAACCTTAAATTCCTGGAGCTTTACGCCTCCTGTTATTATCATCTTGGGGCAGGGGGTCCATTTGTAATCCCTCCTAATCTGCCTTTTGACCTCTCAGGGGGTCAAAAGTCATCTTTAAGTGTCATCAGCATGCCCCCCCCCTCTAACCACAGAGTCCCCTTTTCTCTTGTTCAGACACAGGTAGACACCGGCATTCCTTGAGCACTCACGCGTTGACCATCCCTCCCCTTCTAACCCTGGAGATGAATCAAAGGCTCTGATATTTAATTAACCCAGTTACTCCCTTTTTTTAAAAGGGGAAAATGTCACCCTTTGGACCTGTAAGGGACACAGAAAATCACTACGGGGGTGTGGGGGGGGGGGGGGGTGAGTCGTTTAGATTTAGCAACACCATAGGAGCTGTTTGTTTGGTTGCATCCACAATCAAATGTTTAGTTCTGGAACAAAAGAAAGGAACTCCCACAAGGAAAAGAGGAGGCTTTAAAATAAGGAGTCATGAGGGGGGTTAGCTCCACTTTTCATGTCCCACTCTGATTTTGATCTGTTGTAAAAGCGTTCCCGCTTATTCGGCATTATGTCATTTTTAGCCTAAATTGAAGAACCCGTGTCACTTTCTAAGACATAGTTTCTGCAGGAGTTCATCCGAAATTGGCCTCTGACTTGTATTCCCGCCCCCACTTCCCGTCACCTATCCGTTGTAAGCACTCTCCTGCTAGCTTACAGAACCCCAACCTAATATTACAGGTGCAACAAAAATGGCAAGTAATATTAGAGAAATCCAGCCGTACAGTTTTGATCCAGATTCCAGCTCAGATGAGGAAAACAACAATGTCAACAAATCTATTTGTTTGCAAGCGGACGCATCAGAAGGGAGCGAAGCAGCTAGCCCAGCGTATTTTCTACATCACAACGCAATGTTTTTCATCTGCATTGTTTTGTCTGCTCCCGATTCACAACGATTTGAATAAAGAAATACTCAGAAATTCAAATCTGAGCTTGATTTTCTGAAGATGTGTTCTCCATCATCATAAAAAATATTATTTTGATCTGAAAAAATGTCAAAGAAATCTTAAAACTTTTTAAAAAGTGAAAACGCACAGGGATAACGCACGGCTAAAAAAAAAAGTTCCGGTCACAAACATACGTTGTTTCAACTCTCCGTCCATATTCCGCTCCACCTTCGTGTTGGGTGGAGTTACGGGGGGAAACGAACCCACCACCCCAGCCATCACTAAGAAAGAGGCGGAGAACATCCGGGACAGGTGTCCCCTCCATCACAGCGCCTCAAACCGCCACGCACGGATGCCACATATCGCCTCCAAGGAGGTCCCTCATTAATTACAGATCCGGAGTTTCCCCCCCGGCTGCATGAAAGGCTTTGTTTAAGGCGGACTCTGAGAAAGCCTCCCCGAGGAAAGCTTGATGAGGTTATCGATCAAATGGGGGTTTGTAATTTTGGGTGCATGTGGGATGGGGGGATGACGGGGGTGGTGGATTAACAGAAAAACAAAACACAAGGGGATCTTTCTCCCTGTGATTGTCCTAACCTTTCATCTTTACTGTTTTGAGGATTTTCTTTTTCTTTTTCCATTGTTTGGCTTCGGTTTGTCTCGTTCCTACGGAAACAATTGACTTCAAGTTGAAAGTGAAAAGAAAATTTCATTTTAAGAAGAACTTTTTTTTAGTAAACTTTGATGGTTTGATGGAAAACCCCTCTTAGCTCAATTTGTAACCATGCCAACCAGTGTCACCCTCCTGCGACAAAAAAGTTATAGTTCTGCTAAAAGGTGATTTTTGTTGTTGTTGTTGTTTAAACCATCTTTAGTGGACTGATAGCATCTTCCTTTGAGGAGATTAGGAAGACTTGAAGGGGGGGTGGGGGGGGGGTATGTGTGTGAACCGCTTAACCTGAGGAGGAGATGGGATTTTGGGGGAAGGGGGAAGGATGCTACGGAATGGAGAGAAATAGCTGGAGTGCAGCTGAGCATGAGAGACGTTAACCAAAGTAGCGACGTTTAACGTTCAACTTGGAAAATGGAAACAAATAAAGTCATTACAACCAAAAAGTGCCTTGGTTCTCAGATTGCTATAGTTATTTGGGCGTGCTGCAAACACTTATACTACATGAAAGGAGGATGAGAAGATAATGGACTATGTGAGTCACAGACGTGTTGTATACTCGTTTTATTTAGCGCACCCAAATCTTGCAGACTGCTCAAAAGGCTTGTAAGCGCTATTAGTGATAAGTGTGCGCTCCATGCATGCGGCCTAGCTATTGGAAAGGAGTTGGGAAATTAGACAATCAAAGTGTAGAATGTGTGTCCATCCTATGGGGGGCTCACACATCACTTGCGCACACCGTGTATTCAGCTTTATACCATGGTTCAGGTGAATTCTCGATTCTGATTGGCTGCTGGGTGTGCATAAAAAAGTGATATACCACAGGATGACCGCACGGTGAAAAAAGAAGTTCCAGTCACCTAGCTTAAATGTTTTGTATCACTGCGTCGGCTTCTTTAAAACAACCTTTTGCTTCATCATTTGGACAAAAACAAGCGGTAAGAGCCGAGGTGAACTTTCTCTCTGAACTGATGGGTTGCTATTCAAGCCATCGGAAAGATCAGCATAGATATATTGCTTTATATCGCCGAGTCTTGACTGCAGCGGTGGTGCGGCGCGTTGTCACGGCGCCCCACCACGTAACAAATAGTCCGCTTTTCATGAAAAAAGCGATCCAAATCGGAAAAGAACAAGAATTAAGGATTAAAACTGGTTAATATTTATTTCATTTGTAAGTGACCATGGAATAAGTAAGGGTTAATGGCCTTCAAAGTGTGCATTATCACTTTTTAACGCACTTCCACTTCACGTCGGACACTCCAGGCTTCCACTGCGTGCGTTAAAAAGTGATAATGCACACTTCGTCGGCCATTAACCTTTACTTATTCCATGGTACGGGTGAATTCTCGATTCCAATTGGCTGCTGGGTGTGCTTCGCGTCGGGCGTTAATTTCTGATAATGCAAACTTCGTCGGCCATCAACCCTTACTTAACGCATTGTCGTTGAGTAAAAAACATGTCACTCAAAGATATGTGTAACAACGCATAAAGCAAGAGTTTTGAACGTGGAAGCCCAAAACGGGCATAAAGGTGCGTTTACATAGACTTCTCATTGAGAGTGGTCGCTTGAACGCACGTTTCTGAGCCCGGTGTGAAAGTAGCATTGTAGCATTAGTCCTTTTGTGTTTACGCTGTTGCTAAACCACACCAGGGTTCATTTGCAGCTGTCTGTGGTGAGAGTTTGGGCAACAGTAGAGCTCAGGTGAACTTTCACTACTTTGTAAGCAAAGCTAAATGACCAAGAAAATGAGGTTTGGTGCAGTCCAAACAACCCAGTGTGAAACCCTCTTCAGTCTGAAGAGTTTATTTGTTATATTGTTGCTACTTAGGTTAACCACAGCTATAAATGTTAATAGTTTAATCCGAATTTTGGGGGGCAAACCTGTTTTTTTGTGTCTCAGGCTTGGTTGTTTTACTCAAAATAAGAAGTCATAGGAACATTTCACCTGAAATAAACGTAGCTTACTTCATAAAATGATCAAAGGCTTTAAAAAAAAAACACTTTCCCAAAAACACCAAAGCTCGGTTGTTTCTTGATGTGTGTACAAAAAGTCATGCTTGAGTTGAACTGTGGAGCTCGTAGGAGGTGTTGTTATGATTAGCATTATTTGTTGCTTTTGAGCCCCTCCAGCTCTCTCTCCTGGGAGACTCTTCATTTTTATGGCTCTTCTGTCCTCCTTTCTACAGATTTGTGAGTAGACAGCCAAGCTCCAGAATTCCCACTAACATGACTTCAAGGAGATTTTGGATCATGGCATGAATAGTGGTGGCTTTTATACCATAACGTACTTGAAATGCTAGCAGGAAGCTTTCAGAAAGCTGTTCATGACCTGCAAATCTAAAGCAAAGACGGCACTACTAAATCAAAGTGAGACATAAACTGAAAATATGACCTAAAAAAACACACAAAGTTAAAGCAGTGAATCTTTACACGGGGCTCTCCTGACTGAAAGTTTTGGCAGTGATTAAAGCAGCTCTGTCGAGTCCGTCGGCCGAACTGCAGTCTGCTTGCAGCTGTGCTTACAGAGCAGCCACCTTCACGCATGACCATATTTTTTACCCAGAAAGCTCCAGAATTGAGTTTTACCTTCCAAACAATGGAGAACTTAAGCCGTTTTAGTGTTTTCTTTAAAACCCCTTTTCCAAATTCTCCCTTTAACCGGCAGTTTACAGTCGGGTGATGGTATCACTTAACCCACAAACAAACATTTGTTGTCTCCAGGCACAATAAACGTCGGCATCTGGTCAGAGTAAAGAAAAATAAGGGGTGACCTAGTGCCTGCAGGGGGTTTACGGCCTCGGCTCCACTAAAGGAAACCTTTTGGCCGCGGTGAGTTGGCTAGAAAACATCCCGCCTATCAGAAGTAAACAAACAAACAAAAAAATGAGTGGTCTACTTATGTTTCTCAGTATATCTGCAGTGTTTGTGGCCAATTGAAGCCAAACACTAGGAATACTTGGAGCAAATCATCTGGCTTTTTAGGATAAAGAAAGTTATTTAACTAAAATGTAGCTTATTGATTGCTACTATGCTAACAGTTCTAAGGATTTGATTGGCAGGGGGTCAATCAAAACAATAACTTCTCCATTTACATATGAAATAAAATAAGGATTAAGAAACTTTAGTACAGTTGCAAATATAAAACCCGTTTAAAAGAAATGGCAAAAGAAACGGGAACAAGGCTGCATTTACCAATTCTTTAAAGTTAGACGGTAAACTTTGGCACGATTGGCGGCTGATTTTTGTAAAAACCCTCCTACCTAGCTGTCACTTAACGGGCTTTTGATTCTGGAGCATAAGTTGCAGATGCGGAAAAAAAAAAGGAAAATAAAGAATAAAAAATCACTGAGACCTGAACATAAGTCGCACACGTGGCCAAACTATGCAAAAAACAAAAAACGGGACTAAAAACGGTTTTAAAAATTTCAAATGTAATCAGAGGGCCAAAGTCCACAATCTTAAACTTTAGTCTTTTTTAAGCAGCCGTTGTGCAACAGAAGTGTAACGGACCGTCTGAATATACAGTTTACAACAGTTCATCACTGTATTGATGTACTCTTTAAAGTGTGGGTGACATGGTCTATTTTAATAAGCCAAAATATAGTAAATAGTCTCTATTTCATGTTGCGATTGTTTTTAATATTTTTCGAAAAAGAATAAATAGCGAAAAACGCAATATAAACAACGAGGACGGCCGCCGGCTTCACGCATTCCGCCGAATTCTCGCCCCCCTGTTTGTGACGTAACGAAAGGAAGACAAGGCAGACAACATGGCTAGCACCGATAGCGAAGCACAGAGGGATGCTACCGTCTCTATTAGCGATTTATCATCAGATGAACAGAAAGATGAAGAGGAAAGTTGCGGAGATTATCATGATGATGAGTCACTTTTGCAACCGTATCGATTCGAACCCTTTTGCGAAAGTGAGGAGGATATAGTATAGCAGAGGTAGTAGGTCTAGTGATGCCGATGACGATAGCCAGCATGAAGATTCGGCTAGACTCCAGTAAGTCTAAAAAATGTATAAAATTAAATAACTCCACTTACCCTAAAATATACTCAAAATGTCCCCTTTTGGCCTAATCTAAACAAAGGTAAACACTGGTTTTCAACCCAATTTACAAAATAAATGTCACAAAATAAAAGTTTCCCAGATATTACTACTCTTTAGTTAACAAAGTCACTGTATACCATTAACAACTGCAGAACATTAACAGTTTTACCTGTTTGAACCAGTTTGAAACCTTTTCTCGTGCGCGCGCTCACACACACACACAGTTCAGTTTACTCACGGTACCGGCACCTCAAAAGCAAAAGAAAAAAAACGTTGCAGGCCTGTTGCTTCTCTTGCAAAACATTGAGTGCGTTGAAATACTCCAGTTGGATCCAAGGACAACAGAAAACACGACTACTTCGCCTCAATGTGATCCATCGTGATGCACACTAGCCTAGCTTAGCAGCCTCCGCTCCCGACCGACTCCAGCGCCGTCCTGTCCGACCCAGAAAACGGCTCGCTCGCTTCCAGCTCACCCGCCTTTCCTCGACTCAGAAGCCAAGATCCTCCTCCCAACTCTCCGTTCAAAATTCTTCGTTTGTGTCCCGGTTTTTGTCCCTTCGAAAACGCAGACTTCTCTCCTGCAGATCTGGAGGGAAAAATCCTTCGCCGTCCACCTTCTTGAACTTTCCCCTTTTCAGCAGCGTTTCTTGTTTTGGGAATTTTATACACAGATACACTTTCACTAGATGTATTGCTACATCCAGCTGCCACACAACGACTTGGCATGTTGATGATTGACAGATTTAAACACGAGAGAAACGAAGACTACCTGTTTTGTTTACATGCTGTCCTAAGCAACTGCGAAAGGCAACTCCCTTTCATTACGTCACAGGTCATATCGGGTTCACTTCCAGCCTGCGCTCTAGCGGCAGATCCAAATCTCTGATTCCTTCGAAAGATGTCTATTTTTCATATGCTTCGGATTTTTTTCGACGCAAACTATTGGTATCAATAGAATCAGCGTTTAAAGGGCTTTTTTATTTGACAAAGTTGTTCAAAGCATGGCATCCACACTTTAACACTGAAATATGACTGCGGGACCAAAGTGGAGGCAACCAGTCTGGTCAAAACATGTGACTTGTTGCCAAAGATGTTGGTTCTTTCATAGCAATGACAAAAGACGAGGGTGTGCAGAAGTTAATGTCTGCAGTTGACATATTAATCCTTCCAGCAAAGTCAATGTTCATTTTTCATGTTAACTTTCTGATGTGTTTTCAAACAAGATTAAAGATGAAGTGGTTACAGCAAGGCTGACAGGTGGACCGATGAGATGTAGGAGACATTGACTCAGTCTGTTCACACACAAAACTGTTTTTTATTTTAGTTTAAAAACAAAATTTGAGGGTTTTCCTTGTAGCAGTTATTGCCAAATCATGATAAGAAGTTAGCCGTCAAATGTGTTCCATAAATGGAAATGACATTTAAACTGATATTTTGGTACAGATTAATGGTCCAGGGAGGATTGGAGACAGATAAAGGCAGAATCGAGACCTCTAAAGATTCCTGGGCACTCTAGTTCCAATGGTTCTTTGAAAACATGCAGATTGTTTACAATTGAAATACAGTTTTAAACACTTCCCCCTAATTAATACAACATAGAACCATGCAAATGTTAGACTAGAGCGCGCTACGTCCCCCCCCCTCAGCACAAAATGGGATATTCCAAAAATGTAAAACACAAAACCCCAAACAAAGAGCACATATTTGAGTGTGCATGTACTGTTTAATGAGGACTTTCAGGTGATTTACAAAAAAGGTTTTTTTTATTTTTATTCCCAGGGCACACTTGACCGTATCTCATGCACGGTTGAAAAGATCTGAGCTAAGGTACCAGTAAATATTAGGTTTTACTGTTAACAAAAAGCAGCTGCATTTAAATAAGCTACGGCTCTCTCTTGAATACGACGGGAGACGCCCAAGCCGGGCGTTATTTCTTGATGGCACCTTCAGGCTATCACAGCAAACCCAGAGAAAATATTAATATTATTTATTGATTGATTTTTCTCAGCATCAAACTATTCAGTTGGTCAAATGTTTCTAGTTTAAATAAGGACTGACAGATTTATTTATTTCAGGCACTTTAAGCTTCTTATCTGTTGTAGGCTATAACAGGGTTTCTGTGTGGCAAAATATATTTAATGTGTTGAACGTGGATTTATATTGCTTTTTATATTGCGAGTGTGTGTGTGGGAGGAGGAGGTGGGGGGGGGGGCATTTTCTTTTTCCTAGGGGGGGCCTTACAAAAATAATTGAGAAGCACTGCCTTAACCTCTTCTCCATTCTTTAAAAAAAAAAAAAAAGGTGTTTGTTTAGAATAATCCTCAACAAAGCAGGAAACAAACCTGAGCTGTAGTTTCACCTCCTCATCCCTTTTGCCTACAAACTTAAATATACAGGAAAGCAGAGCCCAGCCCCCCCGTCACTAATTACAAAGAGTCTGGAAACTACAAAGTCCTCCTCGCCCACAAACAACAAGATAGCTGGAAGATGTTGATGTAAACAATTAGGAACAGAGCCACATATGCTCGGATGGGATGAGTATAGGTTGGGGAACGTCTGTGTTTGCCTGCGGCCCGAGGCTCCGTGGAGCAGTGTCTGGTTTGGGAGTCGTACCGTCATGGGGAAAGATGTTCAGACACAGGCAGACAGAGCGAGATGTCAACATCTGGATTGAGGGGGGGGGGGGGGGCTGTGAGGTTTTTGAAGGTTTACATTGATATTAGAATCCATCTGCTTGTAGATGTTTGGAAAACATCAAAAAACGGCTGCAAAAAAGTAATTTAAAAAAAAGGGGGGGGCAGATGCTGTTAACCCAAAAGAGGAGAGAGGAAGAGGAGGAGGTGCAGGAAGGAATGAAGGAGGTGTGAAGTTCAAACATGAGGACCCAGTGTTGCAGTAATTGAAGAGCGCAGGAGATGACTTCACCTCTACGCTGCACATGTTACCCAACAAGTTTCAATGGTTTTACCACCAAGAAATGAAGAAAAAAAAGAACAAATTAAAAGGAAAAAAACCCTGAAATATTTTCATGTGCAGGGATGATTAAACAGCTTTAACTGTTAAGCTCCTTGCGCACAGAAAGGCAGTGCATTTCTTTGCAGCTTTGTCAGCAAAAAAACATTACAAAACGTAAGAACACAAACAACCAAAATGTACTTTTGAGTTGGCGTTTTCCTATTTAAAATTTTTGAAGTATATAAAAATTGTGTTTTTAATGGGTTCTTGTAACTTTTTTTTCATGATGGAAGACTTATGTTAGGAAAATTGAGATTATAATTGCATTTCTGAGGATGCCAACAGTGCCGCCCACAACTCAGAGGTGAATTTCTGATGATGTACGTCCTAGAAACGATTTTTTGATTTTTGGCTAAAAACAGCATAATAAGAATTAAAAAGACCACTGGAAACGCTTTGAAAATAGATCAAAAGATGCTCGGTGTGTGACTTAAAGGTAGTCTTACTAAAACAATGAAGCATTTTCAATCGGCAATTACTTGGATAAGGAAATATCTATTCCACCTCTAACCCTAGAGAACACAAAACCAATTTCTTTCTGGGCTTTTAAAGTGAATTTGACAATTTCATTTTTGTTTGCTAATTTTGGGTAGCAGCAATTAACAGTAGCTGAAAAATACGTTTGTGGGTTCTTCTGGGTTAAAATTTTGCCTTTTGTAAGCATTCATCATTTCTATTTATACGTTATTACGTCAAAATAGTTTCACAAATAGTCTCTCCCCCCCGCGTCAGCCGCTATTCTTTCTTGTATCTCTAACAGAAATTTATTAACGTTAATACAAAAAAAGAACACACAGAGGGGACTTTTTAATATGAGGCAAAAAGGGGAGGTGCTTAAGCACCTCTAGAACCCTATAAGTGCACGTACCTGTTTCCAAGTATTGTCTGTGTTTTGTAGTTTTATTCGGTTATTTTAATGTAACAAGTCATTATTTTAGTGATGAATGTTCCACTTCTGTTTTAGTTTTTGTCATTTTTTTAATGAAAAACTATTTTTCTTTACCAAAAACAGTTGGTTCTGAATCTGAAAATCTAATATTTAAATTCAAATTCAAATCAAATCACTGGGGGACTAAAATCAAGGTGAATTTTTAGAAGGGCCATTCAAAATAAATGGAAAAAATTCCTCTACATCTCCACTTAGTTGACTGAGTAAGGAGAGCAGTTATCTGCTCCAGTGCATCTAAGAGATCTAAAGCGTTTGGGTCATGTGGTCAGAATGCCTTCCAGCAAAGGTGTGTCAGACATGTCCCACCTTGAAGTGACCAAAGTGAAGATCCAGGAGTTGGTGTGATTATATCTCTCGGGAATGACTGAGGTTGTTTTAACAAAAGGAGGCCATCAGATTGGGGTCAAACGGGCAAGAAACGTCTGTAAATGCCCCACCTTCACACAGCTACTATGTTTATTTTTGCCCATATTGCACAGATGAAAATTGGTGATGCGTGGAATAAGTGAGACAAGTTGTGGTCTTTTTGTAAAAAAAAAATATTCACAGATGAATCATGAATAAACCACGTTAAAACCAACGAAAAAGTACGAATAATCACGCAAAGAACACGTAAATCAATTGGGAACTCCACGTCCGATCCATGGCCTCATCCAGACGGTACTTTCATAAGTATTCATTGTGTTGGTTTTTTATCGTAATATTGTGTTTTTTTTTTGTCGTTTTTGTTTTAAATGTTAAAGAGCTTTGAGTTGTCCAAGGAATGAGAATCGCTTCTTTATAAATAAAGTTTGATTTGATTTTTATAAAAAAAAGGTGATCTCCTCTGGAAGTCATGGACAGAGATGTGTACTCAGTAAAGACTATTTATGCATCTCACAATATGCGAATTGTGCATTAACTGAACGTGATTATTGCGTTGTTTGTATGCAATTTATTATAAGACATCTGGGTCTGTGAGGTGCTATATAATCTCAATTTAAGAAGCTATGGTACTCACTTCAAGGTGCACTTAGGATGTTTCGTATAACCTAGGAACCTTTTTTTTTTACAATACATGGACTCCTTGACATTTCCTCACAATCTGGAGGCTGACTGAGCGCTGCTGTGACGAATGGTTAAGGCTGTTACCCTGGTTTTCTCACTTATTTTAGTATGACTTTTTTTTATATTCTATATTTTCTAATTTCCAAATGACTAAGTGATTTACCTATCCCCCTTTTTTTTCTTTGTCTGCCCTGGCCTTTTGGGGGTTGTTGAACGGGCTGGGTGGGTGTAAGGGGCTGACATTCAATGTTTTTTTTTGTTTTTTTTTACACAGCACTGTCGTTGCTCTGACATCTCATTATACACTCTGTATGTCTGTTAATATGTCAAATGTTCAATAAACAAAGTTGAAAATCCACAAAAAAAAACCTCCATTACCCACCTTCTATGTTTTAAAATAAAATCATTTTACAATCAATTCTCTTCTTTCTGTTTTTGAAGGTCAATACATTCCAAGCAGTGATCGCTTACGATGAGACCGACTCCTACGTTCTCTTCCTGTACCCTGAAGATGGTCTAAACTTCTTTGGGACGAGACCAAAGGTGTTGATTTTATTATCTCCTGAACAGATAAGAGTCCAGTTTTGCTGTTGTTCCTGGTTCTTATTCTTGTATTTGTATTTTTTTTTTTTTAGGAGTCATATAATGTTGAGATTGAGCTTCCAGCTAGAGTTGGTTTCAGCAGAGGAGAGGTGACGTATTTTTTCTTCTCCCGAAGTGAAGGACCCTCTTACAGTGTAACCAGTGATGAGCAGAGTGTTAAAAACCTTAACCGGTAAGTACTAATCAGAATATTTAATGCTACATACACAACTGAACAATTTGGGTTTCACACACACACTTCTTATTTACTGTCAAATATTCAGATTTATATTCTTTAAAGGAAGTATTTGTATTGTTTCAGAGGAACGATATTTTTATCTATTAGTTTTTAATGTATAAAACTTTAATTTTATCGAGTCCCATCTTTTTTTCAGTTTAAAACAGTAGTTATGTGGAAAGCATTTTTTTTCAAATCCTAGTTAGATATCAAGTCAAATTTTGCTGTAAAATCTCATTTTTTATCGTTGGAGTCAATGGAAAATTGCTCTCATCTGACACCAGCCTCTAGTGGTATTTTGTGGAACTGCAACTTTTTTTTCTGGCTTGCGTCAAATATAAAAAGGTAGAAGTTTTGTAAGGACACAGCAATGCTCTTTGTGCTAAATATAGACATTATTTTTCCAGAATTTTGTAAAATTGTTTAAATAAGAGCTAGTGGAAAATGTCTTCAAGGAAAAGAGAAACCCAAAAGAACTAATCAATTAAAAAAACAATAGAATTTTAGCTTTTTTTTTTCTTGCCTCCTAGGGTTGGTAACACTGGGACTCCAGGTCTTTGGCTTTTCCACACTGGACACCGCTACTCCTTTGACAATGTCATCCCTGCGTCCGTTGGCGGTCCCATTGTCACTGCGCCCCCCAGAAGATTTGTCCCGGTAATTACTGCTCTGCTAAATCTAAGAGGCTACCTGATATTCTTAAAATATTCAATGTTTTTGCTGGTTTGACTGTTTCTTTCTTCCGTAAAGGACACCACAACTCCTGAGTATGAAGATGTATACACCTTAGGCCCTGAAACCCACGAAGATGATGAATATTCACTGACAGGCAGGGGTCCCGCTGCAAGTAATCACTTGCAGTACCTCCAGCCTGGAAGTCCAGAGCCCTCCTATTCTCCTCCAGAGGACTCGGGACATCAGGTTCTGCTGGGTTCTGAACCCAGGTATGGACCAGAGCCAGCAGGGAGGCAATACGCTCCTCCTGAACAGCCACAGAGAGTCTTGGAGGGAGGTGCTCGAGAGGGCCAGGAGCAGATACCACAGGTAACACACAAGAACTAAAGCATGCAGCCTATATTTTAATGTTTAGAGGGATTTCAAAATAAAGTCTCTCGGATTTGTATTTATTTATGGCTATAAATGGATAACACTTAACAGTGTTGTAAACAAATGTATTTTTACTCACTCTAAAGCTCCCCCTAGAGGTGGTAGATTTGTACCCCCCTGATAGAAATACACCTGGCGGTTACGTGGTCAACGTGGAGGAGGACGACGTTCATTTTGACACAAGAGGTAAGAAGTAAATACAATCCGTCTTTGTTGTCTGCAATAATTAACATTTTTCAGGTCTGTGACTTTGTTGCGGGTTAGCAATCTCTAAGATGTAATTTTTGGTTCTTCTTCTTCTTTGCGCTAATATGCAATGTTTCAATGTAGATGAACATAATCCAGTTTATTCTGACGTGTAAAAAAAGTGACTTTGCACTAATATGCAACACGTTCGTCATAAAGTGCTCTTGCGATTAGCATAAACCAGCTAACTCTGACGCAGAGCAAGGGAGATTTTCTTAGATACGCAACACTTTTCAGTCATAAAGTGCTCACGCAATCAGCTAATTTTGACGCAAAAAAAGTGGTTTTAGGTCAAAAAGTGCTTACTTCTTTCCTCTTCTTCTTTTCCGTGTGGTCCAACAACAAAAAAAAGGAGACACATGCAAACAGTATAAATAAAGTTTAGCCTAAATTACAAAAGGGGTTTATACAAATATACAGCTTGTGTTTCAGAAGATCTTGAAACCCCGTGTTGCAACAGTAAAATATGTCCAACACAAAGTCCTATTTGTGTGCTCAGCTGTTGGACAGGACAAGTGGGGGGAAAAAAAGAATTAGTGCTTACGTAATTAACGAGAGCCAACGGATTTTGTTGCAGGGAAAAGTGGTTTCGCTTCAATATGCAACACTTTACAGTCATACAGTCCTTTTGCAATTAACTTAATCAAAGAAACTTAATCAAGTAGCTGATTTTTGAGACAAAGATGAGTGGTTTCGCTTTAATATGCAACACTTTACAGTCAAAGTGTTTATGTAAATAACGGAAACTGGCGAAATCTTATTTTTATTTTTTCAAGCTTTAGTAAAACAACTTAAATTCTACGTATCGAATACAACTTTTGGGGATTTTTTGTTTGTTTGTTTATTTTAGCTCAGGGCTGGGTGGAGGTTAAAACCGCCTCACTCATGTGGAGCAGAGCTGCTCAACAGCTGGCAGCACAATACTGCTGTTGTACGGGGCAGCTCCCAGGTGTGCGTCTGCAGCCGTCCCTCCCTTAGAACTGCCCCCATGGGGGCACAAACGAGAACGCGATCTCAGCCGACTCCCGTCAAAAAGTCTGCGAATCATAAGGTGGTTTCTTTTCCCCCTTCTTCCACCATTTAGTCCCAGTGTTCCACCAAACCATTTTTCCTGCCCATTTGAAGGAAAACAACACGCACTTTCAGTTATCATTTTTTGGCATTTTGCCTCGGCTTGATAGCACAGTGGGGACGGCCTCTGAAAGAGAGGAAATGGCATGCATCAACAATGCAGCCAGGAGTTTAACCAAGAACTTGGCTGCTCGGTCTGGTATTTTCTCAAGAATCTTAACTGCTAACATACGAGGCAAGCCGGAGAACATGTTTTCTGAAGCAATTATTATTATGTGCCGGGTAGATAAAGTAACAAAAACCGAAGAGTTAGCGGCAAAACAGAACATAAATTAAGACTCTTTTCAGATCAATTGGACGACTCTTTCAAAGAGCCTAAAAAGAAAGATTACTTTTAATCATTTAGGCATTAAAATTTCTTGTCTTTTATTGTAATATTGAATAAAATGTGTTCAAAAAAATGTTCTCCTTCAATACATTGAACTGTGCATCCAATATTCCAGAGAAAACGCTTCACTTCCTGTGTGCAAAATTATTTCTGGGAAGAAAGCTGTGGCCCCTTTGCATTGCTGCTGGTCTTCACGTCCCGAAGCGATGTTTCAGGGTTACGTCTGGGTTGTGCGGTTCAAGTGAACACACAGAGCAGCAGCTGGTTTGTTTTCCAATCTGACATGTGTTTGTGTTTATCTGCACATCTCCTCGTCCATATATTCCTTCTGTCTGTCTGTACATAAATAAAAAGATAATTTAATTTCCTCCCTCTGTTCCTCCTCAAGTCTCTTTACAATGTATATACAAGGAGTGGACTTGTAAATCTTGGAATCAAGTCTGTATAAACAATGTTGGAAAATAAATGTCAACAGTGAGTGGTGGTAACTTATACAGGGTTAAGTCCTTCCTTTGTCAGCTAGACAAACTAAAAAAGTTGGGATTCTCTATATACAAACCTAGATTAACCAACCCATAAAATGTGACTAAATCTACGGTGTAAAATTTTGAAAGTCTTATTTCAAGTTTTTTGTTTCATCATTTGTTATGCTTTAATAATATAACTGTTTTCTTCTCTCTCTTAGTTATTCAATACACCACAGATAATAAAGAAACCTGTGCCAGGTATACAAGCTTTATATATTTTGATTACTTTTTTGTTGTTGTTTTCTTCCAGTAGTTAAAATGAAGAGATAAGACTATTAATGCATTATGGGAAATAGTGGTACCTGTGATTTTCTGTTTTGAAAAGATATCCAGAGAATCTAAGTTCTATCAATACTTACATTTTTAATATTTAGCTAATAAAAGACATGTCATGCTAACTAGCATTTAGTTTTTTTATACGTTTGCTGTAGGCTAAAGAAATATAGGCAAAACCCAAAAGTAATTTACCGTTATTTCAATGAACCAGAATTTTAAAAACCTGGTTTGTTATAGTTTAAAGATTACTTAAAGATTATTTGGAGTCTTTAAGCTGTTTAAGACCTCTTTTACTTATGCTCTGTGTTTGCAAAATTGCACTTACAAATGCTAGTATGTGCCATAGCTTCATTTGTTTTAGCTGGAGCTGACGTAACATGCTAATTTCATAGTATATGGTGAATGTAAGCATGTAAGCTAAATTGCTACTAATTACCTAATAAAAAAAACATGTGCTGACAAACATTTATTTTCTGAACCTTTAAGCAAGCTAGAGAGATAAAAGCTTAACCCATTGTGTTTGCAGAATTAACTGTACATATACTAGTTTGCAGCATGGGTTGTTTTGCTTTAGCTGGAGCTAATGATGCAAGATAATGTCATAGCAGATAGTGAAAGATGCAGACTTAACCCAAAAGTTATTTGGACATTTTATGTATCTACTGTTTTCGGAATTACACGTACAAATACTAGTTTGCAACACTTTTAGCTGGAGCTAATGCGGCAAGTTAATGTCATAGCATATAGAGAAAGATACAGGCTAAAACTGAAAGCTTATTTAGACATTTTGACATATCTATTTTGTTTGGAAAATAATTGTTTACACCTCTGGTTGTTTTGTTGTAGCTGGAGCTGAGGCAGCATACTAACATTATAGCATAGCCTCAGTATAGACAGCTATACCTGTAGCAGACAAGGCATCCTAATGCAAACATTTTAAAGAGAGCTTTGGTCTCTAAACTTAATTATACAAACTCTTCTTAAACATTTAGTTTATTGGTGCAGTTTTAAAAGTTAGCTCACTAAGTATGTTGCATAGTTACTTTTGTAGTATAGAATTATGGGGAACTGCTAGCTTCAGGGATCAGGTAAAATGCATTTGGAGGTGGCTGCCCATGTGGGATAACTTTGTAGAGTAGGAAAGTGAATGCAAAACGAAAGGAGATTTTAAAAAGTGTTTGTAGAATAATAGTTAGCATTAGCTAGCAAATATGCTAGTTACTTCAAAAGAATCCAGACTGGTAACTGTTTAAAAAGACTTAAACCTCAGAAAATAATTACTCAGAAAAGCATAAAACTCAGATGCAGATGACAGGAAAAACAAAACAAAGCCCATCATTTCATTCAATTATACAAATGCAGAACAAAACTATACCTGCAGATAAAGTAGAAAAACACAAATCTTATCCTTTTCTTCAGATTCCAACAGCAGTGCTCCCAGAATGCATTTTGCTCCGACTATGCCACAGGCTTTTGCTGCCACTGCCAACCTGGCTTCTATGGAAACGGGCGTGACTGTCTCCCTGAAGGTTAGAGAGAAAATTTCAATAAATTCCAAACTTATTTCTCCGTTTTGATGTTGGTTGTTGTTGTTTTACTCCTTATGCTGCTCCTCCAGGTGCCCCCCAGCGCGTCAGCGGTAAGGTGAGCGGCACTGTAAGCGTGCAGTCAACTCCAGTCCCACTAAATAACATCGATCTTCATGCCTATATCGTGGTGGGAGATGGGAGAGCTTACAGCGCCATCAGTGAGGTAGATTCTTGATAGAAGTCCTGCATGCCCAACTCATTCAACAGCAGAACATTTTGAAATGAGCAGGTATCAATGCCATTTAATGCCTTCTCCTAAACAACAGGTACCTGAACCTCTGGGTTGGGCCCTGATGCCAGTTTCACCAATAGGGGAGCTCTTTGGATGGCTGTTTGCTTTGGAGTTGCCCAATAGCCAAGCAGGATTCAAGAGCACAGGTAATCCCGATCAAATCTATCTGATCAGTTTTGTCTCAGTAGAGGCTGAAGAGAACTCCGCTTAAACGATGGCGTTCTTTGTCTGTGCATAAATCTTTCTGGTCACCCGGCCGGCCGGCTGTGTTGTCAGGCCTCCGCCTCCCCGTTTCTAATCAGAAACAGCTGTGAGTGTGTTTGTGTGTGGGTGTGTGCGATATGCAGCTGGTGCACTCTTTAAGAAATTGCAAACAAACAGGAATAATTGGTTACTTGTGTTGCCAGGTGCCAAGTTCACTCGCCATGCGGAGGTACAATTTTACCCTGGGAACCACCGCCTGTCAATTCTGCAGACAGGGCGGGGTCTGGACGAGCACAATCTCCTCAACGTGGATACTGTTGTCAGTGGCAACGTGCCATTTATCCCACCAGAAGCTGAAATCACCGTGGAGCCCTTCAAGGAGACCTATCAGTACTATCCTTCTGGTAACCATGGCAACACAAGACTCTAGATATGAAGTGTCAGCACCAGGTCATTTGATTCTATCTTTTATTCCGCAGTTGTGACTTCAACCTCTGCCAGAGAATTTAAGGTGGTTTCAGCGAGTCAAGGGGCAGAGTCCTACTCCTTAAACCTGAAACAGAACATCACTTATCGGGAGTGTCGCCATGACAACCGCGCCAGCAATCCCGAGACCCTGCAGATCACCATGGAAAGGGTGTTTGTGATGTACGACAAGGATGAGCGGATCCTGAGATATGCTGTCACCAACAAGATCGGCCCAGTTGGAGGTAAAGCCAAACTTAGAAGGAGATGATTCTTACTGCTGCATTTGCAATGAGTGATTCCTGCGTCAGGGGAAGTTACTGTTTCAATGCTCAGCACAGATGTTGCAAGAGATTCCGCAGCGCGATTTAGTGTCCGGTAGCAGCATGTTTTGGGTGGGGCGTCAAGAATTCTGAAAATTTTTGGCATGCAACTTGATATTTCCGAGGCTCAAATATCTGAACTTTGGTGAATCTTTGCATCACATCAACCAATCAGGGAGTCAGCTTTGATAGAGATTTGATTTGATTTGATTTGGAAATGGTTTATTTCAAGCATTCAAATAAGAATAATACACAAAAACAATACAATCATCGGTTATACGAATCAAACTTAGACATATTAATAAATATTGCTTGAAAGGGAGTGGAAGAAAGCAAATTTATAGAATTCCACCCCTGTTCTACTGTAACCATTTGAGTACATGATTTATCATTATCCGGTTCTTGGCTTTTTTTAGACAGAATTAAGAATCCTGAAATATCAACAAAGCACATGACAAAGATAAATTACTTAAATTAGTATGCAAAAAATAACTTTTAGAAATCAACATGGCAAATGCAGATCAGTTATGCAGATTATTTTAATTATAAAAATCATGAATATGATTAATAAAACTATATCAGTAAAATAGACAGAACATTGTTTCAAACATTTTCATTGCAAAATTTGATCAAGTATCAAAAGTTAAAATATGTGCAAAATTAAGTTACATTAGAAAAATCATGAATCCATTTTTCAATTTTTGGAACTGGTGAAGTAATATTAGAAATCAATCAATATAACAATTTTCAATAATTGATTAAGCATTTATTTTTATTTTTTTGTTTTTTATTTTTTAATAATAAATCTTTGATTTATTACTGCATGTTGGTTCAGACGACCGTGATCAAACACTTCTCAAAATCCTTCATGGTGTTCACAACCAGAACCCTGGACCGGTCCAGTGGACCAAGTGGTTTGACTTAAATCCTGCAGCCTTTAACTCAAGTGTTCTCAATCTGCTTACGCTTCCTGAGTAGCCTGGCATGTTTGGCAATTTCAGCATTCCTTCTGGTCAGATGGTCATTCAGATAAGCAGCAGATCCATTCAGATTCCTACTTTGATTCATCAGAGCTAGCTTGTGTTTTTGATTCACAAACCTGATGAGGAGCGCTGGTTTATCCGTCTCCTTTCTCCTGGGGAGCAGGTGGCAGGTCTCGATGTTATTTAGATCCAGGAAAATCCCTTTAGACGTGAGAAATGATTCCACTTGGTGTTCCCAAGACTCTCCATCGCTCCCCATTTCAGAAGAACTGCTAGCAATGCTAGCACTATTAGCATAGGCAATGCTAAGTAAGTCCAGCTGCATTTAGCTTTGTCCAAGGTTTGATTGGTACTCCAGTGAGAATGACATTATTCAGCCTTGCTTGTTGTTCCACATCATCCAGTCTTTTCTCCAGAATGTTGACCCGGTTAGCTTTTTGCCCGTTTTGAGGTCGGAATCTTCGGAAGTCTTCCATTGGCTCCATGAGAGGAGTTAGCTTAGCGGTCACTTGATCCATGAAAGGATACAACGCAGCTTGGATATAATCAAGAGTCTTTTTAAGGTTTTCGTAGTCATGGTCAGCTCTCTTTTTTTGGAGAAAATCAACTTTTAAGTCACGTGAAGATAGTTGTTTAGCCGCCGTGAGCCACACGCGTCCGTGCTGTAACCTGGAACCGGAAATATTCCCAGTTGAGGATGAGTTGATGATGGGAACAGCAGGTTGATTCTATAACCAACATAGAGGACAAGTACATTGTCTGTGCTTGCCCAGAACTTTACAATGTTTTTTTCATATTTGTATCAAGACAATTATAAAACCAATTCAAACTGGGTCACAGAGACAGAAGTACTGCTGAAAGCGGCCGTCAGTCAGACGATGCTTTTGCAGTAGATGGTGAACTTCAGTGTCTCTGAATGAACTCAAGGACCCAGATGTTCCGACGTGCTTGCCACCACTTTTGTTGAGGTCTCCAAATTAAAATTACGCATGTTACTCTTTCGAAATCATCCACGTCTTCAAAAAAGTGTGGCAAAAAGGCCGTTAAAAGCGTTTGACGGTGGCGCTTCCCTACACAAATTTGCATCACTTCTGAACAAGCATGTAGCAGAGAATTTTGATGTCCGTCAAGACAGAGGCCAGAAATTTGGATCACGTTTGGTGTGAGCGCAGCATAAAAGTCGAAATTGCCATTGCTTTCTTCCGTGCTCTGACACGGCCCATTTAAATCCTGGCAAAGTCTATGCAGAAAGGTCGCAGCCAGGATTTACCAGGGCCCTCAAGCTGTTGGGTGAGAGCACCAACTACTACTACTACTACACTTCTGTAGTAGTCCAAACATCCACAGTGGAAATATTGAAACAACATTGATATATAACTGCTAGCACTTTAACCCTTCATTAGCTGAAGGTAACAATTTTGGCGCACACTGCCACCTACTGCATGTGTTCTCTTCTAATTGTTATCCCATTGACTGGGTTTGTTAAAGTCGACACATCACATTTTTGGCACAGAGACAAATAAAAGAGCTTCAGAAATAAATATGGAATAGACTAAGAAAAGAAGAGAATAGGAAAATGGCAGAATTAGAATTAAAAAACGCACACAAAAACAACTAAAATACACAATAAATACTGAAACAAAATGGATTGGATGTATATGTAATTTTATTTGTGATTAAAAGTACAGCGTGGGCCAAATGTTTTCATTTATGACATAATTTTTCCCAAAATATTTTTGAAATTGAAAAAAATGATTTAACAATCCTTTCTACTCACTGACAAACAATGGTAAATAGAAAAACAGTTCATTCTAGGGTTGAAAGTGAACTACAGTCATGACTATAATTTCATTTGATGATAACCAGAAAGTGACGGAGATTAAGCAGGTTAGGGCAGAAATCCCACTGAGGGTTCGCCTTTTTTGGTGCTTTTTTTCTTTTTTCTACAGCATTTGGACACAAACCAAGTTTCTGCTATTTGACCGTCAACACTCTGATTAAGAAGGTTATGATGACATCTCTCACACATGCACAGCCTCACTCACGGTGATGCAGCCAGGACACAGCTGGAAGAGCTCTAAGGAGTGGGCCTCTTGTAAACACAGCTCGAGTCCTCTGTGTGTGTTTGTGTGTAGTGTGTGTGAGTCTGTGTTCGTCTTCTACCCTCCCTGCAAAAATAATATCCTGGCCAATGACAGATTTTGTGCAGGGGGGGTAATAGCTGACCCGTGAGGTCATGAGAATCAGAGATCGTAGACACCCTAAAGGCGCTGGAGCGACACAAACAGTGGTATTGCAAGAAAGAAAACAACTTGTGTTTCATTTTTGGTGCCCGGTGTGAGGCTAGAAAAGCAATGGGTGCTACAAGTCAAGCTCCAGTCTCCTTATCTTAAACACAATTAGCTCTTTTTCTGAGTTTTTACTTTTATTTTACTTCATCTGATCTCAGTTATATTGAAAAAAGTTCAACTACATTCTTTGTAAAAACAACAGCTGAGGTCATCTTAAGGCACTAAACAAACAAATTAAGCTAAAATTATGTTTGTTCTGTCTGTAAATTTATACAATGGTCGTTTATCTAACAAAAACCTGCAAAGTAGTCATCCTTATTTTTTACTGTTATTTTAGTGTGTCACTACACACTTTAAACCCTATTCTATGTCAGACATGAACATTAACTCTTTTTTTCCTATTTTTTCTATTTCTATTTCTATCCGCGAAGGAGGGTATAAGGGCAGGGATGTCCAGTTTAGTTTAGTCTGTTTAGTTAGTTCAATTGAGTATTTTCCTATTTAATTCTATGTATTCATGATCCTTTTTGATTGTATGTTTTCCTTTTCAGTTACCGGTACAAAGCCCATCGAGACGACTGTTGTTGAGAATTTGGGTTATACAAATAATATAAAATTGAATTGATTATTGTTTAACCCTTTAGCACCCGAGTTGGTGGTCATGCTCTTAGAGTTAATGTAACCAATGAACATAATTCAAACTGATTTGAATTAGTAATTGGTCTGATCTGGATGTAAATACCCTCAAATTAAAGCTGACAGTCTGCAGTTAAAGCACATCTTGTTCGTTTTATCTCAAATCCCTTGTGGTGGTGTATAGAGCCAAAGATGTTGGAATTTGGTCGCTGTCCCGTTATTTGTGGACCTAACGGTATATCTATAGCAGTGTTTTTCAACCAGTGTGCCGCGGCACACTAGTGTGCCGTGGGAGATGGTCAAGTGTGCCGTGGGAAATTGCCCTCATAACTGATATAAAAACATTTCCCATCTCCAGGATTTCAGCTCTCTGTTCATCCAAACAGGCCCTGATGAAACACTGAGGAGTTAGGAATATAAAAGATCGTAAAATACTTTTTCTTTGCGTTTATTTTATTTTATTAAAGACATTTTGATAAGAATGACGTACCGCGATTCAGCTGCAGCTCCCGCTGTATTTTGGAAAAGTCCCGCCCCTTTAACTGTCTCCACCAATCATTCTTGAGGAGCTTAATCACATGTCATCAGTCTGACCAATCAGAAGTGGTTCAAGTCTTCACTTCCTTGTCCCGATTTAGCTCGTAAAGTCGCTCAGTTCCAACAAAACTACCAGCTAAAGCTCGTCTTTAGCGGTGTAGCTTTCCATAGAATCCGGTATCAGACCGTGGAACAAGTGAACAAAACAATGAAGCTCCGAAAGGCGATCTCCGCCGGCCGTTTAATGCACTACATCTCCCATGATGCATTGGGTTGTGAGAGTGACAGCGCACAAGGAGATCTGTTGTTAAACGTCTTGAAATCAACGAACACACATCAAACTGTTTTTACATCTTCTAACTTAACTTTTATTGCATCTTTTAGAAAAAAAACAGCTGCAGTTTCCAGCTTTTTCTGCCACAATTATCACAAAAATGCATGTGAAATTGTGGAGGGGCTGTAGATCAATACAGACTATGAGTTTCTCCGTTTTTTTTTTTTTTAATTTTTGGATCCTGGTGTGCCGCGGGATTTTTTTTAAGGTTAAAGTGTGCCGTGGCTCAGAAAAGGTTGAAAAACACTGATCTATAGGTCAAGATCTTCACATGAGAAGGAGCTTTTAAGAGTGGGAATGATCAAAGCTAGCCTGTTGGAGTGCTTTATTGCAGAAAACATGCAGTTTGGTACCCTCTCAAAAGTGCAGTGTGAAATCAAATCCAAACACACCAAGTTTTGTCAGCATTTTCTGATCAATTGAAGTGTCTAAACTTTTCCCATCTTCCTTTAATCTGGTCAGAGACCAGACAGTCTGTAAACTCAATACAATAAAAGATGGTTACGAATTAAGTCTTTTTTTTTTTTTTTGCCTAGGGCTTCATCACAATTTTCTTTTGGAATAAGCCGTGCAAAGAATAGATTCAGAATTTTCCTTTTTTTCTTAATAGAAATCACATACTTTGAAGTTCTAAACTTGAGACTTTTTGACGCGGACGTGAAAACGTCTGGTCGTGGTCGCTCAGTGGTGGTCATTGCCTCTCAGGCTCAGCTGCTTGCATCTGTGAAGCCTGTAGATATGGGGGAGCTGTGCAAAAAGTAACAGGTGGGCCGTGCGGCCGTCACTTTGATGGCGTGCAGCTCGTGTGTGGGGTGGATGGTCCCCCCCACGCCCCTTGCTTCCCTCTCTTTCTCTCTCTCTCTGTCTGTAATTATCCCCTCAGACTTTTCTCCAGTCCTGCTGGATTTCCCCCTTCTCATCTGCCCGTCTTCCTGGCCGCAGTACACTTTGAAGAGTCTCTCGCTCCGTTTCTACAAATGAGCCCAAAATTGCTCCGTGGCCTCAGGAGATGAAAGCAAGCTGTGCGCTTTGTTTGTGTTAAATAATAAAAAAAGAAAAGAAGTTGTAGCTGTTGTTGTTTAGGGTCGATAAAGGAGACTAAAGCTTGCTTGCTCTTCATTAAGAACAGACATGGTGGTTGTGAAATCGTTTGCGGTGTGTCCCTCTTGTCGCGCTTCTTTGCCCTTAAATCAAACATTCAACCTCTTGAATCAATGTTTTTGGATAAAAAACAAAAAAGCTTTATTTTTGACCTTAAATTACATTTTTTACAGCAGTGGAAAATCAGCAAAACTTTACATTTGCTAGTCCATTAGTGTTCCAACGCTTACTCGTGTTTCTTTATTCGCGCTTTCACGTATTCGTGGATCTTTTTCAGTTCCGGTTCGTCACAAAAACTCGACACCTCAAGACGCTTGTAAGAAATTTTTGCCAGCCAGTTGGCTACCTCCTCCTCTCTCTAAATGCCCTTGCATAGAGAAATGGCATCAGCTGACTCAGAAGTGGCCAAAAAAAATCCGGATGTGCTGAAGAAGATATTGGCGGAGGATGAATATCATCCGGACCAGGTGTTAATCATGGAGTACACCGGCCTCTCTCGCACGAGCTCCTGGTTTTAAGGCACATAGTGACAAAGTGACCCCCTTTATCTGCGTCATAAAGTACGCTGCTGTACAGTCTATAGTTCTGGATTTTTAAAAAGAACATTGAGCATTACTCAGCTATACAACACAATTTTCTTTAATAAAGGATTTTCAGAACTTGATCAGAAGTGTTTTGATGAGTATGGATCGTAACGGACATTCTTCAGACGGATTAGGCGTATTCGAGGAAAACTGTATACCCTTGAATTAAATTTATTCTTTTTTAAACTATATTTCCACGTAGAATTGGATTCTTTTAAAATGCTTGTTTGTTTTTGCATGTTTTATGAGGGAAAATGTTCCTTTTTTTTGAGGTATGAGTCCCGGGGGAGCAACTTATTCTCAGTTGCGTGTTAAGAAAGGTGAGCAGGTTGAAACCCAGTTTGCAGCAACTGTTCCGAATTATTTAATTGAGCCAAACATAGGCAACAACTCATAAGAGAACATAAGACGCTCCGACACCGAACACAAGAGGACAGCCTCTTAAATAATGAGGACTATGGAGATAACTCGAAACAGCTGCAACATCTTCAGGAGAATCCAGGGTCAGGGACTCCAGTAGAAGTCACAGCTGAGAGAAAAAAGAAAACCCACATATTAATTACACAATAGGCAAACCATAATAGTGCAACTTATGTGATTTTATCAGTATAAATAGCAACAACCACTAGAGGGCACTGTAGGTGTGTGTATCAGTATTTGCTATTGACAGCAACACAGAAGAAGAAGCGCCGTTTAGCAGTGTTGCCAGATTGGACAGTTTTCCTGCCCAATTAGGTGGATTTGGTCCTGAATTTGCGGGTTGTTTTGGTGGGTTTGAGGTTGGTTCTGTGGTTTTTATTACTCATCATAATACTTTGCAACCAGGGACATTCGGTCAGGGGCGGCACGTGAGACGGTACCAAACACATCATCGTCCTCTCCATCATGAGCAACTTATGAAATAAATGTGTTCACTTACATTTTCCATAAATGCAATTTATATGAATCATTTCAATCCCTATTTTTCCCCAAATGTGTGTGTTTTGCATATTTCTTGTTCAGTTACATCGCAGGCTGTGAGGTGAAGCAGAAGCTGGGCTCTGAAACTCAGTCCTTAGAGAGCGGTTGGACTCTCTACCACTCTGGAGTTGCTCATGGTGACAGGCGGCGGGCTGGTGTGGGCTTACCCGTGAGCCCCCATCTCAGCCGCCAAGTGTTGGAGGTCAACCCGGTGTCCCTCCGCGTTCTGGTCTCTGACTGTGGTTTTGGCTTACGGGTCAAACAGCAGTTTGGAGTACCAGACCTTCTTGGTGTCTCTCGAAGGGGCACTGGAAAGTGCCCCAACGGGGGACTTCGTTGTCCTCCTCGGGGACTTCAATACCCACGTGGGCAATGACAGTGGCATCTGGAGGGGCTTGATTGGTAGGAATGGCCTCCCTGATCTGAACCGGAGCAGTGCTTTGTTATTGGACTTCTGTGCTCGTCATAGTGTGTTCATAACGAACACCATGTTCGAACACAAGCGTGTCCATCAATACACGTGGCATCAGGACACCCCAGGCAGGACGTCAATGATCGACTTTGTAGTTGTTTCAGGGGACCTTTGGCCTTGTGTCTTGGGCACTTGGTTCTTGTTTTACAAAATGTGTCTGACTGTATGCATGTGGTTCATGGGAATGGGCACATGAGAGTTTTCTTAGATCTGTCTCGATGATGTGGTCTTGCCATGCACTTCGTTACTATACCTTTCTGCTTTGTCTGTAAAATCCATGAGTTGTCATTCTTCCTGTGACTCCCAGCTGACCCTGTGGCGCCAGAACTGGTCAATCCTTGCTACTCTGGAAACCACGACTGTGACACCACAGCCATGTGCATCCCTCAAGAGGACCAGAACTACGAGTGTCAGTGCGCCACTGGCTATGGAGGGGACGGACGCAACTGTTACGGTAACATTTTACTGTACTTCTTTGCCCTAACTAAGGGCTGTTAGGATTATTGTTTTGTAGCCTCAAAATTGTGATTTTCATGTAAAAAAAGGTCTAACTAGCATTGAAAACGCCGTGAGATTGAAGTTATAGGAGCAGGGTAGCGATGGTAAAGTTGGAAAAGGACAACTGCTACTGGACGGTTAGATGTTAGATTTGTCTTAAAGAGAAAGGACTCACAATTTGTCAAGCTATGATGTCACTCAATTTCATTTTGAACGGTGTTAATGAAGCCTAAAGAGGCAGCCATATTGTTGGTAATTTAATTTGTCCAACTGAATATTTTTAAAATAGGTTATTTGATGACATAATGTTAAGTGAAAGTTTTGTTCAGGCTAGCCATGGCTATGCTCGTTTTTCTTTTATAAAAGAAAAATGAAAAGACACCCAAAGTTATGCAAAAAAATAAAAATCAGAGACCACAAATTTATCCGTTACCCATTTACATAAAGCCATAAACCATAAACCAGGACATTTTTTAATTTTTTTTGTCACATGGAAGTCATTGGGAAAATTCAATTTAAAACAGTGTTCTAGTGGTCGTTTGAGGAACTGCAATTTTCTGTATTTAAATTCAGAATGGGGAGCAGAATTTGGGATCTAAAACTTTAAATGTCACTAAAAATAAATGTGTAGTCACGTACTATATAGTGTTTGCTATTGTTGCTATCCAAAAATGTGTGTTCTAAAGATTACCTGCATAGGCATGAGTTGCAAAGTAGCTAGCTTTATGAAGTTCAAACCTTTGTAAAAACTGAGTTGAGTATTATAGATGAAACCAAAGGTCTGCTCGCGATTTGCAAGTCGAAACGCATTCAGGAGACATGACACGAAGGAGGTTGATTGATAACAGTCTACAGCCAATCAGGACGCAGAAGACAATGAACTGTTTAAAAAAAAAATCGATAAAACAACAATGTCACAAACAGGTGAACCGCAGGACTAACCTAAACACACAGAATTCACTCCTATTATCTGGAGTTAGATTTTCACGGGAGAAGCTAGAATTGTTGCAACAATGGAAGAGATTTGAGTTTGCAAAGATCATCATGATTCCCACTGCGTTGCACCTTTCTAACATTTATTTTTCCATTTTTTTAAATCCCTTTTTGCAGTTGGCAGACAGACAGACTGAGCTAGAAAATAGAAAAGAATTCATCACTTTTACCTTAAAAAGCTTCACATGTAAAAATAAGTAAAAAACAAATTTGTTTAGTACCACTTTACCAAAAACACACACCAGAATATCAACAACACATACGTTTCATAACAACAAATCATACAAATCGTTAGTCACTGTAAGTAGTCCATATATCTTAGTTTTAAAATCTTTTTGAAATGATATTTGTTACTAATAAGCCTTGTCCTACCAGGAAGTTGATTCCAAGCACTGTTCTTCTCATACAATTGGATCTTGATAGAGGAACAATCGAAATCACCAGAATGATCTGGGGAATTGCAGAAAGTTGCTACTAGCACAGTGTTTGACTGAAACGGTTGAAAAAGCTTTAGGGATTTTGTTGGTATTCATCAACATCTGTCCATCTGTTGAGCCAGGATCATGTTTGGACCTTGTAAATGGAGCCAGCGGTACTCCTTACTCCTCCTGTCGTCTCTCCTTTTCTCATCTTTGTTAACTCCCAAGTTAAAAGCCTCTTCAAGGCCTTTAAGCAGCTAGCTGCTCTATCATTAGCAGCTCTTTCTTTCCTGCTGACAGCAGCAGGAAAGCCTCAGGCTCAGCTTCAGTTCCCATGGATAGGGCTCAAAAACCTTTTTTTTTTCACACATCTTCTGATCTCTCTTGGCCCCGTATGTCTCACAATGCTTGTATCTGCAGCAGTAATGGGCCTAATTACAGCCTGTGAGGCTGTTTGCATTCAGACGAAGGTTTACGCACTCCTGACTTTATAACAAGACCGTCTAATTGCCCCTCCCTTTTGTTTGATGCAGACATAGATGAATGCGCTGAGGGCGTGAGCTCGTGCGGCGAGCATTCGGAGTGTCTGAACCTTCCTGGTAGCCATCGCTGCCTTTGCAGCAAAGGCTTTGAGTTCGCCTACGACGGGCGGACATGTGTCGGTGAGTCCTGAGACGGTTTTTTCTGCCCTGTGTGAGTTTGAAGTGGAAACAATGTTTGACCAAATGTTATATTACGGCTAAAAATATATATATATAGGTCAATATAAAAAAAACTGACATCCTCCATGGAGGGAAAAAGGATGGACAAATAAGTAAATAGGTACCTTTAACAATAAAATAATGTTTTTTGCACTCTTGACTACAAAAAAATGTATTTTAAAGACACAATCCGTTGATTTTCTAATCCGTTTTAAAAGCATTCCTAGTGGTGTTTCATTTATGATTATGTTCAAATACTTGCCATTTTCTAGGACATAGTTTCTGCAAAGTGGCAGGAATTCATTAGAAATTGGCCTCTGAGTTGTGGGCTGGACTGTTGGCGCAGAGCAACCCCGATCCCCCTTCCCATCACCCATAACCGGGAGCTCTCAGTGCCAAGACTGTGTTTAGAGCTCTCTGTTTAGCTCACAGCTCCTCAGACCCCCAACCTAGCATCACAACAACACTGGCAAGCAATGTAGGAGCCTCCAAAAAAACCAAAGGTTTGGAGCCAAACGTCATCTTGAATGAGGAAAATAAAGGATCTTCCAAGATGTGCATAGATCTATGTGTCTTTAAGTGGAGGCATCAGAATGGAGCAAGGAAGTGAGCTTGGGGCTTTATTTTCCATGTCACAAATCCAGCATTTTTTCCTACTTCCTGATTCACAACAATTTCAATAAAGAAACAGTCAAAAATGCTGTTTTCTTTACTTATGTCCTCCACCCTCAAAAAGACCATTTTCATCAGAGTTTGGGTCGTTTGGGTCGTTCAGTAAACCAAGCTAACAGCTTCATATTTTTAAAAGACAAGGAACGCCTGGCTGATGTAATCTGTGCTTTGGAGCCTGCAGTACTTCCAATATATTTGGAGAAAATCCACGTTTTTCCAAACTTTGGCAGAAAACCGCCACAGCAGCTGCAGCGGCAGCTCGAACAAGCGACTAGCTAGAGGACGAGGAAAAAAACAGTTGCTTTGGAGGCTCCTATGCTCGAAAACATATGTGTTCCTGTTTCTAATATGAGGTTGAACTTCTGAACTATATTTCCCCGTTAACACCAATATTTAGTGGTTATTTGGCCTTTTGTTTGTTTTACTTCAGATATCGATGAGTGCAGCTCTTCTCCGTGTCACATCAACGCCAGATGCACCAACGAGCTGGGATCCTTCCAGTGTCGGTGTCAGCCTGGATTTACTGGAGATGGCTTCTTCTGCTCCCAACAGGAAGGTTAGAATTCTTTCTGTAGTGTCTCTGCAGAGGATTTATAGATAAACTATCAAATTAGCCAGCAGATGGTTAGTTGTTTCCATTTATTTGTTGTTGTTTTTCTAAACAATGCCTTGAAACACATGTATCCCAGCAGAATAACATCTAGTGTCAAATAAATGTCAATTAAATGCGGAGAGCAGTTCTGCATGATGACCTACCAGCCTTTACCACCACTCAAATTGTGTTGCTACTTTACTGTCACACCAAGTAATCGAGAACTTGGTTCTACAGAAACTGACAAAGCACATTTTAAAAAGCACATTAAAAAATCCCCACCACAGATTAGAAACAGTCACTTGAGCAGGAACAGATTAAAATCCCATTTTGGGTTCTTGTGTGATTCTGCAGAACCAGAAAGGAGTCCAAGGACTCAACCCAGAGTCATAAAACAAACTTGTAAAGAACAGATCGTTCCAATACGGAATCAAGATGAAAAACCAACCAATCAAACACTAAACTTCTAGTACTTCTAAAATACTGAAGTAAAGGTTTGATTAAAACTAAATAAAAAGGAAACATTTGCTTGTTAATAGTCTTTTTTATCAACAACTACGTGTTCTCTATTGTTTGTTTTAGGAGGGAGAAAGGTCATTAGAATAGAGTCTAATGTATCTAAATATGGCTTTTATCACTAATCTACTCAAGTAAAAGTACATGTTTGGAGCTGTTAAAAAACTAAAACAGTAATCTAGCACAAATTACTTGTTAGTACCCACCACCACTCTTAGCTCATGAAAAGATAGGCAGAGATTATGGAGCAAAGGCAAAGAAAAAATTGGGATAAACCCAAAAACCCGTCTCACATTTGACAGAAAAAAGAACATCTGGATTATTCTCCTGTACAGTAAACCCTTGTTTTTCATGGGGGTTACGTTCCAAAAAGAACCCGTGATATGCAAAATCCGTGAAGTAGAAACCTTTTTACAATTATTATACAATTAAATACTCTATTATACATTGAAAAAGAGAAAGAACAAACCATTTTACAGGCTCAAGCATTTGTTTCACAAATCAAAGTACTTAAGAAAGGTTTTTTTCAACAAATAACTTCTGTTCTGTACTGTCAAATAATAATTGTAATCATCAATGTGAACAGAAGCCTTCAAATCGCGGAGATTAGTCCCGCCCACCGCGACCCGAGTAATTGGATTTAACGGGAGAAAATATAAAATGATTTTGAAAAAAATACAAAGTACAGTCGGAAAAATAGTGACTCAGGTGTATTCCACTGCTCTTCAGACTGAGCCGCTGCATCCTGACTCCGCTCTGCAGTGTTTTCTTCTTTTGAAGCCCGCGGTGCAGCTGTGTTTGTTCGGGAGAAGAACATAGTGATTGACAGTTGTTGTTGTTGTTGTCGTCGCTCTTTTTTCTATGGGTTTTAGAGAAACTCGAAATTGCAAAAGAATTTGCACGTCCGTGCTGTAAATTTGGCGAGCTGTTTTACGTACGTGTACATATTAAACTGCAACGTTATTGACGCACAGGTAGAGAAGAAGAGGAGTGACTTTTTAGCCAATCAGAATGCAGAACACAATGCACGATGCAAATCCGTGAAGTAGCGAAACCGTGAAAAGTAAACCGCGTTATAGCGAGGGATCACTGTAATCCCTTTAGTTTGGTTTGGTACAGTATGGTATGCCCCATCGCATTAGCAGAATAACTAACATGTCATTATATCATGTCGTGCCAACAGTAAAGCACGTTGGCGGTGGTATAACAATTCCTGCCTCTTTCAGTGGGAAAAGTTGTAATTAAAGATCCACATGACTGGTTGGCGGTTAATTGTGTTTATGAATTGGCTGATTCATGCATGAAAAAAGGAACAGAAAAAGAACTGCGTTTTTGTTAAATCTGCATTATTTCTGTCTTTATTCCCCCCAGATCTTCCAGCGCGTCCTAAAACGCGATGTGAACATCACAGAGACGGCGTGCAGAGGACCACAGAGGAGGGAGCCCCTTTACTTGGAGTCTATGTACCACAATGTGATGAAAGTGGAAAGTATTTACCTCAGCAGGTATGACCGTTTTTATTAACATGGTTTCATGTCATATTCTATTGTTGATCGTGACTTGAATCAATATACTGTGTATACCTATGTATTTGTATGTCTTATTATTAAATGGAAGAATATAAAAATGATATTTTTATACCTTTATTTTGAACAGCACATTAAGATAAACAAAATCTAAGTAATAAAAACACAAAGAGTTAAAAGAAAAAACAGCATTTGTCACTTTAAAACAATGTCACACTCAAAAGTTTTTTCTTTTAACTTCCTGGTTAATTTCTGCAATAAACAAAACGTTTAAACGCTGTTTCGTAGAGTTTTAGCAAATAATCCTGAATATATTACTACGGTTACAGAAGGTAGTAAATAAAGACCCAGCAGCGCCCCATTAAAAATGACAAACAACTAGAAAAAAAGCCACAGTCATTTAATAAAAACTAATTTCCATCAGACGGTATTCTTTTTTTTTTTAGCTTCAGTGGAAAAAAACTCCCAGATGAACACTTTGCAGACGTGTTCCGGCAAGGCGTCTCCACCACGCTTGCAAATAAGACGTTGCATGACTAATCACATGATTTTTATAATTTCCTATATATTATACTTGTTTTTTCAAATTGTCACTATATTCAAACATCATTTATTCCTAAATACTTTATGTAAACTGAACATCATGTACGTCAGTTGTATTTATATACTATACTCTACTACATTTATAATAAGATCACGAATCAGTACATAAATAAGTTGTTCAGTTTTTACTCGATGAAGGGAAGGGGTCAGCCAATTCCTGAAGGGATTTCGCACCATCAAATTTATATTTGAAACCTAATTCGTGACCAGGGGAGGAATGCATTCTGGATAGAATTTCTGACCCCAAACTGTTTCCAAAAACGAAAAGAAAAAAAAAGTTGTTTTGTTTTTTTCCACGAAAAAAAAAGACTTTCTCCCCTGAAATCAGAAGTTTTAACTGAGACTCAGTGACCTCATCCTTTGGCAGAATAAACACATAATAGACAACAGTTACCCGAAACAAAACTTAAAACTGAGAGCAAAAAAAAAAAGAAATCTGGACAAAGATGTGAAGAATAGACGAAAAAAGGTAGTGTAAACTACCCAAAATGCATCTCACCCGCTGCTTCCCTTGCAGCATAATGAAAAATTACAAAGTCAAGTGTTTGCGCCCATTAGCCTGGATCTCCTCTGTCGCATCCTTTTATTACCCTTTATTTTTATCTTTATGACAAATAAAATCGCTAAATTAGAGTTTTCCTTCTGCCTCAGTGCCATGACTCTACTGGATACTGTTGGTGTGTGGACAGTACCGGACAGGAAAGAACCGGAACCAGGAAGCCACCTGGGTCAGCGCTTGTAGACTGCAGCAGAATAGGTGAGACCCCTGACTTTGGCATCTTCAAACTGACAGCAGTGGTCGGGGTCTTTGCCTTCACCCCCGGCCACTTCCTCCAGCTCCCCTGGGGGGGTTTCCAAGGTGTTGAGAGACATAGTCTCCCCATCGTGTTCTTGGTCTTCCCTGAGATCTCCACCCAGTGAGACATGCTCCCCTCCCCAGGGAGGCAGCCAAACCCGATGCTCTAGTCCCTCCATGAGTTGCCATTTAAAACATGGTGGAGGGCTTTGAGAGCTTGAGTGATCCCGAGAGCTAAACTGTGGGACCTGTCTCCCATGGTCCTCGGTGATGAGCCCGACAAATAGCAGTTCAGAACCCCAGTTTGAAAGCAAAAAGGCAAGACCCAGTTATTTCACGTGGATTGCTGTCACCCTGACCCCATTTTGGAACCAAGTGTTGGCCGGGGCCCTTCCCATGAGCTTCGGTCGGGTCCAGCCAAAATGTAGGACCCCTCTCCCGTGGACCTATCACCTGCAGGAGAGCTCAAATCAGGCTGGTGTAATGAGGTTTGGGTTTCCTCAACAACCAAACTCCTGGTCTTGGGATTTGGTTCACGGGAGATCTGATGACAGTAGTTGAACCGAACCGTTTTGGTAGGGCAGTTCGGTTCGGTTCACTTCTGTACCGTGTCAGTACGTTTTTTCTTTTTTTCCCCTGCATATACATTGTAACGACCCAGCTGCTTTGTCACTCATAGCGGGAAACGAGAGCCGAGCTACTAATTCACTTGCTGCGTTGACTTGCCTCATACTCCACCGGCCCTCAAACGGTCTCGGAGAGAGAGTAGACAGAGAAATCGATGGCTCCATCTCCTTTTTAGCATTAAAGGAGATGGACAGCATGTTTGTTTCAGGCTTTCTAATGCTAGTGTTAATCACTCACATATAGACCCATCACTGAGGACCAGTTTTTAATATTTGTCCCATGGTGATGGAAGCTGTTTGAGCCACAAATTTAGAATTTCTTGAAGTTAGTGAGGGAATTAAAATGAAAAATTGTATTTTGCTGATCCCATTTTAACCTCTTTTGTTTCCTCAGATGAACAACCGCATTATAAGACTCGATGCGAACGCCACAGAGAACACGTGTTGGCCTCTGAGCGAGAGGACCGCCCCTCAGTCGGCGCCTATGTACCACAGTGTGACCAAAACGGGGAGTATGTACCTCAGCAGGTAAGCATCTCAAAAGACGTTTCAGTTGAACAGGTTCTCATGTGCGTGCTTTGATTAAAGTAGGCATTGCTCTTCTGTTAGTGCCATACCTCTACTGGATACTGCTGGTGTGTGGACAGCATGGGACAAGAACGAACCGGAACCAGGTCCACACCTGGTTCACCGTCTATGGACTGCAGCAAACCAGGTGCAGCTTCTGTCTTATGTTTGCATCACAATCACAAATGCACAGACATGTTGCAAAGACTCAGTCCACGCCTTTACATTCAGCATCCAAAAATCCGTAACTTTAAGCCCCTCCCCCTCAGATGAAGCCCTCCAGCCGAGGACTCCCTGCGAGCGACTCAGAGAAAGTGTGCTGGCCAGCAGTGCAGGTGGAAGGCCCGTAGCTGGTGCGTACGCACCGCAGTGTGATGAAGATGGACACTATGTACCACGTCAGGTTAGCATCTGTTAAGCACGTGTCACGTTTCCACGTGGGTCTGTGCTGCAGTCCTAGTACCCACGTTCCTTTGACATGTCTGCTTCAGTGTCACGGCTCCAGTGGATACTGCTGGTGTGTGGACAGTAGTGGACAGGAGAGACCAGGAACCAGGACCTCACCTGGTGCACCGTCTGTAGATTGCAGCAGAGCAGGTGAGGAAATAGACTTAAATAACTGGACGGTTATTAGCTTAATCTGTTTTTGCATAAACACTCGTTTAAACCTTGTTTATCTGTACTTACAAAAAAATTGAATATGTGGGGAAAAAAAACGTTCAAAATGTTTGTTTGTGTTCCCAGAATTGTGCATACTACTAATGTAAAAAAAAAGTAAGGAGAAAAAGCAACTACAGTACAACAAAAAATAATCATAATATTAATGATAATGGATTTGATTTTTCCTTTGGCCTAAATTTTTTTAATTAAAGTTGAACATTTTAATACCATTGATTAATAAAGTTCTAACCATTATTAACTTTGATTAATAAAGTTGTAACTTTGATCACTTTGATGAATAAAGTTATTCGTTAATAGACTTTAATTAATAAAATTGTAACTTGGATCATTAAGCTTGCGACAGTATTGACTTTGATTATTGAATTTGTAATATTATTACATTGAATTCATAAAGTTGTCAGTTAATTGCATTTAATTAATAAAGTTTAAAAAAAATTACTTTGATTAATAAAGTGGCAACTTTAATAACTTTGATGAATTAATGTATTTGTTTAAACATTATAAATAATAAAGTCGCAACTTTATGAACTTTGATCAATTAAGTTGTAACAGTATTGACTTTGTTTCTTGAATACATAATTTAATTAACTTTTATTAATAAAGTTGTTACTTTATTGACTTTAGTTAATAAAGTTCCAACGTTTTTCCCTTCGATGTATAAAGTTACACCTTTAATAACTTTGATTTACAAAGTTATTTGTTTTTACACTTTGATCAAAAAAGCTGCAACTTTATAAACCTTTACCAGGTAAATTGCAACTTTATGAACCAAAGAGTTGCTATTTACTTGCTGTTGCAAAAATGTCCTTGGAATTGACAGTGTCTGTAAAAATAAAGGACAAAAGGTTTGTACAGGTCTTCCTGTCTCACCATCTTCACATGATATCACATCACGATGCTACAGTTTTGATGGGTTGTAACAAAATATGTCGGGAAATAATTTGATGATGACCTGTCAATCAAAAGACTTCACGAATTAAAAAAAAAAAACACAAGTTGTGATTGGTAATCCTGTCATTCTAGCCAGAAGGATGAAAGTATTCCCAAATATTTTAGTCCTATTAGTAAAAGATGGACTAGCTTGTAGGTATTTGGGTATTTGTTGAACTGCATCTGGCTCCAATGCGAAATACACCACTTCAACTGACTGTTGGGGTCAGTTTAGATGCAGCATAGAAGTTTTATCTTTGATTTGTCATCAGTTTATATCATAAACATTTGGAACTATTTACGCAGATAAAGCAGTTATACCAACGTTGGTTCCAGAGACACATTTTTAGATAAGACTGCCTTCCAGTTGAAGTTAAATTTGTACCTTTTAGAGGATTGCAGAGGTGGCTGTTGGGTAGTGGTTAGCACTGTCACCTCACAGAAAAATGTCCTAGTTCGTATCCCGACTGCACCCTTACCTATGCGAGCGTTCTGACTCCAAGGATATTATTTGGCTAAGCGATGACAGTAAATTGTCCCTTAGGAGGGAAAGTTTGTGTGTCGGGGCCCTGCGATGGACGGGTGAGCCGTGCTCCTGACAGTAGGATGCTCCAGCATCCCTGTGATCTCATATGGGACTAAAACCGTATGGTATCTTTCAGTTTCTGGTTAGCAGGAATATTTGCCAGTAAGGAGGAGCACATTGCTGTGGATTTCCCCCCTTTTTATCAGGTCCATAACTTGATGCTAACTTTAACATTTTTGCTTGAATTTTGCCTCTTTGTTTTGTGCAGAAGAACCTGAAGCCCCTAGAACCGAATGTGAGCTGCACAGAGAGCGCGCCATGGCTTCAAGTCCAGAAGCAGTCCCTGCAGTAGGACGGTTTGTCCCCCAGTGCGACGCAGAAGGCCGGTATCTCTCCCAACAGGTACGCCAGGGTTTCAGACTTGTGAGTTCTGTAACTGTGGAGTTGCGGTTCACGGTCTTCTCCAACGGTTTCAGTGCCACGGTTCTACCGGACACTGCTGGTGCGTTGACAGCCGGGGACAGGAGCGGCCGGGAACCAGGACTCCACCTGGAGCCGCACAAGTAGACTGTAATCAAAGACCAGGTGAGGCGGTGGCCAAGTTAAGGGGTTTTTAACCAATTTAAAGGAAAATTTTAAGTTAGATTCTTTTTTTTTAGATTTTCTAAAACTTAAATGTTTTCATTATCTGTGACCTTCTGCTGTGTGATACCAGAACCTCTTGCTACTATTCTGAAGCGAAAGGTACAGGTAGGAAGGTCCAACCGTGTCAGGCCCTTATTCAAGACAAACCCTTTTGATAATTTAAACAAACGAGATTTTTTTAAGAATTAAGCATCTAGAAATCTAGAATTTCTAGAAATAGAAATTCTAGATTTCTACATGCTTGATTCTGTAAGCTAAGAGGATCCATGCAGGAACCAAACCAGGAGATGACGAGTGTCTTCAGGAAAACTTAAGGGTAGAACCTGACTTCCTGAATAATGTAGAGACCAACCTGTATGCTAAGAAGTAAAGCTAAACCAATAATCCCAAAACATCTTGCAAACAGGTAAGTCTAGGATTTGACCTTAATCTTTAATTGGTTTTTTGTCTTATATGTAGATCACAGGGAAAAGGGAAGCTTTGATTGGCTGTTGATTCTTTCCACAATCAAAAACATCAAAGCAGTTGTGTCAGGTTAACCTGGAAGAGCTAAAAGGTTCAGGCTACACCCTCGTCTTTTCACCGGCTTAAACAGAGGCTTCTCCAAAAACTCACTCTGCTCCGTAAATCACCTTTACAGCCTCGCTAACCGCTGAAGCGGTCACGTTGTGGTAAAATGAGCTGTCCCTAAGTCCTGCACACATGTGGTTTCCCTGTTTATCTCAGTAACGTGCAAATGTAGGAATAAGATAACCCACCTTCCTTTGTGTTCATGGTTGTGTTTTGTTGGGACACTGTTTTCTAATACAAAACCTCTGAGTGACCGGTCCAACTCGTGATACGCAGCGACACCAACGCTAGGAGTCGCCAGGTTTTCAGAGAATCCACGTCTGAAACTGAAAACCAACACATCTAATCTCGTTAAAAGTCCAAATCTAATGTTTGATGGATCTATCTGTTGCTAGAATAGTAATAATAATTTAACTTGTTTCACCATTTTTTTCCCCCGTATTCCCTCTTTGTTCCCACGCCTCCTTCTCTGCGCCGTTAAATCCGACTCTAGAAATTTCCGAGGACAGACAGATGTCAACACGAGCGGAGACCTAAAGTGGTTTCAGGTTCAGTTTTTAAGCCCCTCAGTAAAGTGGAAGGATTTCAAGATGGTAAACAGTTTTGACTGAAGTACGAAGCCTGCGCTCCTCTTTAAACATTCACACGCCATAAACGCCGCTCACCACCTGTCGCTGCACCACAGGCTGAGCCATCCACAAAAACAGCTTTGCCTGTCAGAAATACGGATAAATGTGGACGGAAGGCGAGCGTTTCTAGATGATCAAAAGATATAAAAGGGGATTTTGTGTTGCTGTAGAGCCAGAGCCTCCATACACTCGCCCTGAAAGCGTGTGTGAACGATGGAGGGCCAGTCTGATGGAGCACTACGGCGGCAAACCCCAGCCGCAGCAGTATTTACCCCAGTGCCAGTCGGACGGAGAGTTCAGGTACGCCCCGCACCTGCATCCTCGTTCTCAAACTCAACAGGTAAATGACAAAAGGATTTTTGTGCCACAGTCCGGTTCAGTGTTACGGGGAAACCACGTACTGCTGGTGTGTGGACCAGGACGGACGGGAGATCGATGGGACTCGATCTCATGACGCGGTCAAGCCTGCATGTGAGAGAAATATCCCTATTTATTGCATTAAATTAAATTCATTTGACTTTTTTATGTTTCTTATGACATTTTTTTCTTCCTTTTTTGACATTTAAACATCACAATTTATATAATAATAAATATAATTCAGAGTTAGAATTTTGTAGTCAGATTTCAATTTAAATTTGGTCACATTTTACAAGTCAAAACTTTAATAGTAAAGTAAGAATTAAATGTCTAAATTCTGACATTTGCTTTAAATTAGCTCAATATAACAAATCATGAATTAAAAATTAATTCACAATGTTTAAGGTTATTCTAAAAAACAAAAAAAGAAACAACAGAAGTCAAATTTGCGACAAGAAAGTTGAAACGTATTAAATGAATTTTGACCAAACCAAGAGTACACGCACCTTATTTAGGTCAAAAACTATTTTTAGTTATTTCAAAAAATATTTATTTTCAATGTAAAAGTAGGACTTTAAAATATTAAATAAAAATACATAAATACGTATTTTAAAATCTTACAGTAAACTCTTTTTTTTACATTCATTTTTTAAAAACACTAATATTTTAACATGTTTTTGTAAATTATGTAAAGTCTATTCTTCCCCAATTCAAATTTAGAGTTTTTATAAAACACTAGAAATCTGAGGGAAAAAAAGACACATTTTACCTGGATTGTACATTTGTAAGTCAAGAATTAAAAAAGAAAAAGAAAAACATTTCTATTACTTTATTTTATTATTTTAAATCTCATGTTTTTTGTAATTTTCTCTCCCAGCAGCCAAATAAAAACATTTGTCTTACCTATTTATTTTCTTCCTAGGTCTCTCATCAGTGGCCCCACCCACAGTTCTTCCATTGCCCCGCCCAGATGTGACTCCTCCTACAAATGCTGATGTCACGTTGCTTTACGCTCAGGGACAGAAAATTGGCGCCCTTCCTCTGAACGGGACCAGGCTTCATGCGAACGGCTCCAAGACGCTGTTGACTCTACATGTGAGAGCGGAAAACCGGCAGAGAGCTGCGTTCATTCGTAAATGATAGCAACGTTTCTAGAACAGAGCTAGTTTACTTTCACATGGGGAAAACGAACACTCAATCAATGAACACTGACTGAATGAGCCCAGCACAAACACAAATAAGGAAGTAAAAAAGACTAAAATGAGGAAAGTTCAGGTGGTGTTACTTGAAGACCCCCTCCAATCACCTGTTGATCTATTTTAAAGCATTCCCAATGGTCTTTTGATTATGCCGTTCTTAGCGAAAAACAAGAAAAATTTATCTTTGAGTTGGCGTGGAGTAAGCCTGCCTTCATTTCCCATAATCCCTTTGTGTACACTTTCTCCACCATCCATATGCTCTTTTTCAAATGTTTTTCATTTTCGTCCGCCCCTGATTCATAACGGTTTGAGTTTTAGAGATTTAAGTCCTTTTCATCTAAATATTTTTTACATATGTCCTCCATCATTAGAAAAAGGCCAAAAGAACATGATAAAAGCACAGAAAACACAATTTTCATCATAGTGGGTCTTTAACTACCAATTTCTTATGAAAAGAATTGTGAATAACAATAAATGAGTTTATTGCAACGTTTAACAACCCGTTAAAAAGAGGCTTAGTTTCATGCCTTTACCATTACCACAAATTTACAGATGAATATTTTTGCTTTCAGCTAAGGAGTTTTACAACCTTTTGAGTTCTTAATCACAAAAATAACATCTCAATTGAGTCAAAGTAAACGTGGATCTAACCGTAAATCGTAATGTTTTTTTTTTTATGTCCAGGGTTCTATTGTTGTCGGCATCGCCTACGACTGCAGAGAAAATCAGGTTTATTGGACAGACTTGTCTGCAAGAACAATAAACAGAGCCTTAATGGTCTCTGGATCAGAGCCCGAGATCCTCATCAGCTCAAGTAAGAGATCCCATCTACTTCCTTTGTTTGTGCCGTAAATCATGGATCCAACGTTTCTTATGTGGCCTTGTTGCTTTTTTGGAGATCTCGTCAGTCCGGAGGGTTTGGCCGTGGACGTCCAGCGTAGGTTGATGTTTTGGGTCGACTCGTCGCCCGATATCATCGAAGTTGCCAACTTGGACGGCAGCGAGAGGCGGACCCTGTTTGACACAGATTTGGTCAACCCTAGAGCCATAATAGTGGTTTCATCCAAAGGGTAAAACCATTTTTTCAATCCTTTTAATCTTGAGTTTACGCAGCAAAAGATTGTCCATCAAATGTTATTTGTCTAGTATGCTTCATACCAGTGTAGTGAGATTATGCTAAATGGCTCTAGGGCTACTTTGGCTGTGACTTGAGAGACTATTCACATTAATGAGTGATGCTGCATAGTAAAGATGATAAAAACATTTTTTTCATCTTCATATATTGGCAAAGTATAAATGTCAAGGGCCTATATCATGCTAAATCAACTTTTTGAGCTTTTAAGTGTACTTTCCTCTAAAAAATGATCTCTGAGCACCATTCTACGAAATTGTGACATCACAAAGTGAGGAACCGCCCCTTTCAAGAAGAGCCTGGTGCCAGCTCCGCCCCCAGACTAACACACAAACACACACTTTCCAGCGATCGACAAAAGTCTACCAAGGCCAACTCTAACTTAATATCATGCAACGGGCCACACCCAAAAGAAGAGAAAGGCGTTGCCTCGGAGATGGAGTAGTCTTACTACCGGGTTAGAAAATGAGCCTGCGAAAATACAGATATATACGGAGGGATATTACATAAAAAAATCGCTCTTTAGTGTAACAAAGGTAATAAATTTATCATAGACATGGATATAGTTTGCTTTGAAAGGCTTAAGAATAGCATGGTATAGGTCTTTAACTTAAGCAATATCAAAAACAATTTGCGTAGAAAAGTTCCAGTCAGATGTGAAACAGCCCGTTAGCATTCTTAAGTTAGCATGAGAACATTTAATCTTTTCTGTGTGTTGAAAACAGTTTGCTTGATGTTCTCGATAAACACCACTTTGTTTTAAGGGGACATTTCGTTCTCAGTGTTTTCTAACATTTTCTTTGATTCAGATGCTGAATTTTAGGAATTCTATGAATTTTAGAGCTACAGAAAATCTTTGAGAGTCCCCTCAAAATGGACTGTAAACGTGTGTTTAAAGACAGGGTTCTCGCATCAGACACAACTTTACCTAAACACCGTCATTTACCTCTTTAGGGGAACAAAATGTCAGTTCAGAAAGACTGGAACGCTTCTGTCTGGAAACAAAACATCCTGGGGGTGCTCTGCTCAGACGGAGTGAGTCATGTAGCGGTTTTGGTGTCACAGGAAAACACGTGGTTTTCAGGCCACCATTAAGACTGACAAATCATACAAAAGCCTATGAGTCAACACGGTCTGTACTGAACTCACGAAAACAGTACAGCCCATTTTTTTCCTTCATAGAAGGGATTTTATGTACAAACCTTATCGCTACGACTATTCATCTGTGACACACACGATGAAAGCAGCTGTTGGTCGTCTCTGCTGGAGAAGCATCTGCTTTTCATCATCACAACCCACAGCAGTCATGCAAACAGGTGTTTGTTAATACGCCTGATTTGGAGCCAGCATTAGAAACGGCGGCGATAACCTCCATCATAAATGTTTCGTTGTGTTGCTGTGGATGTTCTGAGTTTATCCTCTTGACTCCAGGCCAAGTTGCATGTGTGTTTCCAGGTGGCCAGGGAGATTTCTGAGCGCCCACAAGCTCTAATTTTCAAGCTGAGCAAGTTTTTTTTTTTAGCAGTTTGAACAATAACCCTTCGTGCTATCCTTGTGGGGTCCAAATGACCCCACTCTTACGTTGACGTGTTCTTCCTACCATGACCAAGGTCGATAAAGGTGGAAAGATTTCATGTAATCCATGGACACCAGTGAAGATCACAAATCATTGAAGAAAAAAGGTTCAGCGCACTGTCTAGTGGGTCTAGATGACCCCACTCCCAACGGAGGCACGTTGATGTTGGGAGTGGGGTCATCTGGAGCCCACAAGACAGCACAAGGGATAAGGAGAAGTTAGTTTCCAGATTTCCATGACTTATCGAGGATCTTAAGAAGGTGTTGTGGACATTTTGGCCCTGACCTCCCTCACCAGAAATGGAGTCCACATGTCAACGCTAACTTTCAGAATCACTGGATAAAGAAGCTTTGAGTGTTCGATGATCCTCCCTGCAGGACTCTGTACTGGACAGACTGGAACCGAGAGGCTCCTAAGATCGAGAGCGCGACGGTGAACGGCCAGAACCGCAGAGTGGTGGTGTCTGATGGCGTCGGCTTGCCCAACGCACTCGCCTATGACCACGCGACTGATCAGGTGTGCTGGGCCGATGCAGGTAAACCTAGCGCCTAGCCCTATAATCTTAAAGGCGTTGCATGTCCAATATGTCATTTTTAATTCTATTCTGCATCCAGGATGTAGGAAGAAACTTGTTTGTAGTGTTATTTTTTACTGCTGCGAGTTTCAGGATGCAAAGATTGTAATCAAATCAAATCAAATCAACCTTTATTTATATAGCACTTTTACAACAATACATGTCACTCAAAGTGCTGCGCATAAAATACAATACAATTTAAAAACAATCTCTTTTAGAGTGGAAGCCTTTGGAGTAACTATTATTTGAACTCTTTCACACAGAAAATGGCGCAGACAACACCTACAGAACACAAGCTCTTTGACATACCGCAACTTTTAACCATTTCTACTAAGGGTGCTCATTACATCAACATTGGGTAGATCTAATGTTACAAGGACGCTGTTTAAATTAGGGATTTATGATTACACTTAGAAAATACCAGTTGAAGTGACATTTTTTTATTTGGTGTTTACTAATTATTTATTAATTAAATAATTAATCTTTAGGAAAACATATTGAAAAACTTGTTTTTATTCAATTACATGATTTTTTAAATGAACATAATGTTCTTGAAAAGTGTCAGTCTGGTTTTAGGACAAATCACAGTACTGAGACGGCCCTTTCAAAAATTTTAAATGATCTCAGAAATACTTATGATTCGCAGAAACTTTCTGTTCTGGTGCTGCTGGATCTTAGTGCGGCCTTTGATACGGTAGATCACCAGATTTTAGTTGACAGACTTAGTAGTCGGGTCGGCCTCTCAGGAACCGCTCTTAACTGGTTTCACTCCTATCTCACAGATCGAAGTATGGATACTCGGTCCTCAGGGGTCCATGAAATAAGTTGCGGGGTTCCCCAGGGTTCAATCTTGGGTCCCATACTTTTTAATTTGTATATGTTGCCTCTTAGGGATGTCATCAGGAGACATGGCGTTGACTTTCACAGCTACGCTGATGATACGCAGCTTTACATCGCCGTGTCTCCTGATGACCTTGAACCTGTCAACACTCTTTTAAACTGCATTTTAGATATAAAGCTGTGGACGGCACAAAACTTCTTACAGCTCAACTAGGACAAAACCGAAGTTTTGATTATTGGTCCTGAAGACAAGAGAGAGATGATTTTACCCAAACTTAGGAATTTTAAATCTTCTCAATGTGTGAGAAACCTGGGCGTTCTTTTTGACTCTGAGCTGAATTTTATTTCTCACATCAGAAATGTTGTGAAAACAGGATTTTACCATCTTAAGAACATTGCCAGAGTCCGCCCGTTCCTCTCTCTTGCCAGCACAGAGGTGCTAATGCATGCTTTTATTTTTAGTCGTTTAGATTATTGTAATGCCCTGCTCTCTGGTTTACCGAAAAAGTCAATCTCAAATCTGCAACTATTACAGAACTCTGCTGCACGAGTTCTGACGAGGACCAGAGGGTGGGAACACATTACACCTATTTTAAAGTCGCTGCATTGGCTCCCTGTGCGTTTCAGGATCGATTTTAAAGTTCTTTTAATGGTTTATAAATGTTTTTATGGTCTTGGGCCTTCTTATTTAAATTATATTATTTTAAAATACTAACCCTCGCGGACCCTGAGGTCCTCTGGCACTGGCCTCTTGGTTGTCCCTAAGATGAGGACCAAGACACATGGTGAGGCTTCGTCCTGCCATTACGGTCCTCGCCTGTGGAACGGCCTGCCAGAGAGCCTCAGGGCCGCAGAGACTGTAGAGGTTTTTAAGAAGAGGCTCAAGACCCACCTTTTTAGTCTGGCTTTTACATGACTTTGATCATTTCCTATGTCTTTTTTATTTTTTATCTATCTATTTATTAATTTATTTATTTATTTACGTATTTATTCATTTATTTATTTGTAAGGACTATTATTATCTCTGTTTTTAATATGCTTTTTTTTTCTTGGTATTTTACCAAGGATACGTAGGTTATGTTTTAATTAGTTTACGTATTTTATTTTTTAATTACTAAAATATTTAAATCTTATTTTATTTTTTATCTTTTTTCTATTTTTAGTTTTGTTATTTTATGATAATTTTTGTTCTGATGTTTTTAACTCCAGTGTTTCCTCTTGGGGATCCATTTTTCTGGGGCACCACCGGCTTGACCTGTAGGGGGTGCTATTGCTGCGGTGCCCGTTCTGGTTGGGCGGGCTGGGGTCCCGCTCTGTGGTCTAATAGCCATGGGGTGGGCCCTAGGCTACTCTGAGCTGGGCGGGCGCTGTGGTGGTGGCCCCTGTGGTCGGGCTGGACCTTGGAATAAATGGATCCCCATCATATTGTTTCCTCACAGCAGTACCAAGCCAGACCTTCTTTTACATGCAGTTCTTTGTTTCTGTTCAGGGTTCTACTGGGGGAACTGGGTGGGTGGGGTGTGGGTGTGGGTGGCGTGGGGGATGGTGAGGGAGGGGTCCCATCTTTGTGTGATTGTCCTTTGTTTGCTGTTTTTAACAATTTTCGGGTTTTTTTGACTGTTTTATCTGCTTTTATGTTAAGCGCTTTGTGTTTTTAACTGAAATGAAAGGCGCTATATAAATAAATAAAGTTTGAGTTATTATATGTCAACCCTTTAAAAAAACGTGAAAAACGAGGCTGAAATTCTAACTTTTTAGCTTCTACTTTGACAGCTATGGGTTGAAAGAAAATCTATATCTAATACATGAAATCCAGTGTACAAATACAATTTAAAGCAGCTACAGATGTTTTACAGAAGATAAAACTTTACCCTCAGAAGTTAAGAGAAACTAAAAAAACGAGTTTTCGTTTGTATCTTGAACTAAAGGTGCTTATTTTTAATTTTTTTGGTGGTAATGTGGTAAGGTGGTAATGTGCGTACAATTTCGTGAAGATCGCTCAAACAAAACTGTCGTTTTCTCTAAATGTCTAGAAAAAATTCTTAAACTCTCAAAAAATGCCAGCCAAGCCGTAGGGTTTTATTTGGCCATCCCATAATAGTTCCTTGGGATATCCCCGACATGTGTATTTTGGTTTCGTTTCTGTATTGTAACTTATTTTTTAAGCAATTTTCATCCCATTCATTTTTTTTTATGGCATCTCTCGCTGTGATGTCATCGTTTAGGTGCGCGGAGGAGGGGGGGGGTTATTCACTTTGCCGAAAATTTATTTTCAATTTATCCTAGTGTACACATTTTGGTGAGTTTTCGAGTATGCGGCGGGATTCAAATTTTTGCTCCAAGTATCCGTTAGAAAGAAGAAGCAAAGCAGAAAGAATACAGGAGTTTTATTTGCGGCTGGGACTGACTGCACCTTTCTTTGTGTTTTGTGTTTCACTACACATTGCTCATGTCTTTTTGGGCTTATTCCTGTCCTTTGAGAGGTTTCTGAACCTTTTTGAGTTTTTGTTTGTCGTTGTGAAAACAACATGGTCCTTGCAGTCAGTGACTGCGCTGCAGGCCAAAAATTAATAATTGGACGCCAACTTTTGCTTCATACCGATCCATGAAAATATTGTTTGACATTAAACCGGTCCGTCACCTTAAAAAGGTTGGAGACCACTGATCTAGTGTTTGTCCTTCTTCCAGGTACGAAGCGTTTAGAGTGCGTATCTCCAAACGGCTCCGGCAGAAGAGTGATTCACCGCAACCTGAACTACCCGTTCAGCATGGTCTACTACAGAGACCACTTCTACTACACAGACTGGAGGAGGTACCAGTCCTTCCCGTCTACACACATTCATCAGCCGACCCCAAACCCTCCCTCCAGATGTTCATTTCGTCTCCTCACAGGGATGGCGTGATTGCAGTGAACAGAGACAGCAACAAGTTGACGGAGGAGTATCTACCTGACCAGCGCTCGCACCTGTACGGCATCGCTGTAGCAACCAACCACTGTCTACCAGGTAACGTTCGAGGGGCTCACAGAGATGGAAGAAAAGTCGCAGTTTTCCTGTTGTGTGGTCAACACTCACAGCAGAAAGATGAAAGACAAAAACAGTTTGGATCAGTTTAACTTCCTCGGAATTCTTCATTTGGGTTGCTTCCCTAGATTTATTGGATTATTTATGTCTTTTTCTTCAATATTGATATAAGTCCACGTCTTACAGGGTTTGCTGAGAGTGTTCAACCCAATTCTGTTCTTATTGGGACCAGTTGGGTTAGAAATATGCATTGGGCAGGACAAAGTTCTCGTCTGTGTTGGGTCCACCCACCTGCCATGAAACTACTGCTAGATATATTAATGCACTAATAGAGGCCAAAAACAAAAAATCACACTAGTGACAGGACTGTAAAGGCTTTTATTTTGGTAAAAATAAAGACTATTTAACATGGGAGTCAATAGGAAATTGCTCGCTCCTGTCTCCGGTGGACAGAAGAGGAACTGCAGCATCAAACGTTTGCAAGTTTCCATCAAGTTTGAGATTGAAATGCAATCCACCTTTATTAACAAAGCCCTTAACAACAAACAAGATCAAAAGAAAATACCGGTATAGAATAAGATATAGAGATATAAAGAAAATATATAGTAAGATTTAAACTGAAGCTGAAAACCTAAAGATGAATGAATACAAGACAATACAAAATATGTTAATAACAAAATGCTCACCTAAAAGATTTTCTTTTAAATCCTAAATTTACACTTTAAAGCTGGAAATGTCGCCAGAACCAATGGAATTACGTTAATTGTGTAAATGAAAGTCAACACAGGTCTAAATTCAAGCTGGGATCGGGAGATGGGGGCGTGGCGGCACACTTTTGAATCCAGTCTAGCTTTATTGATAAAGCACTGTACAACAAACAAGGCGGATAAATAAAAAAAATTAGGATCTGTATTGCTAAATTTAGTTTTGTGAATATAATACTTGGTTAATGAAATCAGGAGATTTATTTCATAAAATTGAAACAAAAGTTTATTATCATCATAATTATTGAAACATAATAAGATGTTTTTCCCTGTTAACCCTTGTGCTATCCTAGGCACTTTAATATTGGGAGTGGGGTCATCTAGACCCACTAGACAGTGCTCTGAACCTTTTTTCTTCAATGATTTGTGATCTTCACTGGTGTCCATGGATTACATGAAATCTTTCCACCTTTATCCACCTTTGTCACGGTAGGGAGAACACGTCAATGTAAGGGAGGGGCCATCTAAGATAGCACAATTTAGTTTTTATCAGATTTGTTCCTTCGTCCCAAATTATTTCAGTGAACCTGCAAGTCCAAAAAACATGCAGCGTTTTTTGCTCCAGCTGTCCAACAGAATCTAGTGATTTGCTCCACCGTCGCCTTGGCAACCTGCACCCATAGGTGTGCTTTGGCCCCTGTAGTCAGTGATTACACAGCTGTGCGGGACCCTCTGCTTGTGATCAGTGCAGCGCAGACCAAAGAGCAGTGATTACACAGCTGTCTGCACCCCTCTACCTGTGTTTTTACTTCATCCCATTTGATGTGCGCAGCCCCCCCCTCCCTTTCAAAGCCTTCCCTTTAAGTTGTCTAAACGCGCCGTAATCCCCAAAGCGGCGCCCTGGAGGTCGTCGTCGCAGAAAGCGACACCCACATCTGGAAGGGGTGGTGGCGGCGGACCTTGAGCGTCCTCCTAAAGACGGTCCTGTGTGTCCCGCTTCACAGGGAGCCACTAACCACCAGCCTGCAGCTACGAGGGGGGCGGGGCTATCGGTGCTTCAGTGGTGGAGGGGGCAGAACCCCCGGACGGAAGGCGGGAGACGGAAGGACTTCCTGCGGTCCAGGAGAGCCGCTCCCCTCCAGTCCCTCTGAAGATATAACCCACAGTTCTGTACATTTGTTTTATACCTCATTCCTAAAGTTTTTACTGTATTTTTTTATATTTTGTATCGATTAAAAGCCACAATCGCCTAAAGATTGTAAACTCTGAGGCCAAACGTCACCGTGTCCACTTCCCTGAACTCACCTCTGCACTAACTCCTCCCCCTTTTTTTTATTGGTTCCATTTTCAATATCCCTTTTCTGCTGATGAGATATTTATAACAATAAAATGTGATTTGATACTTGACGGCGCCTTGGGAGCTTGTTGATTCAGTGAAAAAAAGAAAGAAAAAAGAGCTACAGGAGCCTGTGAGGAACATTTGCTTTATAACCGTTTATTTCATCTTTTCTGCAGAAAACAAAAAAACACAAACAGGTGTGAGAGGAAGACGTAACAGTAGGAGGGGAACGGGTTCAAACTCCAGTGTGGGCAGAGATCACTGCCATTAAAACCAGTTTTTCATAATCGGAACTCCTGCTTCATCTCATCATAACCAAAAACCAAAGTCCGTCCTCCTTTATGGCAACAAAAACTGATTTATCCTTTTCCTGTTTCCTCGCCGCCCCTCATCTGCCGACCTTCCCCAGCCGGTGGTCTGTCTTGGGGTCGGCGATGATGGCCTGCACGGCCACGATGGCCTCGTTGATCTTGGTCTGCAGCTCCCGCAGCTCCTCGATGTGCAGCAGGCGCAGGATCTGCGCCGCCTCGTTCAGAGTGGCGTCTGCAATGCGACCAGACGATTTTCATTTCATGCCCCTCTGACTTCAGGAAGACGCCTCTAAAAAAAATGATCAAGAGATCTCACCTCCAGTGTCGAAACCCAGGATGTGCTTTTCTAAGGAGACCGGAATGCCCTGGGGGGAGGAGAACAAGATGTAGAAATGCCTCTGGAATGCGCGTTTACCCCACAATGTTCACACTGGACTAGCAGGGAGGGGCTACTCCTTCTTCTTCTTCTTCTTCTTTCCCTTTTCTACCGTTTACTAGCACACCTGCAGTTGGAAGAGTCTTGGTGCGAAATGTTCAAGCTGTAAAAAATCGTATGAATCCATCATCATTTTGCAATAAGTTGGCACTTCCAGGACGCCGTCCTTACGCCACTCCCAAATCCGAGTCCCTGACAGGTCAAAGTTCAACTGGTTTAACTTTTAACGCACTTTAGTTTCGAACGCGGTAGCCCCTAAACGTGCATGTACGACTTAGACTTTTCATTGCAAGTTGTAGCTTAAAGGCGCGTTGCCGAGGGCAACGTAAACATAGCTTAACACTTAGGCCACCATTTACCTCCTTGCTCTGGTTGGCTTTGGTGATCGCCTCCGGAGACAATCGCTCCTGGATCAGAATGCGAATGGCCTGAGAAGAGAAAAAACAAACAAAAAAAGGCAAACTTGAAATAAGTTAAGGCTAAATCATTTCAAAACTTGACTCTAATGGAGATTGAACCCTGTTTCCATTCCACCTTAAGCATGACCAGGTAATCGTCGTGTCGCTGGATCTTCAGGATGTTGGCCAGAGCCGTCACTCCTGCCTTGAAATCCGGAGAAGTACCTGGAAAAAGAATGTGACAAAATATAACATAAAAAGTTTTCCAGTAGCAGAAGTAAAAACAGAGACTTACTGTCGAGGTTGAGGAGCGGATCCACCGCTTTGTCGCTGTTCCCGGACGCCAGCGGCTGACAGTTCCTGTACTTTTCAACTGATAAAATAAAATAACAACAAAAACTGTCATCCAACTTCTGCCGCCTGAAGACCACAGAAAGTGGTGAATTATTACAAAATGTAGCCGAGATTTTCCCTTTGTGAGCCTGTAGTAACTGCACACTACAAGACATGTCTAGACTGATCTTAGTTTGGGGCTTTTTGTCTTATTTGACAGCAAAAAATATATAAAGTACTTTTGCAATTTATGTGTTTTATTGTTGCCCACAAACAGTTCCTCCTTCAGGAATTCCTAATTCTTGCAGAAGCAGCTCCACCTAGTGTCCAAACTAAGATCTTTAATACAGGATTTTGGTGAAATAAAAAAAGGCTCTTTAAATAGAAATATACAATAATATGAAGTTAATGTTAAGGTTGCCACTGGGGGGCTGGTTCCAGAAACAAATCGATCCATTTTCACTTCTAGTGTCTGCTAATATTTATGGCTAATATTTACACATAATATTGATGCATTTCTCTATAGACCTCACCATTTGATTTTGTTTTTTAAATAGTATTTGCAATCAAAACGGGGTGTTTTCTCAACTCTTAAAGGGCCTTACTGAGCGCGCTCCAACAACTAACAAGTGTGTTTGTTCCACTTTGTAGCCCAACATTCAGAATAATTCATTTTGTGGGGGAATTTGATGCCGCAGAGCTGAAAATTTGGCAACAAAGTAACCCAGAAGAAAACCAAAAACACACACACAAACACACACAGGGGTGATGCTAAATCCCCCCCCCCCCCACACACAGAGCTATAGTGTGTAACTTGGAAAAAAAATGTACAAAACGTCACATTAGTTTTGTTTTACAACTGTTGCCAACTGTACTGACAAAGAATTTTAAGAAAACATCTTTCAAAAACAAAAAAATGCTAAAAATGATCTAAAAGAGTTTAAAGAGACGCCAAATATATATGTCATTGCACTTGTTCAAAAACAGTGATTAATGTTTCAGTATAAAACTCCCGCATATCTTGTGGTCAAGAGTCCAAGCAATAATTCCTCCTTTTATTTTGAAAAGGTGAGTGAATTAAGTCAATCGCAATTTACTTTTTTATGGTGAATGTTCAGAATTTAATTTTGTTTTCCAGGTTTTGCATGATGCAGCTTCTTTTGTATTTTGTTTGTATAAAGAAGAGGAAAGAAAAAATGGGTAGAGGGGAGGATTTTAGGGTAAAAACAGCAGTAGATCCCCTTCTTTGTTTTGCAAATAATTACTGGCTTAATCACCCCTATTTTTGGAGGGACTTCTGAATCAGACTTGTTGAATTTCCTTTTACTACGGCTCCATCTAGTGGCCATTGTTGAGTACTGCATCCCCCCACAATTGTTTCTGCCACTTCTTACCGTTATCTCCATACTCGTATCGCACAGCCAGGCCAAGTAACCAGTCCACAGCTTCTTTCCTCTCCTCTGCGCCAAACGGACAGTTCAGATCCTGCAGATACTGCACACAGACACACGCAGTCAGTACCCCGAAGGTTCGGGTGGGGGGGACACTGCAGCACAGCAGAGAGACACTCACTTTCTGAAAGGCGTTGGGCCAGTCCGAGCTGGGGATGTTCCTCAAGTTACCTCGGTCCTCTATCTTGTAGTGTCGGATCTTCTGGTCTTCCAGCCACACGATGCAGTTCCTGAACTGAGTCTCATCTGCAGATGTAGAAGCACTGCAGTCATCTGGTCAAAGTTCAACCTGGTTTACTTTGAAATGCGCATTTAGTACTAGTAGCTATGCGTTTTGGATGTAGTTGGACATAGAGCCTGAAAACAACTGTATGAACTAGCATAGTGATGCACGAACGCAAATGTTTTTAGAAAAACTAGCAAGCAGCTACATTTTTTTTATAATTTCTTCAATAAAGTAGATCAAATCATGAAGCTATCTACGCCGAATTAATTGTGGTACAGTAAACTTTTTAAACTATAAATGGAATGACAATTAAATCTTTCTTGTTGCTATTTTGAACACATAACTTATAAAGTCGCTATTTTTAGAAGAGCAGTTCGGCTCCACAATGACAACGTCAGCTGGAAACGGGTGAATTTATCCCCCCTTCACCGTATTTTATGATTTTCTTACCCGAACAATCGAATCCGTCGGGGTCGTGATAATCCAGAGCAGTGAGTTTTCTACGAAACATTTCACCTTGGAGATTTTCTGAGAGAAAAAACGTGTTTTCACGCCGCAGCAGGCTAACTACGCTTGTTTGCTGCTAGCTGGCTGTTTGAGAATCTACGCATGCGCGACCGGAGACTGTAATCTTTAGGCCTACCTTTCAAAATAAAGTGACGAACTATGTTTTCTGACGAAGAAAAACAACAAAAGGGTTCATTTTTGAAATGAAAAGTCTTTATTGAACACAAGTTTTTATTTTATTACAAAATGACACAAAACTACTGACGACACAAATGAAAAAGAGTTGTCAATCAAAGCACATATTTAGGTGAGCGTGGGTTTAGAAAGGACGCATTCGTGGGCCAAGAGGCGGGGCTCTGTTGGGAGGCGTGATGGCGATATCCAGGTAATCCCCAATCTGGAACCGCTGAGACTGCAAGGTCATGGAGTCATCTGGACCCTTTCTGCCAGATATCGTACTACCTATCTCTTTGAACCTACAGGAAAAAAACAGGTTTAATCAAGAGCAAAAAAACGAATTCACAGCTGTTTACGACAATTATACGTACTTGTACATTTTCCCTCGGAGATCAGGGAAGACTATAGCGAAGCTAAAGTGGGTCCCCTTTTTTCTGGCCTCTGGATAAACCTCCTTCACTAAACTGGTAAGTTCCTTCAGAGTGGCATCCATCCTGCCGCAAAAAAACAAAAAACAGACTCACTTTAGATTTCACTTGGACTCTTGTGTCAAAGTACCAGGAATTCGGAACCAGCTACGTACCATGTGTAAATCTGCAGTTCACTGGAGGGAACATTTCCTCGAGCGAATTCGTCTACTCTGTGGTGGCGGCCGCTGTTGGTGGTAAAAACTCGTAGCAAAAGAGGGCAGGTCTGCAACATAAAATACAGGCATTACATTTAAACAGTAACTGAAATACTGGCTGCAAAGACCTTTTCTAAATGCTTTTATTTTGCAAGTGAAACGGAAGTGTACTGTGTGCCAGCAGCTGAATTCTATTATACTGTCTGCCCCTCGCGCTATATTGATACATATAAAACCACTACCTGTGATAAATGTATTGAACTGCATTTTTTTAGTAAATAATTTACAATTATTTTACAATATAAGCGGTTCCAGTTCAATGTCGTCGTATCGACTTTGGTCTCAGGGAGGGAGGGAGGGAAGGGGGGTTGAGGTTTCTAGAACCCACCGATCCAAAGTTCAGGAACCCCGATTGAACAGGTTGGAGCAAAAAGCACATGAATAAAGCCCCCCGGCAGAAGCCCACACGACCCCAATGTAGGGGGACACGAGGAACCAGGTAATCTCACATGTAGCCATCAGCTAGCAGGCTAACCCCTAGTACTAGCACGCGTATGTCACCAAAACTGTTCATTTCTTTTAACCATCAAATCACTTATTGAGTTAATTAAAATACACTTTTGCAAATTGCTATGAGTAGCGAAATTCGCCCACAAAAATTGTAGTTTTGCTGCCGTTGGCGTTGGACTTTATTGTGTTTAATACCCTTTAGCATGCTGTTAGCCTAGCAAACCAGGCTGCTAGCTACATCCGTGGCTAGCGAGCTGTTGTTTTACCTTCTCCCGGTCAATGGGTTTCTCTGGCTCCTTTTTAATTTCCTCCTGAGTGATTCTGGATTCTAAAGCCATTTAAGTTTCTCGGTGGTGTTGTTTTAAAAGAAAAGAAAAATCCAGACAGACTCTTCCGACTTCTTGTTTGTAGAGTTGAGGCTGCAGCAACGAAGAAGCCACGAATTACGAGAGTTTCCGTTTCCGGTTTATTTATTTACTTTTAACTAAGTAACATGTATAATTTTTATTTTTAGGTTTTATCTATTTTGTTCAACTTTTAACTGAGGAAAAATATCAATTTTCGTCTGGTAGTTGCTTTTTGTTAGTTTAGTGTTTCTGTTTTCTCGGAATATTAATTATACTTTAAATAAACAACGCTACACACACACACACACACACACAAACACACACACACACACACACACACACACACACACGCACATATATATATGAACAGATTAACTAAAAAACAAACAATACTCTATCATAATATAAACATAAGATAATCAATATTGACAAATGTAAATACATGTAAACCATTCCTGAGTTATAAATTTCAAAATAAGATGTGCATTGCTCTTTCAAAATAAATAGTTGATTTTAATTTCTATAGAAGTCTCTTTAAGAGGACTTTTTACCGCTTTCTTGCTTTGTGATTCTTTTTTAAACTTTCTCTATTTATATAATCAGTTTAGTGATCCCCTTCACTATTCCTTTATTCGCTTTCTCTTTATTTCTCTGTGACAGTTCCTAAAGTGCCAAATAGTTTTTTTTTATATGACCTTCTAATTTGATCAATGTTAGATCACAGTGTCAAAAGGGGCAAAAAGCCTCCCTAGAAGCATTAATAGGATCATGTTTTCACAGCCTTTCAGTTTAGTCTGGGACAAACCATTCATTTTTTCTTAAAATAATAGTAGATTAAAATAAATAGGTCATTTGTTTACTACAGCAGGAATTCCATTCAAGCCCATTGTTGGTGTGTTATGAATACAAACGACTCCAGAAACTGGTCCAAATCTTCAAAGGATGGCTGGTCTGGGATCAGTCAACCACCTACAGACCTGAAACCTACTGTTCAGTTACATGCCCCGCTCCCCCCTACAGATACACACGCACACACACACACACAGATACGCACTCGCGTGAGTGTGAGCACTGTACAGTGTGTTTGTACAGTAAGAGACAGACCCTCCTCTGTTCTCCTGCTGGCTGACCCAGGACCAGCAGCTGGGACAGAGGCATCAAACAGAGGCTCTTTGAGTCCGACCCCGACACTGATCCCCTTCACCGATATTCATCAGAAATAAGAGGCTCTATTATCTCACAAAAGACTCCCTAACAGTCACCGATGGCACAACATCATCTGCACCATTATTAATAGATGAAACAAGGCCGAATATTTTCCACAAGTTTTTCAACGCACAAACCGTCTTTTCCACTGCCATGAGAAGAACATGGAGGTGCCCTAATCCAATTCCAAGAGTCTGTAAACCTACCTCTGTCTCTACTTGAGGACAGGTATGAACACAAAGAGTTACAGAAACCCCCCCTCACCTACATTTCAGGTAAACTTACAGTCCTTAAAGTCTCTAAGAGGTCCCTAAAAGAGGCTCCTTGAAACGTATAAATGCACAAAATATACAAACATTCTCAACCAAACGATTAAAGCTTACATGTAGAGTGCTGCCAATGAAAAAATGTAAAATTATCAACAAAATACAGTCTCATTTAGTGCTGAAAAATCTAAAAACAAATGTCTATAGTTGATGCATAAATACTAAAACCATAGTATTACTTTCTATAGTTTTCTTTTACTATTGTTTTTGTTCTTTTTTGTCATCCTGTGTACTCATGGCACTTGTTTTATGTTTTGTTTTATTTGATAAATATAACTACTGTGTTATATCCTTAAAACTGTTTTTTTATGATTGTTTTGTACTTCTAAGGAGATGTTAGGTGCCCAGAAAGACACCACATAAATAAAATGTATTATTATTTTATAATTATCATTATTAGTAGTAATATTATTCAAAGTACTGTCTTTATTGGTTATATGTTCTTGTTAACTGATTGGATAAATTCTACCTATCTTTCTATCTGTAGTATATACAAATTTATAATCTTCTTTCTCTTTCGGCTTTTCCCATCAGGGGTTGCCACAGCGAATGAGTCGCATGGTAAACTTGGCAATGTTTTACGCCGGATGCCCTTCCTGACGCAACCCTCTCAAAGCATGTAAAGCTTGGGACCGGCACAGAAGTAGAGAAGGGAACAGGGAACAGGCCGGATTCGAACTCTGGTTTCACGGACGGAAGGTGCCGCAAACCAGAACGAGCTAAACCGGCTCCCCGACATACAAATTGATAATATTCTTATTTAATATCTTAGTAAATCCTTTTGTATTTTTTTTTTCATCTAAACTGACTTGTTCTCTCTTTATCTTGCCTGTTTTTGTGCAACTTTTTTCTCCGATGTGGGTTTTATTTTGGAAATCTATGACAGGAAGTCAATACTTGAGCCAACATCAATTTGGAAGTTTATTTCAAATTTTCATTCATACAAGGCAGAAGTGTGTTTGGTTGTATTTTATTAGTCATTATGTTTTTTTGTTTGTTTCATGAGTGGCAAAAATAAACAATAACCTGATATTTTACAAGAAAAAGTGTCTTTAGGAAGTTTGCTAAAGTCTGCAGTGTTGAAGTCCTGGAAGTTTCACCGTTTTCTGTGGTTTGCAGCCTCTGCGTGACCTGATCCCAGAGGGAAACGTGGGTTGTGTGGGCGGCAGAGCTCAGGTTCGGACACTGGGATCCGTGTGTTTTCCCCAGAGTGGGCTCCGTCCAGTGGGACGGGGGGTTCAGCAGTTCACACGAATGCTGGCGGCGGGCCGTCTCCTGCCTCCTCTCCCCTTCATTCCTTTTCATCCCCTGTATCCTCCTTCTCCGTGTTCCAGGCTGGAGGCTGGACCTGTGTTCAGCCCGGCGGAGCCACAGATGCTGCCCCTCTGTGAGTACAGAGGATGTCTTGGCCCGCTCTGTACGCTCAGCTAGTGGGGGCCAATCGTCACTCGACCTCTCTGGGTAAAATCTGGCTCTCGGTGCTGTTCCTTTTTCGGGTCATGGTGCTGATGGTTGCCGCGGAGACCGTCTGGGGGGACGAGCAGTCGGACTTTGTGTGCAACACACTACAGGTAGGACGTCCAGTCTTTGAAATGGACATTTTCTCTGTTGGGATCTCGAATAGTTAAACTTAAATAGTTAAAATAAAATGAAATTAATGTAACTAGGATTGCCTCCGAAATACATAAACACACAGGGAGGATTAAAACTGATGGGAAAATGAGCCATTTGGCTTCTCAGTTTTAAGATATTTTGAAAATCAGGCTAGCTAGAAGCAGATGTAGTTCCCAGAGTAACCACTAGGGGACTCAACAATTGAGTCTTCATCAAACAAACATGCTTAACTCTTAGGACACAGCACACGCTCCTTGATTTATCGTAACTCTTCAACCGTTTACGCAATCGGTCCAACATATCCCGACCGAAGCGGCTTTGTGTTGGAATCTTCCGGTTTACGCTAATTGCGTAAAGACTTCACTACCGTAAAGTGTTACATATCCGCGCAATTTGCTATTCTCAGCTATCGGAATCCATCTGAATTAGGCTCATTTTGAAAACAGCCGAAGAGTTACGCTATTTTAAATGATGTTCAAACTCATGACGGGTTAAAACATGCTTTTTGATATTCCTCCAGGAAGCCGTGTGTCATTCACAACACAGTGAGGCGTACCAGAGTTCACTTGCACTGAACTGAACCTTTTAACCAAGTTCCCGTGTTTATGTCCACACTGGAGTCGGAGGGAAGAGGACTATGAAACCGACCCAAGAAGACCAATGATGAAACTGAGATGATCAAATGTGTGCTTTTAGGGGGGGGAGGGGCTTCTTTATCCTGACCTTTAGCAATGAGGAATCTTTCTGGGCGTTTTCTAAAGCTGTCAGGTTTGCTTGTTTTAGAGCACTTTGGGGTTTTGGGATCTATTTGGCCAAAGTGCTGACAATCAAGGATCTGGAAAATTGTTTTTTTTTATCAGTCCAGTATAAACCCGTCACTCACACCTATCTTTAATCGATCAAGTGTTCTTTTTTTTGCAGAACAATCTGACAGATTTGTCTTTAAAGATCAACGTCTTTGTAAATGCTTGTTATATGACTACATGTATGATACCTTTCAGCTTCAAGGTTACCCAACAAGATCCTCGTGCGCCATTGCAAGTCCTGGAATCGAGCAGTAAAGTTTGTTTTATTTTCCTTTCCTTTCTTTCCAGCCCGGCTGTGAAAACGTTTGCTACGATCAGTTCTTTCCCATGTCCCACATTCGCCTGTGGTGTCTTCAGCTCGTCTTTGTCGCCGCGCCAACGCTTCTGGTTTCCATGTATGTGGCCTACCGTAACCAAGGCGACAGGAAGAAGCTCTTGCAGGTGTGTGCACAATATTTGACCATCAAGAATGCTTCCAGTCTCTTATTTTTCTTTTGCACATGCTCCTTCCTGTTTCTGTAAAGACTATACAAAGTCAGGACAGCCAAGCTTTTATTTTGGTGATCCATGTGGGTTAAGTCAGGGAAATGAAGCTAAATCATTTTTGATAGAAGAAAACACCTTTTGTCACAGCCACAAAGTCACCTGATCTTACTTTTGATAGGACTTTAGCTTCAGTTTCTACTTCCTTTTGCATAGTTAGTGTTTGGATCTGATGGGCTCTAAAACCAGAACCTTCAATCCACAGATCCAGCCTGGTACCAGGAAGTAGGAAGTGAGTAGCTGAAAACCAGGCAGTGATATTAATGTTCCAATGGACTGATGGGCTTCGATGAAGGAAATCAAGCACTAATTTGTTTCAGTGACACTTAGTGGCGAAAAGTGGTACATGTTCCTAAAACGTGTGTTCAGTGGACTTGGTCCTCAAATACCTGTTGAAAAATACATTTTTTCCAACTTTTAAAGACAAAAATGACAAGAATTGATAATCGACTGTTCATATAATTTAATGGTTGTCATGTCAGATTTATTGGGACAGTTGGAGTAGTTGATCAACTCACCAATCCCAAGCTCTAAATCTGTGGTTTAAAGAGCAGCAGTCCCCAAATCCAGGCCCGGAGGGACGGTGTCCTTCATGTTTTCCAGCCAACCTGCCATTGACGCTCCTTATTGGCTAAACACACCTGATCCAGGTAATCAGTAGCAAATAAGGCAGGCTTTCTGGAAAACCAGCAGGACACTAGCCCTCAATGCCTGGATTTGGGGACTCCTAGTTTGGAGTGTTGAGGTTGTATCTTCAGAACCAGTGTTATGAAACCTTATTGACTCCTCAGTTTGTTCGCTTTTCCAAACTTTACCACTCTAACAGAGCTCTGGTAGAACCGGATTCCTCAGCAGCAAAAGCCAAGAGGAAGAGCTAGAAGCCCTGAAGAGGCGCAGACTCCCGATAACCGGACCTCTGTGGTGGACGTACTTCTTCAGCGTGGCGGCCAAGCTCCTGTTTGAAGTCGGATTCATGTAAGAACCTGCGATTTGGGTTTCCCCTCCCACCTCCAACCCCGATTTTGTTTGAAATCAATCCGGCGCTTGCATTTCAGGTACGCCCTGTATGTGGTCTACGACGGCTTCCGGATGCCGCGCTTGGTGCAGTGCGACCAGTGGCCTTGTCCAAACCTGGTGGACTGTTTTATCTCTCGGCCCACAGAGAAGACCATCTTCACGGTTTTCATGGCCACCACCTCCTCCATCTGCATGGTCCTCAACGGGGCGGAGCTTGCTTACCTCGTGACCAAGGCCATCACGAGGTAGAGGTAACGCCCAGGGAGGCACAGTTTTCTAAGATTGGATAGATAGTAGCGATTTTCCAAGACTATAACTTCTAATCCGAAGATGTCAGTCACCCCAGGTGTTCTGGGAGTAAAGAAACGTTTTTGGAGAATTTTCCTTTAAAACATGTTCTGCTCTTCTTCCAGGAGCCTCTGGCGGCAGAAGGATGAGACGCCATCCAGCGTAGAGAAAATGCGGCGAGGGACAAACGAGAGGTCACCTGGTTCTTTAAGCCACTGCAACTAGATAAAAAGGCAAAAAAAAAACGGTATCGTTTTCTAGGATATCGTTTGAGCAGAGAAGCAATAGTTCAGTAGACGATTGGGGGCACACCAACCCTGCCCCCCTTCCTGTCCTCAACCTGTTTATCCATCTGTCCATTTGAATAAAGAAATACTCAGAAATGCAATTTTAAGCTCAGTTGTCTTTAAATATAAATATTTAAATGGGGCTTCGACTGTTGCTGTGGTAACACCATCCCTTCACTGTTGAGGTAAAAAGTGAAAAAGTCATCATCAATTCAACAATTTACTTGAGTTTGTGCAGTTAGAGAATGAGAATGTGCAAATGCGAAAGCGAAGAGGAGGAGCATGTTCTGTAGCGTTTGCGCCATCTAGTGGCCGCAAGTGAAAACAACTGGAGAGAAAGTTGACAACAGGTGGTTTTTTATGTTTTTTCTGTTATCTTTAAAGCTGTCAACAAAAAATGTTTAAGACTCATTTTATGTTGGTTCGTCTTAATTTCAGAGATTAAACAAAATTCATGAGAAATAACTTCATGTAGAAGTTTAAGAATGATCCAAATGATGAGGAGACGCAAAAGAAAACACAAATAGAAGTGACAGATTTAGTGAAAGATGGAAAGAAAAAAATGGAAACAAACATTGAATGATAAAAGCACAAAAACAAAGAACAGAAATGGTTAAAAAATAAATTAAAAAGAGAGAGAAAGAAAAGTATTATGTTATTATGCTTTTATTGGGATATGAAACATCCAAACACACTTTAACCTGCTCAACTTGTATGTTAGGAAGTTAAAACAGGAATTTATCCTCACTTTTAGAGTCCTAAACAGAGAATGAAATGGTTAAAAATAAGTTTTTTTGTGTGACGTCATTTAGTAAATATCACTGTTTTTGAATGAGTAATGTTATAATTGTTAGTTGAACCTATTGTTTTATTGTTTTCTGTGTGGAATGTGACATGCGCGCGCACCCACACGCACCCCCTCCGCCCCGCTCCCCTCGTGCGCCCCATGCACGAGGGCACCAAAATGCGTGAGAGTGGCATGGCCTTGGCCACGCGGGACGCAGCCGCTGCGCTTCGCGGGACGGCTTCCACGCGCTTTCTTTTTTCTTTTTTTCAGCATCTTCTCTGAAACCAGGAGAGGAGAGACAACCTTCCTCCTCCTCCTCCTCCTCCTGTCCCGCCGCCTCCCACACCCACGCGCGGGGTCTAAGAAGGGGAAGAAGAGCCCGCTGCAGAGGTAAGCAGGTGGATGCTGGAGTGAGGGGCCGAGGTGGGAGGGAAAAAGAGGGATTAGCATCCTTACACCTGCTGGATTATCAAATGCTGCGTTCACGACCCCGTGGGAAAGACGAGACGCCTTCAATTGAAGCTCAGGATTACAGAATATCACAAAGTAATCAAGTAGGGCATTTAAAATACTCAGCACGTGTGTGGTACTGTAGAATTATAAAGTATTAGACTTCAAAAACTCATTTAATTTCTCTAAAAGCAAACTTAATTAGGTGATTTTCTTTGTTTTATCTAATGGTTTCCCTTTCATTAAGAAATTAAGGCCTATGTTCTTTTATTTACTTAATTAAATACTTAAAATGTGCCCCGAAAATATACACAAAAGTACAAAATAGAGATTGATCCCTGATGTCGATAATGACCTTTGACAATTGATTTGGAGTTTAAAGGAAAAAAATAATAATAATAGAGTGGAAATGTACGCTAATTGCCAACTATTTGAGTACATTTACCTATCTATCTATCTATCTATCTATCTATCTATCTATCTATCTATCTATCTATCTATCTATCTGTATATACACACTACAGGTTGTTTATTTAAAAAAGTTCTGAATGATGAAACTGAATGAACAAAGTCTTGAACGAATTAAACTGAATTTTACAGGAAAAATAACATATTTTTATATATCAAATCGTATTTATTACTGTCAAAAATCAAAATCAGTTCAGTATAATTCTCAAAAAATAGACATTTTTCATTTGAAAACCCAATCTTTTTGTTTTAAAAGACATTTTTATCACAACTAGTAAAGTTGTTTCACAAAGTTGAGACTTTTATTCTGAAAGCCATCATAAACATGATATTTATAACAAAAACCTTGTTATTATCAAGAGATTTTTGATCCCAAAATGTGTCTGTGATTGAAATGGAAGCTTCATAATCTGTTTGGAGTGGATAACTGCTTTTTCAAAAAATGTGTGCGTTTAGGTACGGACAGGTCTAAACTCCAGTTATTTATCATTACATTTGGATCCTAATTGAAGTGTTTAAATACTAGAATCAATTTACTTTAAGGACATCTGACTTTAGATTTTTATTATGGTTGATTTTTCTTTTTTTTTTTGTAATTCTAGTTGTAGATGTTAAAAATTTGACTTACTTTTTGTGTAATCATGAAATTGTCATTTCATCTCAGATTTTTGGTTTCTAGGCATTTTCTTCGATTTCTGTTTGTCAGTGTGACTCAAATAATTTTCAGTTTACAGGTCAAACTAACTACTGACGTCTATAAAGTGGACAGAAAGAGGCGGGGCTTAGAAGTTGGGCTGTCTGCACATACTCTGCAGGGTTCCAGGGTGCAAACGGCAGACCAAGAGTTAATGGTTTGGGAGGTTTGAGCACAAAGAGCTTTGATCCATCGAAAACACGCAGCAGCCAAGAACAATGTCCATCTGGCAGCCTCTCCATTGTCCCGCTTTGACAGGCGGGATTTTATCATGTCAACACATCATGTACACGCCACCGTGAGACCGGCGTGCACACGTACTGTACTTGCCGTAGTTTTGTCTGTTGGGAATTTGGTTATAAAGGTAGGATTTTGTCTACAAAACAGACAGTTTTCAAACTTTGTTTGGAAAAAATCTTAGAAATATTGAATTAAACCTCTTCAAAAGCACCAAAATGCTTTCACGAATTTGTTTTACGGAAGAAAAAAAAAAGCCCCAACTGTAAGTCGGTTTAAGTGTGCGCTCCATATCAGCGAGTCCCGGGAAAACATTTGCCCCCCTCAGCATTCCTGGGATGTGATGAGTCCAGCATTCAACCGGGACGACTTGTTATCCACACATTCACTTCCCGCAGATGGCCGGCCATTGTCCAACTGACACACATCGCACACACACAAATACACACAAACCAACAAAGATGAAAACGTTTTCAATCTAACCATTTCAATTAGAAATATTTTTTTTTTTGGGGGGGGGGGGTACTCCTATTTTTGAGTCTACAGTGGGATTTACACATTAACTATTAGGTAGCCTTTTGCTCTGACCCTAAAAAAAATAATTTTCTGGAATTAAAGAAGCACAACGCCCATTCAAGCAGCCACTACAAATAAAAAGTCTATGGGTGTGTTCAGACTGGACACATTTGGTTCGCTTAAAGTGACCCAGAGTTCGTTTCCCTCGATAAAAAAAAAAAAAAAATTCAGTTCAGTCTGAAAACACCCAAGTGGACCCTGGTCCAGGACCAGGAACCGCTCTTGGACCCGTCTTAGTCTTAGTTTGTGTCCAATTGGACTGAGCTTTGGTTCGCTCTGAGATTCCTCCATCTCCATATTCGGAGTGGAACAAATGGACCAAAACAGCCACCGTAGCCAGTGGTCACGTGATGTTAGCAGAGTTGGAATGTAGCAACCAATGAGACACAGCAATTCACTGATATGTGATCGGATGAATTCAGGCTCATTAAAACAACTTTTAACGTGATACACATTTCTTCCCACACTATTTTACCAACAATCTATATGTCATAAACACTTATCAGAGTAACTTCTTAGCCGACGTCTCCTTAGCAACCGCCTTGCAGCCTTCGCCGTACCAAAGAAGCAAGTAAAAAGTGTTGTACCGGACATTTTAAATTGATTAGCGAAATATAAAGTTTGTATTGGTGAATTTTGCCAAGAAGGATTGGAAGGCGCAGGACTTTCATTATTCTTTCTTTTTTTTGCCCTGCCCTCGTAATTTCCTGGCCAATGACTGCAGAGATCTTTAGTCACATGGTTTTGTTTACAAGATTTGGTTTGACTTGGAAATGTCCGGTTGAAAGGCAGACCAAACACAAGGTTCAGGACTTGATCAGGACTACATTAAGTAGACTTGGTCTGGACCAACTCACTTTTCTAGTTTTCTAGTCTTGTAAACACACATATATTTGCATTTTGGGCTTCCGCGTTCAAAACTACTGTGTTCATGCATCGCTACGCAATTTTTTTACGACTGATTTCAGGCCCTTCATGCAAAACGTTGCAAGTTAAAGCAGGTCAAACCGACCAATTAGGGACTTGGATTTGGTAGTGAAATATGGATGGCGTTTAAAAATTGATCATGATGGAGACATGAATAAATATGGTTTGTGCCCGGCCAAGTCCTTCACATATTGGAATAGAGCAGTGAAAGAAAATGTCCGCAGCACGATTCACGTCATTTGCATCGCTTCCACATTTCGCACCAACTGTACCTCATAGCTCAAAAAGTAGACAAAGAAGATGGCATGACACAGCGTAACATTTTCTCTACGGATTCATGAATCGATCTATGACCTTGGTATACTTTGTGGCTCACCTGCATCCCTCATACAGGTTCTTCAGCCGCACTCAAAGGATAGTTGTGAGTAACCCTCGTGCTATCCTAGGCACTTTAACATTGGGAGTGGGGTCATCTAGACCCACTAGACAGTGAGCTAAACCTTTTTTCTTCAATGATTTGTGATCTTCACTGGTGTCCATGGATTACATGAAATCTTTCCACCTTTATCCACCTTTGTCATGGTAGGGAGAACACGTCAAAGTAAGGATCGGGTCATCTGGACCCCACAGGATAGCACAAGGGATAAGACTTTTTCCCGTCTATTATAAATGTTTATAAGTTATCATAAAGGGACTTTATTGTGTTAATATTATTATACATAAAATTTCGTGAGAATTTTACATGAAATTCTGACAGAAACCTTTTGTCTTTCTCTTCTAGATATTGACAATCTTCTGATTGGTCGATGGATTTACCACTATCAACGCAACAGTATTTTAGTGAGTGTGCATCTTTTTTTATGTTATCTATACTAAAGACATGTTTAAAAATGATTTCTGTATGTGGTTCTATGTCAGCTGACATTTAAAATTAACTTTAAGAGGGATGTCTGAATGGAATAAGAGACACTTCAGCCACTCTAAAGCACAGCGGTGGAGGTATGCTGATATGGGCATGATTTGGAGACCTTAAGGAAAAACGTGAAGCTGTCCATTAGACGTCAAAAATGGAACCAAAGAGAACTGCCAACTTTACTAGAAAACGTTTCAAATTTAGCAATATCTTATGTGTTCACTGTTATTTCACAGCCTTACAGGTTTGACATTGTTACTAAAATATACAAAAAAAAAACATTGCAGGAATTTCCTTAAGAAGTAAAAAGTAAAGAAAAACATTACCAAAATAAATAAAACAAGTGGAACAACAAAACAAATGTGGTTTTAGTTTCGTTTTAACAAACAATAATTGTTTTTTGTAATAAAAACTATTCTTTTTACAAGCAAAATGAATTTTTTTTTGTAAATTAAATGTCTTTTTTCTTCTTTTTTTGAAAAAAGTAAGGCAGAGCTACATTTTCATCTAAATGACACAAAAAAAACTAGATATGACTGGTTTCTAAAGACTGGCTTTCATGTTTTTCCACTTCCAATTCGAACATTTGCATGGATTTTTTAAAGTTCTTAAGTTTTTCCTCCCTTAGGTTAGAAAATCGAGTGAAGCATGGGTGACTGGAGCTTTCTGGGGCGTCTGCTGGAGAATGCTCAAGAACACTCCACAGTGATAGGAAAGGTGACGGATCGGAACCACTTTAGCTTTAGTTTTGTCACTAATACTCAGTTATGCAATAGATTGGGGGCGTTTTTAAGTGATTGTCTTTGTCGCCTCCTCAGGTTTGGCTGACGGTCCTCTTCATTTTCCGCATTCTGGTGCTGGGCGCGGCCGCCGAAGAGGTTTGGGGGGACGAGCAGTCGGACTTTACATGTAACACGCAACAGCCGGGTTGCGAGAACGTGTGCTACGACGAGGCTTTCCCCATCTCCCACATCCGTTTCTGGGTGCTGCAGATCATTTTCGTCTCCACCCCCACCCTCATCTACCTGGGCCATGTGCTTCACATCGTACGCATGGAGGAGAAGAGGAGGGAGAGGGAGGAGGAGCTCAGGAAGGCCGGGCGCCTCCAGGGGGACCACGACCCCCTCTATGACAACGGAATCGGCGACGGCAGAGGAGGAAAGAAGGACAAGCGCCCGATCCGGGATGAGCACGGAAAGATCCGGATTCGTGGGGCCCTTTTGAGGACCTACATCTTCAACATCATCTTCAAAACATTGTTTGAAGTGGGCTTCATCTTAGGACAGTACTTCCTGTACGGGTTCCGCCTGAGGCCGCTCTACAAGTGCGCCCGCTGGCCCTGCCCAAACACTGTGGACTGCTTCATCTCCAGGTTACCGCTTTTCAGTAAACTGTCTAAAAAGTTGAAAAGCTTCAAAATTGAAAGTCAAAGTTGAAAAGAAACCACATTTTTGAATTTGTTCCAACCTTTCTAATAATAGAAGAATATTTCAGAACAAATGAAGAAATCCTAGCTCTCCGGTTTTGATGCTTTTTATCTAAATCAGTGTTTTTCAACCACTAGTGTGCCGTGGGAACTTGCCCTCATTAACTGATCTAAAAACATTTCCCATCTCCAGGAAATCAGCTCTTTGTTCATCCAAACAGGCCCTGATAAAACACTCAGTAGTTAGGAATATAAAAGATCATAAAATTATTTTTTCTTTGTGTTTATTTGATTCTATTAAAGACATTTTGATAAGAATAACGGTAACGCGATTTAGCTGCCGCTATAACTGTTTTCTGAAAAGTCCCGCAGCTTGTACTGTCTCCACGACTCCACCAATCATTCTTGAAGGCTTAATCACATGTCATCAGTCTGACCAATCAGAAGTGGTTAAAGTCTTCACTTCCTTGTTCCAATTTAGCTCATAAGTCTACCAGCTAAAGCTCGTCTTTAGCGGTGTAGCTTTCCACAGAATCCGGTATCAGACCGTGGAACAAGTGAACAAAACAATGAAGCTCAGAGACGCGAGTCTTTCTGCCGTTTTCTGGCAGTTTTCACACTACATCTCCCATAATGCATTGGCTTAAAGGGACAGCGCCTCAGCGTACAATGAGTCGTCCTTGTTAAACATCTTGAAACCACAACGAACATACCGTTTGTTTGTAACTTAACTTTTATTACATCTTTTAGAAAAAACATCTGCAACTTCCTGCTTTTTCTGCCACAATTTTCAAACAAATATGCACGGCAGATTGCCGGGGGGGGGGGGGGGGGTGTCTGTAGATCAATACAGACTATGAGTTTCCTCTTTTTTGTTTTATTTTTTGGATGCTGGTGTGCCGCGGGATTTTTGTCAAGGAGTGCCGTGGCTCAAAAAAGGTTGAAAAACACTGATCTAAATAACACAAAAATTTTGTTCCACATACGTATTTAGAACATTCAAATTGTACTTTAACTTAAAATAAGATGCATAGAAGAACAGATTCAGAAAAAGACCCTGGGTCGGATACCATTTATTCCTCATTCCTGTTCTGTCACCTTTAGCTAAGTAGTTTGGTATGCAACATGACTGACTCATAATTTATTACGTTCATACCACCCTTAGCAAGGCCGTTCAAGTGGCCACTTCCGAGGAAAAGTCCGTAAACGCACACTCGCAATCACGCATAGCTAAGCAACCTTCTGTGAACGTTTTTGGGCTCTACGTACAAAACGCGTGGCCTTCCAACGCATGTTGCCAGTTAAACAAGGTCAAACTTTGACCAATCTAATTTGGTAGGGATGCGATTAAACTCGCCAAACTAAGTGTAGCTGGTTTATCTGGTGAACCCAGACGCGGCGACTAGCCTGTGTTTGTGTTTCTAATAAAAATAAGCAAGGCCAACCTCCTGACATGATGATAATCCATGTCTGTCTTTGCGAGGACGCTAGCAATGAAACGAACTGTTTCCGGTTTGTAACCAAATTGCGATATTTCGTACTAAGCCCCTACCAACTGCAGGTGGTGGACATGTGCTAGTAAAATTATAAGCAATAAGCCCCTCCCTGCTTGTCTACTCTGAACATTATGGGCTAAACGTCAAACGTCCAATGTGTATGTATCTTAGTAGATGACAGCTAAATGACACACGCTCTTTGACATGACTTAACTCTTCGACCATTCACGCAATCAATGTGAATCAGCTGATCCACATCGATCAGCTGATGACGCAGAGAAAAGCAGCTTTTCCTACCCGCTAAGCAACACATTACTAGTGTAACTTGGCGCAAGGCTGCTATTCTTCCTGACAGAATTATCTGATTTACGCTGATTGAGTGAGCACTATCATCGCAAGGCTGCTGGTCTCAGCGTAAACAGAAATGACATATCCCAAATGTATTTCTTAGTTCTTCGTCTTAACGTAAGTTTTCAACCCTTTTTCTTAACGTCGTCAAGAAGAACGTAATTCCAAGGTGTGGAAAAGTGTTGTGAATTGGTGCAATACACAACCCTTTTTTTTTTACTGTTAAGTTTTAAAAAAAAAGTGTTGCTTTTAAAACTCGTTGGAATTACGTTAATTCTGCAAACAGTCAAAGAGTTACGTTACTTCAAGACCATTTGAACTAAGATCAAAAACAAAGATGCTTAGCCCTTTGACATCAAAACTCTCCCCGCTCTTTGATTTACAGTCATTTTTGGACTGTGTATGCCAACAACAAAGTAGCTTTGCGGCGATATCGATGAAAAGCGGCTTTTCTCTGCGTCTCTTTCAGTTGGTTCTACCCTAAATGCTTGAACGCTTCACTACTGAAAAGTGCTGCAAAGCAGCGGAAAGCTGCTATTCTCAGCTTTCAGAACCCACCGGAATTATGTTCATTGCGAAAACACAAAAGCTCAAGGGTTGAAGGGTTAAGCATATTAAAAAACATCATAAGGAGCGATGTTTCTCATTTTTCTTCCTTTACTTTCCAGATTTTATTCCTTTAGCTTACTAAATCTATGTTTTTACCCACTAGGCCCACTGAAAAGACAATCTTCATCATCTTCATGCTGGTGGTTGCATGCGTCTCTTTGGTCCTCAACCTACTGGAGATCTACCACTTGGGCTGGAAGAAGGTCAAGCAAGGGGTTACTAACGAGTTTATTCCTGAGAGTGAGTCGATTCTTGGTCAGCACGAACCTGGGGATGCAGAGACGATCCCTGAACAGGTCTCGCCATCCGCGCTCAACCGATTGCCGGAATACGCTAATGGTAGTGCTAATGCAAGCTTCATGGGGGATAGAGCTGCTGAAGAAGGAGTCTCCAGTCCAGCTGTGATCTTCAACCCCAACATGGCTCCCACCCCAACGCCTACAGAACTCAACGTGGATGGTGGTGCATTCCATTCGGATGTCTTCCTGTTGGAGGTGAGGTCTCCTTTTTCCACCAATGGGGAGAAAGTAAGCATTGGCAGCCATAGGCAGCTGTCGGAAATGGAGCAAAACTGGAGAAATATGGCTTTGGAGCTCCACAATCCGAATGGCAAAAGCTCCTCCTCGTCCTCTTCATCCTATGCCCAACCTCTACCCTCTTCCCCGACCTCTGCCTCCTCGTTCTCCCCCGAAGACGAGGCGGCCCTTCAGCAGGAGAACCAACTCTCCATGTTCCCCACGCTCCCCCGCAACACGCCTCTTTCAATCATTGCACCAGAGGTGAGAGCAGCGGACGAGGAAAGCCCGGCGGTCCAAAACGAGGACGCCACAGCAGAGATGCATTCGCCTCCTGCTGACGCCAGGAGGCCGAGCCGGGCGTCCAAGTACAGCGGCGCCAGAGCCAGGCCCGATGATCTGGAAGTGTAGCTAAAACGTGCACACTCACCACAACAGTGCAAACCTACTCTTTACACAGCAAAAAAGGGTACATAAATATGTGAATATATGCAGCTTTGTAGATCCACACACTTTGCTGCTTCAACTGGAAAAGAAGCAGAGCATGACCAACAGAGTACGAAGCCTCTCCAACTCTAAAGGCCCAGACGTCCTGAGGAGCTCAGCACACACTTGGTTCCGTCATGGGTGAATAATGTCAATTTATATAAAAGAAGAAACAGAAAATCTTCAAAAAAGAGAAACATCTAAGGATGCCTATCCTTAGACAGTCTGTTTGATTTGCAAAATGCCGTGTGTAGACATGCGATTGGTCAAGGCAGGAAAACTCGGAAGAGTCATTTGTCTCAGTTTAGCATACGCAACTGGAAACAAGGCAGCAGCTCGCCTCACATTCAGTAAATCTGTGAAAAGTTTGGCTGAACTACTTTTTGTCAGCTCTTTAACATGTCCTTAATACAATAAAATCAATATAGAATTCCAAGTCTATCAGTGAACTAATTATGACGTCTACTTCAAAAGAAATCTTTAACTGGCATTTCCGCTCTTTTAGGATTAACAATCATAATTGTACACATTGGAATTGAAAATGGTTTATTATAAACGTCAGAGACCAGCTATTGGGGTTAAATAACAAACATATATGCACCTTCTCTGTGTCCTTTACAACATTTGAACCACAATGCGTGTCAAAAGCTGCAAGTTATTGATAAATCAAGTTAGAAGTCAAATGGACAATAAGTACTTTTAAGAACTTTTGCTAGTTTTTCAGGTGTTAGTGCCAACAACCGTATAAGAGAACTGGACTGAGTGGTACCTCCTCTCTTGTGTTCCAAATAGGAACTACTTGTGGAGCCAAAATCCAACAATAGGGCGGAGCTATAGGGGGGGCAATAGGGAGCAGGTGCCCAGTCTAGCAAATCCCCCTCCCCCCATTTTACTTCAATGTTAGCATCCTTATTGACAAAGATTAATACAATGTAACGATAAACATTTTTCAAAAAACTTATAAGCAGCAAAAATTCCTGTACGCTAAAAGTTCTTGACACTTGAGTTATGTTCCAGCTTTTTGACTTTGGAACCACAGAGGGGTCTAGAATTTAACAGAAGGGCCGGTACCAGGAGCTGATCAGTGTTTTGGTGATCTACCTCATAAGAGAAAGAAATGACATAAAATCTGGACGAAAAAAGGCTTTAATTTGGACAAATTTAGAAAAGCAGAGTGTGGCGGCCAAACCCTCAATTTTTACAAAAATAATTCCAGAACAGAGGCGTTAGTTCTCATTTTAGTGCCAATAGCACTGATTGCTTGACGTCCCTCAAGGGAAAAACGGCAACATAAAGAAATGTTGCGTTTATGTGGTGTTGGAATGATTGGAAAAATGACCAGCCGACTCAGAAAACACACATGAACTTTAAGGATTATCAATATCCTTTAATATAGTTTGGCGGGCCGCATACGGGCACCGGGCCACAGGTTGCCCACCCCTACATTAAAGTAAGCAAACTAAAGCTAACAAAAAGACTTCAGAAAATTTCTTACAGCTGTAGGAAAGAAAAAATAAACTTCAATTACACATTAAAGTAAGGTAATTAAGGCTACCAAAAAAGCTTCAGAATATTTCCCACTTTTTTCATCTATTCTAATTAGTTCTTTCCCTTGCTTTCGGTGTTTATGCTAAGCTAAGGTAACTTTTTTTTGCTGGTTTCATCCTAGAAATCAAAATTACTGATGTGGCGTTGATGTTGTCTGACTTTGAAAAAAAAATGATTTTGACATATTTTTTTAAATTTATAAATACAGATAATATAGGTATTGGTAGCTCGTTAGAGGCCAAATCTATTGAAAGGGATGAGGGAGGACTAAAGGCTATTTTATATGCCTTTACATGTATGTAGACACGGGTACTGTTTACGTATTTTTAGCACAGATCTGGGGAAAGTAAGATTATTTATTATGGTGATGATTGGACTTGGAGCATAGAGGCATTAATAATGTTTATTCATATTTTTATATTTATTTTGGCTCTTTGATGGGAGAAGCCACAGGAGAGGTTTCCACTTTTGTTCTTTACTTTTTACTTCTTAATACTAATTTTTTGTGACGATAGAGCCGATCAGCCTGTGGGTCTGTTGAATGCGTCTGTTGAATTTGTACTGCTCTCATCCAGCCTGAAGTTTCAATGAAGAGAGGGGATGCACTGTCAGAAAGCAATGAAGCAGTCCCACACTGAGACAATGCTCTCTTAGGCTTTTCAGGCTGCGAGTGTGTCTTCTTTCAGTTCTTAAATGCATTTCTGCATTTACGCAAGTGCTGCACAAAATATATAAATATGTAAATATATGATATGCATCACATGATGCAGAGCGGCCTTAATTATGAAAGTTGTTCTCTGTTCGAGCTGCAATTAACATCCAACAAAAAAAGCGTAATTATTCATTTTGGAGCTGGTTCAATTTTTTTATTTCAGGCAGTTTTAAAGAGCTTCAGCAGAAAAGACGAGTTTAGGTTTTAGGTTTTGCAGCTTGAGCGGAGCATAAACTCAGTAAATCTTCTTTAGTGGTTGTGTTTGCAGTGTGATTCAGAACTCTCAAGTTTCCACTGTTTCGTTAAAAAAAATAACAAAAAAATTTTAAAAAAAGATCATAAACAAGCTGTGGATTATACCAAAACTGTTAGATTTCTAGAAAACAATATTTAAAGTAAGCAAAACGATCCAAAAAAAAAGTGAATTTTCTGTTAATTCATGGTTGGTTTTTGTTTTCAAAATGCATTCCTGCCACAACCAAAACAATAAGAAAACACTTTTTTTTAAGTGTTACAACAAGAAGATTTTACTCATTTATTTTATATTTTTTTAAATATCTCATTTAAAACACTTCCCCATTTTTTCCCAGCAATATCTCCTTCTGCTCCCTTTAGGCGGCAAGTCCTCCGCCTCCTACTAACCACCCTCATGTCCTCCTTTAATGTTTTGCAAGCAGTATATTAGTTATTAATAGTTAAAAAAATACTTGAAATAGATCATTTATAAATATTAGGACATAACCAGACTTAAAAAATACCAAAAAAGTGACTTTTTAAAAAGTCTAATAAAAAAATACTTTTCCTCCCTTTTGTATTTTTATGTAGTTTTTTTTTCTAGGTATGTGTTGCTGTAATTAAATAAAGAAGATTTTAGTCTGTCCAAAATGGTGCTGATGTGGAAAATTATTAGTTTTCTATAAATGTTTTTTAAAGTGCCTTAAATAGTGCCTATAACATTCACGAGTGACCTTAGGAGGAGTCGCTCAGCTTTATTTATAGAGATTTGGAATTCACTGAAATACTTAAAAAAGTTGCTGCTCAATAGATAAATATTGAGAACTGCATTTGTGAGGGAAGGTTTTGCAATATATAATACAGTTATCATTTAGTGACTTTGTAAACCCATTATTCAGCGTGAAATACTGACACCAGCCTCCAGTGGCCATTTGAGGTACTGCAGCATTTTGTAATTTGAGGTTTAGAGCCAAAAACTTCAAAGAATGCAGTGAAAATTTTAGCATGGATGCAGAAGCCCAGCTAAAAAAGTTGGATCAATGTAGTCTTGAGGTGAACTCTCACTAAGCATGTTTCTTCCAAGAGGTACTATTTCCACTTGTAATCCGTTGGCGTCCAATCTAGTCTTTTTATTAGTTTAATATTTTTCAACATGAAAAGACAGGGCTTGTGAATGCCTAAATGACCAGTTATTGATCTTATAGAGCTAAACACAAATAACCTAAATACCTCTTTGTTCTGCCAAGTAGACTAAATTGTGGTTTGCAATCCAAATTTGTGTGTTTTGTGAATCACCATGCAGTTTGATCGAGCTCTTTGGAGAGTCTTGCCTTGAACATTTGACCACCTGGGATATTCTTACAGCCAATCCCTATTTGGTGGAATTTGCTTAAAGTTCCACTCGATCATCTTTTGATCTATTTTCAAAGTGTTCCCAGTGGTCTTTTAATGAGGATTAAACTGTTTTTAGCCAAAATGACAAAAACCAGAGTTGTTTTCTACGACATAGTTTCAGGAGTTCATTAGAAATTCAACTCTAAGGCTGTCTGAACTTCCTCCTTAATGCCTAACTACTAAAATACGATATAGTCTGGAACTGTCTAGTACAGTGGATTTTAAAAGCACTTCGGACTCTATGCTCACTATTTTTTTTTTGTAACTGCAAAAATATTGTCACCAACTTCAGGAAGTGGATTTTAGTCAATGCAAGCGTTTTATGATGACTTGATGATGTTTATGAATCAACTGTGTTCTGGAGAAGAAAAAGTTGATGGTTTATTAAAAAAATGCATGATGCATAAATTGTTCAAACACAATGCATTGTGGTCTACATTCGCCAATGTCGTGAGCATCGATGCACACTGATTTCTAGGGCACTCGATTTTGGAATTCGGACTGCTCCACAAAATGGCAAACACAATATAGAGTGTGCACTATGTAGTGAGTAGTGAAGGAATTCAGACATAGCCTGAGTTGTGGGCGGGAATGTTGGTGCGAAGCAACCGCAGCCCCCACTTCCCGTCATCCATAACTCAGAGCACTCTGTTGACACGCTCTCCTGCTAGCTTACAGCCCCTCAAACCCCCAATGTAACAGTAGCGGTGCAGCAAAAACACCAAGCAATACTTTCTTAACCAGAATCTGAAAGTATAAAGTTTTTGAGTTCTTATCTTCAATTTTTCTTGAATGCAGCTACGCAAGATAAGTAAGCCTAATTTAACACTTGAGATAGACCCAATTCACCATAGAAGGCACCAAGAATTTGCACATTTAAGCTTAAAATCCGGCAAAGAATTTGTTTATTGCTACTTTCTCTGGAACTCAAGTAGCTGTCTGATAAAACCCGATTGACAGCAATCACGCCAGCTGAGACTCCCAACTCCACGAATCTGAACTGCTGCAAAGGAAAAAAATGTTGTCTTTATTGTTAAAGACAAAGGTTTATTTTGGTTTATTTATTTTGCTGAAATGTGTTTTCTCAGCCTTGTTGTTTCAAGCCTTTGATGTGTAGAAGATTTGCACACTTTAATAGCTCTGCAGAGAAATGAATAATACAGGATGTGTTTACTTATGGAATTAATACGAACCAAATTAGACTTGGAATGGGCGAGAAATGGATTGATTGTTCCTTTTCTGGCTTGCACATGGATTTAGAGACTTTTTATCCCCCCCCCCCCAAGCTTTGACACTACAGAACCACACAGCGCCCCCCACAGGCAGGTTAAGTCACTGCAAATAGTTTCAAGGGGAGTATGACTCCCCACTGTAGAATGACCGTCTTTAGAAGAGAAGTGCCTAGCGTCTGAAAGCTCTCGTGAAGGAACACGTTGATGTAAATGTTCATTTACCTCAAATGTTTACAGAACCGTTACTGAATAAACTTTTTGTACTGTACATGCTTGGTCTGGTTGTTTTTTTTTAGAGATTTTGACTGATATATAGCTTTTGTCTCCAAAAACGCTGTTTATTGTGTTTTTTTCCTCCAGATTCACTTTTCATAAAGAAATTCTCTGAAATGCAATTCTGTCCTCCATCCTCAGAAAAATGCCACAAATTCTGTTAGAACACCAATTTTCATTGGAGTGAGTCTTGAAGGATTTTCGTGTTTTGCATTTTTCTGACTCCCTGTTCTTTTTTAAATACAAAAAAGTAGAGAAGTGGCTAAGAAAGACAAAAAACATTTTTTATTTATTTATTTTTTATAAATATTTTAAAGGATCAATTTCTCATGAATGATGGAACACTAGCACTGGTTCCTTCTATATTTTTTTTCACCAATACCTCTTAATTCTAAATACCTTTTTTTGGTGTTTTATTGTGGTAGGGCTGTCCATATTCATATTTTTAAAATGTACAATTATACTGTTGAAACACTCAACTCTAAAGAGAACTTTTTAACTTTTAACCCTTGTGCTATCTTAGATGACCCCACCCTTTCTTTGACGTGTTCTCCCTACCATGACAAAGGTGGATAAAGGTGGAAAGATTTCATGTAATCCATGGACACCAGTGAAGATCACAAATCAATGAAGAAAAAAGGTTTAGCGCACTGTCTAGTGGGGTCTAGATGACCCCACTCCCAATGTTAAAGTGCCTAGGATAGCACAAGGGTTTCAAAAGACACACAAAAAAAATCTAGAGAAAATAAATGTGATACCACGAAACAGAAATCCTCGAAAAATAATTGTAAAATTATTTTTACAAGATGAAAGATCTTTGGGGGGCTTTTCGCACAACTTGAAAAATACTAATAATAATTCTCAATTAGGCTATTAACAAGTTAGCACAAAATATTTCTCCAAATGGTTCAAAGTAGCAAGTTTTAATGTCCGTGTGATAATATTGCATAAAACATGTTTTGCTCCTGCAGCAAAAAAGAAAACGGTCCATACTGTCTATCGTGCCCTGATATCTGTGTCCTCCTGGCCTGGTTTCTAAAAACCCGCTGAGGCCAGCGCTTCCTTTATGCTTGCTGACAGTCCCAGGGATTTTGGACGAACAAAACCCTCCAGTGAGAGAAAGGCCCTTGAATGAGAACCGATGTTGTTCTGAGCTGTACATTGATGCTGCTGCGTCCGTCCAGATGAACGAATGGAGACGGTTTGGGGGGAAAATAAAGTTATAAATGAGCACAACTGTGGCTAAATTAGGAGAACTGTTATGCCAAGTGAGGCTTTGCTGCCCTTCAAGACTTTGATAATAAAGGGGATGATGATAAAGTATTCATTTTTAACGAACCCTCTTAAGTCTTAAAATTGTAAAACTGTATGTGTCATTAAAATATTGATTTATTTTTATAGTAAAAAATATCAAATCATCCATAATCTAATGCATTCAGTTAAATGTTTTATCTGTTTTTCCCCACATAGCATTCACACCATTAGTATTAGTAAATGTACAAAAATGTCTTCAGAAAAGCAGTTCATTCGTCTAAATCTCAAAGTAAACACCGTTTTTTTTTTTTATGTGGTGGATTAAAAACTCTGACTCATTTTTGACATTTGAATATTTCCACCTTTCAAGTGTCAGTTTGATGGCTTGAACTTTCTTTCAAAAGGACAAATGTTTTAGATGCTTCTATGCAAATCTGTCACAGCTGCTTTGGATGCACATTTTTTTTCCCAGCTAAATCTGAACACAACTCACTGAAAATATTAAAACAAAGAATCAGATTTGCTACTGGTTTAGTTCAGCGCTTTATTTCCAGCGATACACTTTTTTGTGCAGAAGGTCCTCTAGTGGCAAAACTGTAGAAACTCTGCTGTGGTTACTTTTTATTTTGTTCAAGAAAACTACTATCTTTTCTTAATCATTTTATTTTATTTAAATTCTACCATATGGTAAAAAAAAGTTCTTCCATTTAGTCATTGTTGTTTTGTTTTTTAAATCAGAAAGTGTTCTATTTAAACATCCTAATCTTCACAGCCCACCATCGCCGATGTGACCTTCAGAGGTATGGGGGCAATCCTGCTCATAACCAGTAACATCGGGCTATCATAGTGGTAGTAGTTGGACCCTTGGAAAATTTTAATGCCGTCTGAAAGGCAGAAAGCAGCATCTATGTCGCCAAAAGGCAAAGGAGCGTCGAGGGTGATTTCCCTGGGCGTGGCAGCGAGGTTGATGTAGGTAATCTTCCTTCCTGTTGAAGAAAACGTGTTAAAAATCAGTTAAAAAGGTAAAAGTGTGTCTGTTTCATACCTTTGATGAATATGTGAGAACCTGCAGTGTTGGTACTTTGCGTATTCAAACCTGCTTTTACTTTGAAGGAGGGATTGGGATTGGGTAAGTACAACTGGCTTTAATTGCTACGTCCCCCAGCTGCAGCTTTTGGACTTCATATTGTGCGCCATGACTGGGTGTCCATAGACTTTTTGATGAAGTGAAATCTCAAGTAGCAAAAATAAAAGCCTCAAGCAGTCATATCAACTTGAGTCAGTTGCTGATTTAATGAGAAAATAAACCAAAAAACACACAAAAAAAGCCTGCCTGTACTTAAGTTTGTTTTGGTGTACAGTTAAACGTTTGAACACACAAGCAAATAGGAACTTACTCCAAATGAAACCAGTCCCCAGAGGCCACCATAGGTACTACAGCTGTTAGCATTTCTTTTGGTTTGTGAAGATCTGGAGGGGCCCATTGGACAGAACGTACCTAAGTTGTAGCCAGCTTTTAAAAGAAAGCTTACCTTGAATAATGTGAGCTGTGCGTTGGCCTGGACACACAAAAGCAGCATCCACCTGTCCTTCAATGTTAAGCTCCTCCTTCAGCGTTTTTGGATAGCCTTCAATCAGGGTGAAGTGAGCACCTGCCTTATAGATGTAAACTTGATCTCCCTGTAAGATTTAAGTAGATGGCTTGTGGTTAAATACAATAAAATTAAATTAAATTCGACTCCATAAAATAATTGAATCAAAATGGATGCATTAAATAAAATTCAATTAAATTTAATTTAATGTAATTTAATTTAAATTTGGGTGTCCAAATTTAAATTTAATTTATTTAATTTAATTATATTCTGAAGGAGATGTGAGTCCACCTTAATCAAGTAGATTCGGTCGTTATAAGAGAAAACAGCGTCCACGCCATTGGTCAGTTCTTTCCACGACCTGGTTATTGGAAAGGCATGTAGTCCATCACGGTGAGTGTCCAAACGCATGTAGTTGGAACCTTTCAAAATTAATAGTAAGTAAAAAAAAAAATGCATATTTAAGTCAACTTTATGTGATTCCTTTAATCTAAAGAATCAAAACTACATCTGCTATTAAACATTAGCTTAGCAAAGCAGATATATATGTTTTAATTTTACTGTTTAATCTAAATTGGCTGCTTATCTTAAAAGTTGTAAATATATTTAAGTGCATAATCTTCGAAATGACCGTTAAAATGATCAGCGTTTCCCTTTTGAATGCAAGCTAATTTGTGCCAAATGCTAAATATGTTATGCTAACATGATGTAGCATAGCATAGCATAGCAAGTGTTATGCTAGTAAGCTGCATTTTGTATGAATTAGTGGGAAAATCTTTATTTTTATTGGTCATTATCTTACTTTTTATACAAATTGTTTTTGTTTTTTTTTTACATTTCTGAAAGTGTTGCTTTTTCCTCTAAGATTATTTTGAATGAAAAACGTGTTTCAAGTTAATCAATATAAGTATTCTAAACTTAAAGTGAGGAACTAGTGTCCCTAAGTTTACTTTTTATATACTATTTATACATCGTATACTTAAAATGTTTCAATTTAGTATAAAGTAGTATTCAGTTAGTATACTTCCTACACAATCAGTAAATATGCTGTACTTATACTCAAGTATACCTAATAAAAAAAACTTGCTTGTTTGTTGTGCCCTAGAAATTTCCCAGAAGTCTCTGCGAAAAACCAGTGTGCATTGATGCTCACTAGATTGGTGAATATAGACCTTAATGCATTGTGTCTGAACAATGTTTGCCCAAAAAATGTATTTAAATGTATATCAACGTTTTAATCCCCAGAAGACAGTTAATTCATAAATAATTGTTGTAGAACACTCATGATTTAGATTTTCACTTCATATAAAATGTTTGAAATTCTAGAAATTGCTTTTCATGTAATGCATTGAGAAAAACTTGGTTGTAAATTGATGCTTTATAATAAAAACCATCATTTATTAGAATAGAAAAAAACTGATAAAACCTGGGTCTCTGTTTGTATTTAACTGTGTTTGCAGTAACGACACTCTCTAGAGGAAAGGAAATGTATGAGAGTGAAGTGGGCATTAATTCTAAGTGGCTTGAAAAAGGTTCAAAAGGGTATTTTAGAATCCAAAACTAATAATTGGATAAAACTTTAAACTACTTGTGTACATAACATAGTTACCTTTAAACATGTACATTCTGCCGGTATCATCAGTAGTGATGGCGTCCATTTTGAAGTCACTGCATTTCAAGGTTGTTCTTTCGCCTCCGTGACCTGCAGTTAAATGCCCCCAAAAATTTGATAGCTTAGAAGTAATTTATTATTTGCAAACTCTATATATTAAAAGAAAGAAACTTCTTACCAAAGTCGGGGCAGCGCATGAAATACCTGCGGGCATCCTTAGGATAATTACCAGTCACCTCCCCGGTTACGGGTTGGAAACGGGTGAAGTTGTGTCCATGGAAACAGTAATAGTGCTCCAACCAGCGGAAGACAGAGGTACAGGCAGGTAGGTGGGGCCATGTCTTGGTCTTCACTGTCTTTGTGACAATATCATAAACATGCACATCTGGACCTGCAGGAACAGTGTCACAACCATTTCTCCAATGGGTTGATGGGAAAGGAATCCCCAACATCTGTTACATTTTTTATTTTCTTTTAGACGGACCCAGGTGGATACAGCGGCATAGGCATACCTTTGAAGAACAAAACGGAATCGGTGACGCACTCTCCTTTGGGACACTCCACGGCTGCATCCAGGTGGGTGGGAACTCCAGGAAAATCCTCTTGGATTTCTTTGGGATAGCCTTCCTCGAGAGTGTGTTCAAAGTAACTAAACACTTTGTCATCCTGGAAATAATCATTGTTGCACAAAAAGGTAAATTAGGAATTAATGGTCCTATTTATACTTAATGGTATGAACAAATCCAAAAATGATGTGGCATATTTGATCTTAAACATGTTTTATTTGTTGTTTAACTTCTTTTTGGCGTAGCTTTTGAATTGTGTTCTTTGTGATGCTTTTTGGGAAAAGTGCCTCACAGATAAACTTTACCTTCTTACTTTCATATGTATCTTTTTAAATACTTATATCAGGAGTTAATAAAAAAATTACCAATTGAAAATTGCTCAGATCATTCCAATGTTCAAAGTCGCAGTTTCTTCCTGCTTTTTCATAAAAAAATTCTATAGCTATTTTAGGAAAAAATCCTATCAAGGATGTGCAAGCCATTTATATCATTATGCAACAGATATTTTATAAGGAATAATTTAATAAATTTATAAAAAATATATAAATATATTTATATATATATATATATATATATATATATATATATATATATATATATATATATATATATATAGATGTGTATAAGAGACAGTATATATATATATATATATATATATATTAAAATTACACCTTATGGATAATTTAGTAATTCAACTATTCCCCCAAGTGGAAACTTTAAAGAATAATAGAAAAAACCCAGGTTGGGAAAAAAAAGTCACATTTTGACTGTACCATAGGTGTGCAAAAAGGCAGGCTTCTAGGCCCACTACTATTTATCAGTCCCATTTTCTTCGATTGGTATTGAAGTAAACACAGTCTTGATTATTTGCTGATTAGAACTGAGAAACTGTAGGGGGCCCAGAAGACTGCCTTGTGGCACACCTACAAAATTGTTTATTATGCTCTATTAACTACAAACTATTGTGCAAACTTATTAGGAAAGGCTTCCATGTTAGTTCCTCAAAACATTTCACATCAATGACCCTTAAATATCTACAGAAGTACTCCTAGACTCACACCTCTTATATCTACAGTATAATCTAATTCAGCCATGAAATTACTAAAAATAATTTAATGTGTAATAATTAAGACCTTGCAGATTATTTAGTGATTTGTTCACATCCCCAAGTGGATACTTTATAGAATACATGAAGTTTTGGAAAAGAAAAGGAAATTAAAATGCATAATTAAGGTTTTTTTAATAAATAGAAACAAAAATGAGCAATATCTGTGTCCTACCAGGAAAAGGTAGATATGGTCGTGGTCGCCTTGGTTCTCTGGGTTGTGCATACGGAAAGCAGCATCAACATGACCGTTTAACTCCTTAAAATACTGACTGGATGGTTGAGCGTCACCCTCAAAGCCCTTCCAAACATGATCCCCTTAAAAAAACAATATAATAAACAATTTATGGATATTTAAAAGATTTACATGAGCAACAAACAAGGTCAAATGCAAATGTCACTAAGCTAAAACAATTTGTTCCCCCCACCTTTGAAGAAAAAAGTTTGACCCTTGTCGTCAGGAGTGATGGCATCGAACTCGATACCTGCACATCGATCTGGCAAAGCGGAATCTCCATCTGGGTGCGAGATTAAAATAACTGATACCAATAATATACTGCTACATAACAACAAAACAGTTGGCAAAATAATTGCAAAAGATCCTCAGTATGAAACCCACCGCCTGCTGCTGAATCCTCCCTGTGGATGACAAAAAAAAAAGAAAAAAAAGAAAAGAATTTTTGGATTTACTCACCATCAGAGCACTGAACTGTGAGTCAATGAGCAACACAGGGAGATTATACCGTGACTATGCTCTCTTGGAATGGTTTAATCGATTCAAACTCTGAACTTTGTCTTCCAGCCAACAGAGTTGCAAAATGAGTGGATAGATCCACTGACATTTCTGTTTTTCCTAATAACATGCTTCGTTTTGTTGGTGATCACAGCAGAAATAGCTGAAATTAACCACATCAGCGTGAAACTGAATTCACTCTAAATACATAAAACAAACTCCAAATTTCTGTTGACTATTGTTTGACAATTTTTATTTAAAAAAATACACACGATGTGGTCATAAACATTGTCACACGACTTGTTTGTAATGTCCATTAAGTGTCACCAATACTCACAATGGGGCTGCCCGTGTCAGGGCTAGCATTAGGGCCAGAAAAGCAGCCTTGAAGGTCAGCGCCATCCTTGTCCTGCGGAAATCTCTCCACTGGAGCAAAGAACTGTGAAGTGCAGCTATGCAGCAGCTGAACATGCTCTTTTATCCTCAAATCTGTGTGGGTTGGATGTTAGGAAACTGTGTGCGTGCTTCTGTGTTTGTTTGCACAGAGAAAGAACTGGAAGTTTTGCGGTTACAAAACTAATGCAAATATTTTAGATTATTCACTGTCATCTTTTATGAAATCTCTGCATCACTCGCTGGAAATAATGTTATAAATTAGGTCAAAATAAATGTTTTGTGTTCCCTTTAAGGTAGTCTATGTAGTGTACTATTGATCCATTAGGTTAATGTTTTACACCTTTTAAGTTTGATAGCTGCATGTTGGTCAGTTTAAGACACAGTGTGTCACTTTTTCTTACTGCGTCCTTGTACACAGACTTTATTTTCCCATTAATGACGTCTTGTGAATGTACTTAAAATCTACTCGACACACTTTCAAGTCTTATTGAAAAGATTTGCAATAGACAGAAAACACAAAATTGAACTTGAATCAATTTTTAATGTAGTGTCTGCAAACAACACTTGGTTTTGCAGGATTACAAAGCATTATTGTTTTTCATAGGAATGATGCCACATTTTATTCATAAGTAATAAATATAGACAAAATATTATGTAGGATTCCAACATAAGTATGATCTTTTAAGTATTCATGAAAAATCTTATCTTATGACTTTGAAGGCTTGTTTATGTCCACCATATTTTCCAGAGCATAAGTCACGTTTTTGTATTGTTTGGTCGTGGGTTCAATTTATATTTAGGTGTGACTTATAAAGGGTTTTCGCTGCTGCTGTTACTCCTAGTGCATGATTTTTCCATATGTATCAGAGATATTTATCACATTTATCGCTATTAATTAAGTACAGAAAAATTAGCGTGTGATTTATTTTATTTTTAAAATGAATTTTCTTTTATTGATCTTTTTTTTTTGTTTAGCGCGTCGAGTCATTTTTAATCCATAACTTTTGTTGTGTTTTCAAGTATAGAAAAACAAGGATCCAGCTATTTACTTGTATTAACTTTTTATTTAACACAGCTGAAAATGTGTCTCACATTTTTCTCAGCGCCTGTGATGTCATCAATGTGCAACTTTGTAGTTCTTGACAGAACTAAAACAAAGCAACAAAGCCACAACTATTATCTATTTTCTAGGGGGGAAAAGCCTGACAAGGTGTTCATTATCAAAAAGTAATGGGAGACATAGAGGGCTGATCACACTGTAGAATAAGGAGTGTCAACGTATATGTTATAGATTTGATTTTGTAGCTGATCCGGAGTCTGTTGATGAAAGCCTTGCTGAAGAAGTGTCACCTTGTCAAATACTGAGTTTGTTGGAGTTAGAGGGGACATAGAGGATGAGGAAATCAATGGATTTTATGACTAAGACCAATACCAAGAGTCTTTGTTGGCTTTCTAGCATGTTCTTGGTGCTATTAGTTATCTTAATAACTGTTAATGTTTCGTGCGAACATACTTGACAAATATTTATGTAATTTTCTACATTCATTTAGCTAGTAAGCATCAATGTGTTATGTTAGCGAAGTGTAGACATCTTTAGCCTATATTCTTTTATTATGGATTGCCTGTCAAGATGAAATGTGTGACTTAAATTCTAGTACAACCTTATGACATACCTTAATATTTTAACCATTAAAAAATCATTCAATGTTTGATTTTTTTCTACACAAACGTTTTAAACATGAAAGAGGTAGAGAGAGAAGCAGATTCAACTCTTATTAGCACAGCATTTGGGAAGGCAGTACGCCTTGACTGTACTGAAAAGTTTACTTGTAACGATAGATTTTGATGCAGTGATTCATGCTGTCTGACACCACTACGTGCCCATCTGGGAGAAGTGCGAGACCCCGTGGGTTATTGAGGTTTTCAGACACCAGAGACCACCCAACGCCCTTGGAGGGGTAGATAAAAACACAGTGGCGCTGCTTGCCCCAATCTGCCACCAAGACATCGCCATCGCTGTCAATGCAAAGGCCCCATGGGCAAGTGAGAACGGGCCCCATTCCAGAACACACTCCAAGGATTTGTATAGTATTCCAGCCAGGCTCCAGGACTCTAATGCAAGGAACTCGTCCGGACTCATTCCCTCGTTCAGATATAGCCATTAGCCCTGTGGTAAGGCAGGCTGCTACCAGGTAGGGTCTGTGGTATCCAGTTACAACTGTGCGCTCTAGCCTGGCCCCAGTTTTGGGATCCAGTTTCAGCACTGTCAGGGTGCCGCGTTTGATGTCAGCAACCAAGAAATCATCTTGACTCGTTACGGTGACCCCTCTGGGAGCATCCAGCCCTTCGTTGGTGGAACCAATCGCTGTCCCTCCAAATGTTTGCAGGAATCGTCCGTGTCGATTGAACACCAACAAAGCTCGCTCTGCAGCGCAGGTCAAGGCAATCAGACCTTTTGAATTTACTGCAACGTCAAAGTAGTTGCAGATTCGGGAAGACCTCTCTGATCCAGAGGGGGAGACTTGTTGTACAACATTTTTGTTTAGATCAGTCACTTGAATTCGAGCATTGCCACAGTCCACCACAAACAGCTGTCCTCTGACAGTTGCATGGACACCACTTGGCAGGTTAAAGTCAGTTCGGCCAGAACCTTGTTTTCCAAACTGCTTGACAAGATGAGCTGAGCCCAGAGCAGTTGAACCGCCTTCTTCCTTTGTGTTTTTCAGGTCAGGCCAGATTGTTTCACTGTCATACTTGTTTCGGTCTTGTTCTTTGCTTTGATGTAACTCATCACATTCAAGTGCTGACATAGACTGAGATCTGCTCACATGTTTCTGGCTCAAACTCTGTGCAGCAGAGGTTTGGGTAACAGATGGTCCCTTGATAGAATCTGCAAATTCCTTGTCAGATTCTACCTTGTTTCTGTCTCTTTGCTCAAAGGTTGATGGTTCAGAGGTGAGACGTAACCTGTTGACCTTTCTAACTTTTCTGCATTCGGTCCTGGTCTCATTTATCAAAGGGCGTAACTTGCTCGAGAGATCAGTTGTAGAAAATGAACGCTCTTGCTTCAGAGATCCATTAATTGGAGTGCTAACTGTGTAGGTGGAATAGGAATCTTCACTTTCTATGGGGGACGAAGGGCTTTCACTGTCCACCGATGATTCGTTTGAATTCTTCTTTCTCAATAGGCATTGTTCTGAAAGAGCAAGATGTCTTTTGGAAAGACTTTGCTTAGACAGTAAGCTCTTACGAGTATCCTTTGGAGACATAGATGAATCCCTGCTTTTGTCCATTGTTTCTTTAGGAGAGTAGGATGATTCTTCACATGAGACCAAGGCCTTCTGTCTTCTTTTGCCTTTCATGGTGATGCGCCTCCTTGTTTTACTTTGTCTTCCATCTGATTCATCACCTTCTGATTCACCTTGGCTGGAGATTGGTGGAATATCAACGAATAGGTCTGAACCTGCATCTTCATCTTGAGAGGACTCGGAAACCCCATAGGATCTTGGTGAGGGGGACTTTGAGGAATTCCGCTCTTCATTGTTTTCAGTTGAGCTCGACAGATTGTTTTTATAAACAACACAAACCTTGCCAGTGTTCTCCTCTATGCTGCACCGTTTCCCACCTCTTGCTTGTTTCGGTTCCTTTCGAATTTCTAGAGGAATCACGTTTGAGAGTGCTCTATCACCTGAGTGCAAGGGGCACTTCTGTCCTTCAAAACCACACACACCAACAGGGTAGGCCATACTCTGCTCCCGAACCTCCACTTCTCCAAAGTTAATGGTTTTGGATTGGGATGTTGGTGTGAATATAACCCTTTTAAGGGTTAAAGAGATTTCCCATGGTTGAGTGACTTCAATGACACCTTTTTGTAGTTGATGTTTATTAGCTTCACCAGCTGTACTTCCCCATCTTTGAATCTGTTCCCTAATCTGCCCAATTTTTCGAAGTTGCTGATCAAGAAGTGACTGGACAACCCTTACAGCTGCAGAATTCTCCCTTTTCACTTGACTGAGGTGCCGCTGGGCTTCCCTGTGGTCCTGCTCAATCTTTGTAAGAAGGCGCCGCTCCTCCCGCTGAGCCTCAATCATGGCGTTGTCCAATTCGCGGTTTACCTCTTCTACTTCAGCTTGTTGTCGCTCCTTGAGGCTCTGAAGTTCTTGTTCTCCTTGCTCCAGGTTAACAAGTGCCTGTTGCACCCAAGTAGGAGGCGAAGCAGGAGCTGGAAGTGTGTAGAGAGATTTTTGTGGGAGGGAGGACAAGGAGGGTGAGGAGGTCGTGTTCCACTGCTTGGAAAACCTAGAGGACAACAAGGCTGAGAACCCAGGCAGGGCTCTTCTTTCAGAGTGCGGTCTCATCAACATTATGAAATGAGTAGATTTTTACTTCTTTTAAGGCCCTGGAAGGAAAGAAAAGAGGACATAGAAACACATTAGAACCAGAGTTTTTAACCTTTTACCTCATGTCTTAAATACCTTCTTGCTGGTGACAATCCCCATAATTTGAAACCTTCAAACTCCCAAAAAGCAAACATCTTTGGAAAGTTTCTTTATGGAGTCATGTGGAAGTGTATACTAGAAGTTTCTACTAGAAGTATCTACTTAAAATATGGATTTGTTTTGAATTTGTATCATAACCATATACTAACTCTTAATATTATTTTTAGAACAGGGGAGGATTTTTGGCGCAAAAGTTTTGTAATGTAAACAAAAACAAGAGTCCAAACAATGTTCCCATAATATGGTTTAACTTTAAACCTTCTATTTTGAACCCAAATATGTATAACAAACCCACATATCATTTAAATAAAAAGTACCTACAAATATACAAGCTGCTTAAAAAACCTAAGCTAAAACAAAGACAAAGAAATATAAAAATGTGTTTTAGGGAAATGATTTAGGTCCAGAAATGGACAACCAAGTATTTCAAACATTCAAGTATGCAAATGTATCTAGGTAACAGTTGGCCACTACAGATTAACCTGTAACGCCTTGAAAAAATGTACCACTTATCCAAAAATCAGGTGGCAAACAAACGTTTTAAAAGCTCACAGTTTGTAATATGTTCTATTTTGCTGAAGTTTAGACTCCACTTATTCCGTTTTCTCCACTGTGTGCCAGAAGCTATTTAAATGACCAAAAACGCCAGGATGTTCTTTGTTGAAACTGCAGCAAAATCTGTTAGAAAGGGACAAAAACAGGCGATTCACCATTTCATAGTGTAAATACTACATGAAAATGGAAGTCTTTTAAAACTAGAAAGGACGAAAAAAGATATATATATATATATATATATAATCACACCTCAAATCTTTCTTTCACACTCCTTTGTTTTGTAAATGTACCTTTCTGTTCACTGGAAAAACACTCGACCCACCTGTTGACGGAGCTGCATCAGGGGACCCGTCTGTGTTAAAACTGGGTCACAGGCTCCCTTTCATTATCTCTTCCAGTCAGTGTTCAGTTTCTCATGGGTGCTCCTCTCAGATGACCGCCGTTCCTCCCCCTAGAGGTCTTCGTCAGACTTCACCTGATTATCTTCACCTCGGTCAGCATGTCTACATGCCTTCCGTCTGGTATCAAAACCATCTGAAAGGGATCATTTAATTATTTCTGGCGTTAAATGAGCACTGATGCACAGACTGTGCAGAATCCTTTCCACTCATCAACAGCAGTCGTCTCAGATTGCTGCTTCCGACTGCAGCACAGACCCCCATTGTCACTTGGACTGGCTCTGAACTCGGTCTTTCATCCGACTAACAAGGTTGGGGCGGCAGCAGCAACGAAAAAGGGTTCTTTTGTGCACATATGGATCATATTCTGAGTTGTGTGTTAATATTGTAGACCTGAAAGGTTTTCAGTCACCTGGACCGAAACAACAAGTCTTTCAGAAGGATGGAAAAAGTGGTGTCAGTTTACCATCACTTGTTGACAATAAGATGCCTTCTTCCTGCAAAGTAATCCTTCTTTTGGTTTGAAAATATAGTAAATGTGTGTGAAATGTCTTACATCTTCAAAAAAAGTGAAATTAGTCGTAAGTTATGGATGATTTGTTTGGGTCTTTTAATAATAAATCCCAGAGTCCTCTCCGGTTACCGACTTTAATGTTGAATGGGAGTTGCTAAGTAACCGTGCGACCTTCACAGAGATGACCAAAACAGGACTGATACTATCCGGGATGTTTAGAAGCATTCCAGCATCCACAACAATTGAGCTGTAATTTCAAGGTGCTGGCTTACATGGACTTTAATTCAATAAAAATAGAAAAAGTTGGGTTTTCTTTTAGATAAACATATGTTTTCCAGCAAATTGTACCATTTTAAGGTGTAATATTCCCACTTAGTATATATTAAAAATATAATCTGGAATAAATTTGGTAACCTTTATGAGGCAAAACAGTTTTTATATCAAAATATGCGGAAACAATCAACTCTTACCTGGTTTCAGTCTTTTCGTCTCTGTTGCTCTCTCTAACCTGCAGCCTTCACTCTTTATCCCCTCCTCTTTTCTCTGTCACACCTCCACCTCTCCTTTCTTCCCTCCCTCTTTTACCCTACAGTCATTCGAGGTACTTTTTTATGCAGCAAAGTTATTGTAAGACAGAATTGTAATTTGAGTCTCTTAAAAAATAAATTGTTCATCCCACATGTCCACAAAACTTTGTCAGAAGTAAAGTTATTTAAAAACATTTCTTCCCATTCCCTTTAATTGATTAAACAAATGTTGCCAAATGTACTTCAGTTATCAATAATTTTTTTCTGTTTTAAGTTTGTTTTTCCTCATAGTTTTACTTACATTTTAATACACTCCTTTCTGTACTGGAAATGGTAGTATAACTTCTCTAATGAATACTTGAATCTTTATTTAATTTAATTTAACTTGGGAAGAATGGAAGCTATCATTATAAGAATGACATGGGTTGGTTTTTAACAATTGTTGCTGTGAGTTAATTACAAATATTATTGAAGGACATTTTTAAATAGTGATTTAAATAAATAGTATTAGTAAAACTAATACTTTTAAATTCAAGATGCTTAAGAACTGTGTTTTTTGTGAAGTAGTTACTTAATGTTGCCAAAGAAATATTTCTACAAGGTAGTAGTGGATGCAATTTATTTTGGCCCCTAATAGAAACACCACTGTGGAGGTTTAGTTAGTTTGTGCTACTTAAGAGTTTAAAATGAAGAAGATGGATTTACGACTAAACTTTTTTGTAAATCAGCGTGTGCTTCACCAGCCAGGAGACTGCTGACAAAACAAGTTAAAACAAGAATGGAAAAAACTTTTTTCACACCTGGCAGGTGTGATAGACGCTCAAGAACTGTGTTTTCTTGTTATCAAAGTTATATATTTTTGCAAGGCAGTAGTGGATGTAGTTTATTTTTTTACCCCTAGCAGAAATAGAACTGTGGAGGTTTAGTTAAGTTGTACTTCTTCAGAGCTTTAAGTAACAGTCCTATTTCAAGCTGGGTTTGCCATAAAACTGCTTCATAAATCAGGATTTAGCCAACCAGGAGTCTGCTGAAAAAACCTGTTGCATTTCAGTTTGTTGGTCCGTTTCAGTTCAAGGTATCTTTGTACGTACACATCCCTATTAAGGTATACATGTTTATCATAAACATCAATGTCTTAAAAGAGATGTGCAATGTTTGCTTGTACAGTCAAGTTTTACAGGTTCAATTGCAGTGACTTTTTGAGAAATTTAAAAAAAGCACTACAGCAAAAAGCTACATTTTTTATTTAACTCATGTTCTGCAGTGCAACCCATAAGAACCCAGATACATTTTCTTTAGATATACAATTATGTGGAATATACCACAAACCAGGTGGAACACAGAACACATTTCTAATATTTTTGTTTTACACTGATGTCACCATGGGTTCTTATGGGTTAATGTAAATGGCTTTCATTTGATATTATTAGCTTTTGGTCTGTGTACAAATCATGTCTGTCTATGACTCATGAACCTCGTGAAGACTTGTGTCTTGAAATTCAGTTTGAAACTGGCAGTGTTAATGTGGACACTTTGTTTTTTACAATATAAACTCAAAGAAAATTTTGCACCGAATCTCATAATGTTGTTTCCTCAAATATTTTTCCGACGTGCTGATCAAATGGGCAGTGCACCTGTCCACCACAAGGTGTCAGCAAATACAAAGATAAGAGAACATCCTTTTGGATGGTTGTCATGTTAAATTTATTTTGTGTGTGGCAAGGTTCTTAATGAAGGTTTATAAGCAAAGTGTTTAGAAATAAAACTACATAGTTATAATAATCATCATTTTTTTCTTAATTATGATTATTGGAAATCTGAATCCTTTAAACTGAACTAAAAGTAACAATTTGAACAGTTCAGTTAATAAAGAGATTTGAGTCTTATCTGTGGTGTAGTGGGATGTTTTTTCAGAACAAATTCTGACAAAATCAGAGCCAATTAAAGAATCACACTTGCCTAGCCTCCTTGTGTTTTGACTGGAGTTTCAATTACACTTGAAATCTGTGCAAGGTGGCTCCAAATCTACAGGTTTTGCCGCTTCTGTCGACAATCGGGACGAGGAGGGGGGGGACAGAATATCCCAATGCTGTGCTGGTTTGAAAATTGGCCCTGTGATCTTCTGCCTCATTATGGGAATACATTTCCATTACTATAAATGGCTAGATGGAGATTTGAGGTAGTGTTTAATTGAATGTTAAATTGAATATTTACAACAAAGTTTAAGATTTTGTAAGTTCATTTTCCAGATTCATCCTAACTTTTAAAGTTACAAATTAGGCACCACATGGACATAGTTGTTGCTTTTTGAGGATCTGTTGCTTAGAACCGGTGAGATCTCGCCAATTATCGTTAACTCAAAAACACACACACACAGTTGCACAGGGAGCCTTGCCCTCTGGACACCAATGTCGCTGGATGTCACGCGGGGTCCTAAAGGCTGTCTCTCTGGTGTTGTGACTGATTATTTCCATCTTCCGCTCTGTCAGGAGAGATGGAAAATTATACGGGCCTAAGGTGGCTCTGGGTTATTGATATCACTGTTAAAACTCTTCAATCCAGCTGCTCGCCTCGCCTACAATTAAATCTCCACGCTGCTTCCAGCCCGTCGCCGTGGCAGAGAGTAATGGGCCCAATAGTTACTGTAACAAAACAATAATGTGATTCAGCATGGCAGTGTAACAACCACATATGTATATATTTATCTGTGCAGTGTGTGACAGCAAGGTTAATGGGTTTTTATTACCAAACGGCAACAACAGAGCAACTCTGTTGAGCAGACTTGTTGCTAACAAACAATTAAAAATTAAGTCTGTACGCTCCCGTTGAAAGACGGTCAAAAAAGATATTGCACGCTTCTCCTCCACAGCAATATTAGATGATGAATATGGTAATGGTCCTCATTCTTGTGGGACTATCTCCTTTCAAAGGGGAAGATCTGGATCGGCTGTTAGATTCGATTAATTCCTCTTCACGCCACTCCTCATTTTTGAACCACCCCCTTCGCCTTTACTCAAACACCCCCCTGCACACACACACACACACATCCTCTCTAACACTTTCAGGCCTATAATATTAGATGAACAATCGCAGAAACAAAACGAGCTGGAACAACCAAGATGGGAACAGATGGCACATAATTGCCTGGCGGAGGAAGCCAGGGAGTCAATTTTTACCCGTCCTGGGGGAGTTGCAGTTGCAAGGAGAGGGAAAAAAAAGTGCAGGTGCATTTGTTTTGATCATCCGTGGCCTAGAGGAAGCATCTGAGAAATATTCATCAGACGCACATTAGAGAGGGGAGTTTAAAAGAAGAGTAGTGGGTGAGACCTGGGATGGAGAAGGGGGAGCCTTTGTTGGGAGACGGCAGAGATGGGCGACTGAGTCGACAGCAACAGATGCATCACAAATTAATGTCACGCAAAAGTGTTGCAGAAGCTGTCAAACTAGGGGGAAATGGAAGTGTGTCCCGAAATTTGCTGATCTGATTTCGAAGGTTTGATAATGAAGGAGCTCTGCAAGTAGAATCAGAATATTTTGGACATACTATTCGTCAGTTTTTTTTATTTGTTGAACTTCTTTGTTGTAAAATACTTAAATGTTCTTTTTTTAACATATTTTTTTGTAAAAGAAATATGTAAAAGATCGATAAATGCAAAAAACACCTCTTAAAAACTTACTCTGATACAAATTTTGTTTTTGGTGTTTTTACCATGTTTTTGTAGCATTTTCTGAAATTGGAGCAGTTGAAAAATTATTGATTGAAAAAAATTGTGTTTGTCACATAGAAAATACATTGGGCGGGCCAAAGCTGCCTGCTCAGCTCCATTCTGATGCATCCACATGTAGACTATTAGATCCATGTTTCCTCATCCGAGCTGGGATCTGGCTCAAAACTGTATGGCTGGATAGCTCTATTATTGCTCGCCATATTTGTTGCACCACTAATGTTAGGAAGGGGCTTTAAGGGTCTGTAAGCTAGCTGGAGAGCTTGTAAACAGAGAACTCTCAGCGTAGGGGCAAGAGTAGTTGGTGTATCAACAGTCCCACCCACAACTCAGAGGTGATTTTCTAATGAACTGCTGTCGCTCTGCAGAAACTATGTCCTATATACAGACAGATTTTTATGTGCTGACTAAAAACGGCATAATTAAATTTAAAAGACCATTGGGAAAGCTTTTAACATAGATCAAAAGACGATTGGAGTCGGAGTTTGAAAGCATCTTGATTATTTTTTTCCCCTATCTGTCCCAATTACAGATACGAACCGGAAACATCAAGTTTATTCACCACAAAAAAATTGATTAACATATTGCCCTTAAACATGGATCAAATTCATTAATTTTTGTGTAATATTTTTATTGTAGTGTTTTAATCTGTTAAAAAAAAATAAGATACCCTTACCATGAGCCTTTAGCCTAATGCTCAACTAGCTAGCCTAATGCTAGTTAAGCTGCTGGCAGCAAATCCTCCTGCTAAAACTCTACACAATCCTGTTACAATGCACTGCAGTGTTGGACACAATGACGTGTTGTTGATCATTTAAAAAAACATTCAAAGTACATCGTTGGGCAAGTTTTTACCCCTGGTGCTATCCAAGGCACTTTAACATTTGGAGTGGGGTCATCTGGACCCCACTAGACAGTCCGCTGAACCTTTTTTCTTCAGTGATTTGGGATCTTCAGTGGTGTCCATGGATTACATGAAATCTTTCCAGCTTTATCCACTTTTGTCATGGTAGGGAGAACACGTCAATGTAAGGGTGGGGTCATCTGGACCCCAGAAGATAGAACAAGGGTTACAGTACCACAAAGTTCTGTGTAAGTTACAAATCATATTTAGTAAAATGGCTTTATACAATTATTGTTTGTCTGTTGATATCTCCAATGCCTACATCCCCACCACCCCTCAGTAAAATCCTGAAGGAACAAAGTAAGAATGGAAAATGAACCAACGGATGGACATTATCAGAGTAAAAATGTATTAAGAAATAACACATTCAAAAAGGTAACAGCTCAAAACAATACTTCCCACTTTCTATGATGAAAGACTCAATGTGTGCTTCATTAACCGGCACCCAAGTGTTCACAAATTAGGTTTATTACATCTTTGTACAAATAAGAGCATCAAGGATATTTTCAAGGCTACTATCAAAATCATCAAATAAATTAAATTTACATAAAAAAACCCCTTCCAAATTGAGCTCTGTGTGAAAGCAACATGCTTTTGGTTTTCCATTTTCATGTTTAGATCACAGATGGTCAATGTAGCACAGAGGATGCGTGCAAATATTCTCCTACTGTTTATAAAAGCATACATCATATATTTTAATTTACTCTCTTTATTGTACTTTTTTTGTGTAAATATTCTACCCACCTAAAACTTCAATCATGGATATTTGTAATCAACTTGATGCCCAAATTCTGTTTGTACCTGTCCACTTGCTTTTGGGCATTTCTTTTAGAGGCATCTAAAAAAATGACAAAAAAAATATCGAAAATGTGCAAAAATAGGTTATACTTCCATTTAATTTAGGTTTTTTCTTGGTTCCTTAAGGCATAAACAATAGGGTTCATTCTTAACAATTTAACCGTAATAGGGCATGTTGAGCACGTCTGCTCACAAGACTAAATTTTGATTTTAACAGTTGTAGTGCAGAAAGAAAAGAGAAATGTCATTTAGAAATGAAAACAAAAACATTTAGGTTACTTGAAGAAGATAACTACACAGCTAGATCTATGCTGATTTAGCTATTTGGCTAGCCCCCCCTCCCAAATGTGTACTGCGCAGTTGACCCATAAGTGCATGCTCCTTGCGTCTTCCTTAGAGGTTTGACATTTTTTCACCAAAAATCCGTATTTAACCGTAAAGGCAGTTGTGGCAAAGGCTTTACGAATGTCTGTAACATGGCTAACCATATGAGAGTGTTAACTGTTAAGTGCGTGCAACTTGCATTATCCTAATGAATATTTCCCCATACACTAACCACATGGATGACAATCGTACATTCAATTTTTAATGAGCCTAAAGGGAACTGTAACTACACCTACACTCCTGTTAATGTTACATTCACACCAGCTAAAATACCACTTCCAACAAAAAGTCTATGCAAGCAGCCAAAAATGCCTGTTTCCGACTTCTGTGTTCAAAGCTCTCGCATTTACGCATAGCTACGCAAATTTTTAAGTCTATTTTTGGGCTCTTCATATAAAAAGCGTTACTATTGAACGAGCACTGAAAGTTAAGCCAGTGGAAGTTTGACCAATTAGTATATGTTTAAAGCATGTTCATAACCTGCGTTCTGGGTGTTCTTGAACACGTTTCACAGGTCCGGTGTCTACATAGCATATGATATACCTTCCACCGGACGCTCCTCTCTATGACCCTCCTCGGGCCCTGACAACCGAAACTCCACAGCAACCATACAGGTCAAACCCTGTAAGGTGCATTTGACTATACCTTTAGGTCTTTCAAAGAAATAGAGTAAAATATCCATTTTTACTGTTACTGTTCTTTTTAGTGGTTGGTTGAAACTTCTTCCTTAAACTTTTAAACAATTCTAGGAGAATTATTTCGGGCACACCAAGATGCAGAGCCCATTTATAAATAAGCAAACCAATATAACACAACGAACATACACATGAGAAAAAAATCAGTCAGCAAAATTAAGATTTGATTTTAGAATAATTTTAAAAGCAGGTAATGATGATCTGGGGAGGAAAAGCACATTCCAAAGCCTAGAACCACCAACTTCCATCTCATATAGAACTTGGAATAAAGCTTACATTGTTTGCGACATATTGGATTTGTTGTCGTTTTTTTGCCAACATGTCATTTTTTAGGATGCTTGTTGACATGAAAGTTTCTTAATCAATTCTGTCCTGGTTTTTCAGTCTTCACCACAAAGCTGGCTAACACCATTCGCCTGCACCCACTTCATCCTTGGACATGAATCAGTCACATATTGTACCGAGATGAATTCCTGTTCATCTGTCCTCTGAGCACTGACCACATCTGTTCAATTACCAGCATGGAAAGTGCATTACCATTGGCTTTGTTGTTGGAGATGCTTGATTTTCTTAGTAAAAAGCGGATGAATTTAAAATGCCCCAATCCCCTCTGTTGTGAATCTCTTCAGCGGACCGAGGCCCCGGATCAGAATAAGCATTTTGATGAGCTGTACACGTCTCTTCTTTTTACAATCCCCAAACTTGCGCTGGCTGCCCAATATGAAACTAATAAATTACAGCCCCCGTCTCCCACATAACTCACTGATAAATAAAAAAAAAGGGTCTGCCATAGTGTGCAGCTGTGACCCAGGGTTACCTAGCAACAGGTCATGCCCAGACGTGATGCACAAGGTAGAGATACACCTCTAAGGAGCAGAAGAGGACAGGAGGGATGGAGGTGGAGGAGGGAGGGATGGGTCTCATCCTCACTCTCTATGACCCTTGACTGATAGAAAAACGCACTCAGAGGAAACGGTGTTTGATTGACAGGGATATTTGAGGAACCTGAGACTCCTAGCTTTCTGCATTGCGGTCTTTAGGCTGGACTCTTTTGCCTTTATGTCTTGTCTTATGTCGCTAAGAAGACGTTGTTAGGAACTGTCATTATGTTTTTTGCAAAACTGATCAACAGAATGGTTGAATAAAAAAAAGTCTGATAAAGCAGAAAGAAAAAGTAGAATTAATTGAAATTGGGTTTTTGATGTGCCACAAAGAAAAACAAACAGGCTTTCTACTTTGCAATCCTCTCTAAACAACTTGCCCGCTCTTCTATCTGCTGTTTGCATGGATTAAAACACACATTTACCACACTGAAGTACACAATCAGCCTTCCAACCTTGGCGCCGGGAGAATTCGCTGATGAAAACCCTAACTGACAGGTCTAAAAAGATTGAGCAATAGCACTAGAGACGCACAACCACAGAGGTGTACAATGTCTTTGCCAGAACACTATGGCATGGAAATGAGTGTTCGCTGCACCCCCCCCATTTCCCTCCTCCGCCCTTCCTCTGTTGCCTGTGCGACAAACCCTCTAGGGGACTCTGCAGCTGTGTGGGGTTAGCACATGGTCGAGTTAGGGGCCACACACACAAACAAACACACTCTCAGGCTGAAAAATAGACTTCTGTCTTCGTAAATATGCCATATTTATGTTCAGTAAACTGTTGTTTAAATAAGAAAATGACCGTTGGGATCATTTCAAAAAGTTAAGGCCATTTTACAAACCCACCAATATGATCTTAAATATGTTCTATTCATTAACTTGCAGTAAAAAAAACATTCTGCATTCACTAAACCTTTGTTGTAGACCTTAAATTTTCTCTTGGGTAACATTTGAAGTCCCACTCCGATCATCTTTCGATCTCTTTTCACAGCCTTACCAGTGGTTTTCAAATTATAATATTGTTTTCAGGCAAAATTTAAAAAACTGTTATTTTCTAGGACTGTTGGCATGGAATAAGCCTTCCCCATTTCCCATCATCCCTTTGTTTACAAACTCTCCCGCTAGCTTATAGACCCTCACAACATCAACCTAACATTATCGCTGCAACAAAAAATAGTGAACTATATTGGAGTGATCCAGCTCTACAGTTTTGAGCCAGATACCAGCTCAGACGGGGAAAACAAAGACATACATGGATTTAGTCGTCTGTGAATGCATCCGAATGGCTTGTGGCCCGCTGACCCTAGCACCTACATCACTACATCACTGCTATAGGCTTTTTCCAACTGCATTTTTTTCACAAAAAATTGAAAAAAGAAATGAAGTTTTAATCAGAATCAGAATATGAAATCCACTAAAAGCACCACTAAAAATGGTAATGCAAAGTGAAAAAAACTATTTGTCAGTGGCAGATGGTTGCACCCACAAAGAGTGAAATGTGAAAGCCTGAGCAAGGTTGAAGGTTTTCTTTTCCACGGACACGCTGCACGTGGGAGGTTGTAGCGAACACTACCAGGGTCCCCACTCTAGCAAGCAAGCTGTTTTTGAGGCGACAAGGTTCAATTCAATTTTATTTATATAGCCCAATATTACAACAATAGCTGTCTCAGTACCGGTATGGGCTTCATACCTGTAATTGTATAATACGATACCATCGTCCATCGTGATGGGTGAGTGACATCCCGATGGAGAGACACCATTATGATGCCACGCCCCCGCCACGTTGCGAGTCGACACCATAAGCCGCGGTTACATGTGCCAAATATCTTGATGGGATCAATGGTCGGATTAAAATCCAACCGTGTACATGGGCCCAGAAAAATGTTTTCAGAATATGACAAACGTTCACATGGGTCACACTTTCGGTCGGAATAAATCATTCGCACATGCGCAGTAGGGTTTGACAAACCGGAAGAGGATATAAGTTCCGCCGAGCGGCTATTTTTTTTCAATACAAAATTCAATACAAAACGATGTTAAACAGCGCCGAGCAGCTATATGTCAGCTCGGTAATATACAAGACGATCTTCTAAAAGTGCTTTTAATAATGTTACGGTTATTATGAAACACCTGTTCGCTCATCATTTGAATTTTAATCCGTTTGGTCAGTGCTTTTTCTGAACGAAGCCGGAAAGAAGCCAGGATTAGCTGTATGCTAACACGGGCTAACAACATTAGCTTTGGGTGGTGCTGCAATTTGCATCCTGGCTGCACGTAAATATGTGGGAATAAATTCAGCCTTTATTTTGTCGGGACACAACTGGAAACACAAATCCACGTGATTGTTTGAACGGTTTCTAAGGACTGAGCGACATTTCTGCTTTGAAGCTCAAACCGACGCTGTGTGTGTGCGCTTACGATCCGAGCTGTGCTCAGACACACACTTAGACCCGGTTCTGAGTTTGATAGCTCGTACCCCTAAAGCTGCGGGACGGATCGCAGTCTTAAATCTCCCACACATACCGCTCATGTAACAAAGCAGCCCCCCCCCCATTCCCATCAAACACAAAGCTGTAAGTCCGTGCTCCGCTGTTCCACTTGACTGATTAAGTGCGGGAGCGGACCACTTCTTTTCTAGTTTGTTTGTTACTTTTTTTGTTAAAGTCACTTCCCTCAGTTTATACTGGATCATCGCGGATGAGTCATTAGTTGGGAAATAAGATAAATAAAGTAATAACGTAAAATAACGAATAGCAATTATATAAGAACGAAAAATTTAAAAATAGCCCCCCCACGACGATATCATCGTCCATCCCGATGGTTGACAGCAAACCTAGTCAACAGCCAATTTAGGGGACATCGCCCAACCCTACATGAAGGCATACAATTCAATAGGTAATTGCTAAACTAAACAGACTAAGCTAAACTTGGCATCGCTGCCCGTATACCCTCCTTCTCAGTAGGAAAAAAAATCCTAAAAAAATAACGATTTCGGAAAAAAAAGAAGAAACCTCAGGGGTGCCCACATGGAGAGATCCTCCCCATGACGCACAGGCGATTTACCAGAATTAGAATTAGCTTATCTAACACTACAACTACATGTTTAAATAGTCCAGCAGATGGGCTTCATCCATCCAAGGTTCAACACTTGTACAGTGTTTTGAGTCTAAAATGCTATGTTTATGTACTAATAGCTCAAAAACCACACAGTAAAAGTACACAAATCTTTGTGAGATGACAGTGCAGGACGTTCAGACCAAGAATATACTAGTGAAGGCCTGGAATTATGCACCAGTCACCTTAATCATCTTCCAAGTTGACAACTTGTAGTATATCTTCTGTCAAAAATACTGCTTATGTACTGGTAAATCCAAAACTACACAGTAAGAGTACACAATTCTTTGTGAGGAGTTGGCTTTGTTGTGTTTATTATTATTTTTATAGGAATATATAATTAAAAAAGAAGAGACGTTTTATTAAAACCTGCAGCACTCATAAGTGTTAACCCCTGTACATGTGACCTACGTGCAATGTATTGTGGGTACAAATAAAAAAGGCCTCACCAAGTTTTATAGGTTGGTGAATTGTAGTGAGGAAATGCACTTGCCCAGCAATATGATAGACAGAGTACTAGCTCAGTTTTTTTTGTGTGTTTTTACTACTTTCTTGTCAGTAGCTTTTTCCAAACAGTTTGGTTCTCTTCAGCCTTTGGTATTTTCTCACCAAGCAAACCAGATTTTGGGGGCCAATTTATCGACGTTACTTCCCACAAAACTGCTAAGAAGAAACCAATCTGAAACTAAACCTCATTTGTCTTGGATCATTCTTTTATCAATGTTTACACCCTCGTTTATACTTCGTAGAATCATCTCTTTTATTCATCTTTGAGTGCATTTATCGTTTCCCCTCTCAAACCGTCACCCATACAGCAACTGCATGGGGGGGGGGGGGGTCACAGACAGCAGATGTGCAACTCTCATGTAGTTAGCGGACAGCTTACAAATAGTAATAGTTCACAGCTCCCAAGCATGACGCACACCATCAGATGCTGGTATGAGTGAAACGGGCATCCATCACAGATGCTAACAACTCTGATTAAAAATACATAATCTCCAAACGGCCCCCTGGTACCACTGTCAAGCCATTTTGGGTCTAATTGCAATTGGTCTCCGTTATGATCAAAGGCAAGTCACACCTGCTCGCTTTCCGCTTTCGTTCCGCTGATTATACTTTCAAATTTCATCAACGTCAAGTGGATAGATTTGAAATTGTGGCATAAACCCGTGTATTGGTGGTCAGCGCCTTCTTATTTCAGCTCTGGACTTTGAGCTCCTGTTCTGCCATTATCGTTTAAATCGAATCCAGACTTTTTTGTTTGGCGGAAAAGAATAGAGGAGGTTGACCGATAACCGTGAAAGACAGTAAAACTTGTTCCTGACACAAACACTGCGTAGAACAGACAGTGAAACTGCTTCTCCCTGTTTTTTCCCTTTTACCTCCCCACCACCTGTATCTCCTGGGGAGTGTGTGACTGACAGAGCATCAAGAGGAGCTGTACCAAGCCTTCACTTGGAAGGTTTTGCACCCAGCGCTCACCCAATTTACACCTCTCCATTCCCTGCAAACCCCACCCTGCATCCCCTGGTGTCAGTACCATGCTAACCATCACCTCCCTGCTGGCATGACCACGAGTGTGTGTGTTTGTGTCAGAGGAAACGAGTGTGTTTGAATGTCTGTGAAAAGCAAGTGCAAGAGCATGTGTATTGTCCTTGGGGACGGCAGTATTAGACCTTTAAACAGGGTTCCCCTTTTGGGTTTGCAGTTGGACTTGCAATAGATAAAAAAATAGTTTTATTTCATAATATATTCTCTAAAAAAAAAATGTAAATTTGTATAATATTTCTGTTAAGTCTTCAAGAATCTCTTCAATTGTCTCTTAACCTTTCATATATTATTGCTGTAAATTAAAATACATAGAATGTGTCTTTTGGTTTGATTGATATAAGGGTTTTAGATGGGAACCTTTTTGTCTTCCTATAGTAACAATACAGAAAGGTACATATTGGGTTTAGCCTCTGTTACTGCTGTTTTCGCTGTCTATCAAGTGCTGAGTACATTTTTATTTTTATTTTAATTGGGGGTTAAAGGGTTTGAGTACCATTTCTGTTCCTAAATGTCTTAGTTTTTGTTGAAAATTTCCAAACTTTTTTCAATTTTATAGTTTTGCCCTTTTTTCTTTTTACACAGTGGCCATCCTAACAATTCAGGATGTCAGCGTTGAGCTTTTGTTTGTTGCCATTAAAGGCAGATTGTTAGTTTTGTTGCTTTACAAAATGGGTTTCATTGGGTTCAAGCTTGACTTGTCATAGTTGATGTTTTTTAATTGCATTTTTCTTTGACCAAATGGTCCAACTGGAATAAAACAGACTTATGGTTATGGTCAACAACCAAAGCAGGTTTCTGCTGGATGCAGGTCATTTGAACAAAATTAATGTCACGTTCTTGGTCCAGACATGGGTGCTAAATTATATCTTTACTGTCATTCTATCAAAGTTAAAACACTATAATTATAATGTTTTTGCGATTTAGTAAGACTTCTAAGGGGGTAGAGCAGATTGGATGGACATTTTAAATTGGCTTTTGTAAAAACAAAACCTGAGGTCTAAATAAAACTTGAGGCGTTTTATTCAATACTGTTTCTATAGGAAACCAAAAATGGAAACAAAAGCAGCCTAAACAAAAAGAGAATGTGACTATTTGCACGTAATTTTCTAAATTCGTGCAGCCAGTGGTGAACTCTTTTCTTGGCTTCATGGACAGGGAAGAAGGGTTAGGGTTATGGTTAGGTTAATATGTACGACCAACAACAAATTAACCTTGGTCACACTTAAAATACCTACATGTATTACGTGTGGCCTACATGAATTTCCGTCGGTTTTTGTGCTTGATTGCACGTGGATACGTGCAAATAGCAGCCCAAAAAAAAAGGTGGATTCAGATAACCACCCGGGATGGTGCAGGTGACACCTAAACAATGCTTTCTTTCAAACACTATAACTCTGTTTATGCAAATAATGTAAGCCTGCTGAGTTGCATGTCGGCTCTACTAATGTAAAGTGTGGCATAACGCCGCGAAGCCGCTTTTGTCCACGACTGATTTCTGTTGATTGTATGAACAATTCACTCCTTTAAGGTGCTGCATATTAGTACAAATCTGCTTTTCTCTGCATTTAAATCTGCTGGAATTGCGTTAATTCCATCAACGGTTGAGGAGTTATGGCAGTCAAAAAGGTTAAAGACAGTTTATTTATAATCCACAAGTTCAGAACCCGGTTTTAGGGTGCTGCACAAAAGGAATAACAAACTTTAAATAAGATTTAGACTATTATAATCTATTTCATTTCAGATCATTCTAACGAGGCCAGATTGTCTTGATTTTATAACCCATAGGTTGCATCGAATGGTTTTTGATAAACAGTAAACCCTTGTTTTTCGCGGGGGTTACGTTCCAGAAAGAGACCGTGATAGGCAAAAACTGTGAAGTAGAAACCTCTATTTTTTTTTACAATTATGATACAATTAAATACTCTATTATACATTGAAAAGAAAGAACAAACCATTTTACAGGCTCAAGCATTTGTTTCACAAATTAAAGTACTTTAGAAACGTTTTTTTTTTCAACAAATAAATTCTGTACTGTCAAATAATAGTTTTAATCATCAATGTGAACAGAAGGCTTCAAATTGCGGAGATTAGCCCCGCCCACCGCGACCCGACTAATTGAATTAAACGGGAGAAAATATAAAATGATGATTATGAAAAAATACAAAGTACAGTCGGACAAATAGTGACTCAGGTGTATTTCACTGCTCTCCAGACTGAGCCGCTGCATCCTGACTCCGCTCTGCAGTGTTTTCTTCTTATGAAGCCCGCGGTGCAGCTGTGTTTGTTCAGGAGAAGAACATAGTGATCGGTAGCTGGTGTCGCTCTTTTTTCTTCTTCGCAAAAACATCTTTATACACCGACATGCCAACATCAAGAGAATTTGCAGGTACATAATGTAAATTTGGCAAGCTGTTTTACGTACGTGTACATATTAAACTGCAACGTTATTGACACACAGGTAGAGAAGAAGCGGAGTGACTTTTTAGCCAATCAGAATGCAGAACACAATGCACGATGCAAATCCGTGTAGTAGCGAAAGTAAACCGTGTTATAGCGAGGGATCACTGTATGGAATTTGGTTTGTCAAGTGTAAAAGTTATTGGTCTTGTGTGTAACCAACATGTCTCCAACATTTAATGCTGCTGAAAGAGTGCAAACCATTGCCTGTAAGGGGATCTAATTAGTTATTTCAGTATTTTTTTCCAATTTTCCAACAACAAAAAAGTACTTCCTGTACACCAAAGGAGCATATTTAAAAATCTGTTGAGGTTTTCATTGGCAAATACATGCACACCTTAAGAGCAAAAAACGAGCTCAAAACAAACGTAAAACTTCAGAACTCATGAATACATCATCTATCAGTAACATTGCATTGAACCAAACAGACAAGCCATAAAAGGTGCCCAGCTGTCAGCTGCGGCGCAAAAATGAAAGCCTGATTTTTACAGTGACACGGCTGAATTTTGCAATTACTGGTAAAGAATCGATTTAAGATTGGCACGTGTGTCCGAAGAGCTGAACACAGCAAAAAGAGTCATCAGAAAAGTCCAAAAAAGTTTGGACACCTATTGCTTCACAGGGCCGGGGGTCATGTCCCATTAGGTCTTGGGTTAGAAAGGGCCTTTCCCTGCTCCCAGAATCCACCTCAACTCACAGGAACGCATAATAAAGCAAGCAGAAGAAAAGATAATAAAAATTAATTGTTGAAAAATGTACTGACAGCTATTGAAACGATGTACCTACTGTATGTAAGGCCTGTTTAAACATCTTGACCGGATTAGAGTGGAGTTAAACTGCTTTGCGGGCGCAGTTAATTGAAGCGGATGAGGTTTTTAATAAAGCGTGCAGTGTTAGCAGCTGACAAATGGCTCTGCTGACACACATGGGAAATTGCATTTAATGGCATCAGGTATGTGCTTTGCTGAAGCTCATCACATTACACTGGTGGGTGCACACATGCACGTTTGTACTCGCACCTGCATAGGCGCCCTTTCACGCGTACTCCCAGCTTTATTCGTCCCATCTTCGTGTGAGGAAATGTGTGTGTGATGGCCCACTTACACGCACCAACGCATTAATTTACGCTTACCTGAGCCACTCAAGGTGTTTTCCCTCAAGAATCTTGATGACGGTTCACTGGGATGGCTCATCTGGAGCGGAATGGCCGTGTAGGCCGGTTGTTTGGTGCGGACCGAAAGGCCCGCGGAATAACTATTTGAACACGCTCAGAACGAACTTTTAACAACATATTTGGCTTAATTTGACAAGAAATCCTTTGGAGATCACAGGTGCAGAGTGGAAGTAGCTGAGATAGCAGCAGAACATTTAAGGAGAAGTGTGTGGGATTTCATAACAGTATCCGTGCCCCTCATCTATGGACGTTCTTCGGTGTCATCAGATTTTTTGGTAAATATTAAAGGAAATTACATTTTAAACTACTTCTGTTTCACAAAGTCATAGATGTCATCAAATGTTTTGTCTTTCAAGTTAAGACTTAAAAAAACTTTTTTTTTTGGTGATATTATTGATATTCCAGATAAGAAAACGTTAGAAACATTTAACGCTTACATTCAGAGCATAGGATTTGGTGATTATTTATCTGACCAGAAAGAGAAACAAATGCTTGAGAAGTCAAAGCAAAATAAAATAAAAAGCAACCCCTGATTTAATAAAAAAACAACAAAAAACACATATTTTCTAAATTATCAGTGAAAAATGTTTAAAGCCCCTCTACAACAAAATTTAGTTTTTCTTATTTTTATTTAACATACTCGTGTCTTTATTTAGCATGGAGGATATATAAATATGGAAGATTGAACTAAAAATGACATTTCTGAATATTTCTTTATTCAAATCATTGTGAATCAGGGAGAACGTTTGAACAGACGGGTGATGGGTAGTGGGGAGGGGCTAGCTCCTCACCAACAGTCGTGCTTTCATCTCAGAGGCAAAATTCTAATGAACAACTGCCGCTTTGCAAAAACTATGTCCTAGAAAATGACAGTTTATTTTAATTTTTATTTTGGGTAAAATCGGCACAACCATAATCAAAAGACTACTAGGGACACTTTGAAAATAGATCAAAAGATGATGGGAGTGGGACTATAACACAATTCTCTATAGTTTTATTAAATATGTGTGTCTTCATTTGTCAATTCATGTTTTTGCTGTATGACAAGGTACGCAGTTCAAGCAATATGCACAGCAAGCTAATAAAAATGAAAAAATGATGCGTTAGTTTTGATTTATAGATTGTGGCTATCTTCTAAAAAAAAGTTCAAGTACAACACATTCTGGAGTTCCTTCAAATTTGTTATAAAATATTGACCTAATGTTCAAAATCAACATCTGTAGCTACCTGAAGTCTGCATTAAAAGACAAATGAAGTAATGTTGTCTACACTTGTTATCCTATACAAATCTATCATTCCTTCATTTCCTTTTTCATTAGCCTTTGGTTTTTGTTGTAAAATAAGTATTTACTCTTGTAAAATAGTGATTTTAGTGGTGTCCAAAGCCTGCGTTTGAATACTGTTTAGGATTTAGATTAATCAGTAATATATGTGAAATCAGAAGTCCCCTACAAATCCATCTCCTGTATAACTTGAGCCTTTCCTTTTTATGGATCTTGTTTGAAACTTACAATTTTATCCGTGTCTGAAATCAATGTTTGCAACCATTGAAAATCTGGATTTGAAGGGTTTTTAGGCCATTTTTCTTCGTTTTTGAGTTCTTTGAATTAGAATAATTGACTTAAATATTATTCTAATTCAAAGAAATCTTCAAAACCATGTATTATCACAAATCAGTCTTTTTTTTCAATAAACTTTTTTTTTCATTTAAATAAATGACTTTTTCCTCACAAAAAATCATCTGGAGCCATTTAGTGTCTTCATGTTAGGCTGATTTGTAATTTAGGTCTCCTACCTATCCTACTTATCCAACTTTTACCTTTTCCATTGAGTCCTTTCCTTTTAGTTGTTCATGAATTATTTATCTGTCACCAAAAGCTGCTGTAACAATCTGGAGTCTCCATCGGGAGACTAGTTTGGATTTAGTGTGAAAGCTAATGTTTAAACCAATAATCCTTTACAAATCCATCTACTCTTCTTTTATGCTTGTTTTAAATTATGAAGTTTAATTGTTTGAAAGACTGATGTGGTGATTGAGACAAAACGAAAGAAATAAAAAAAAAACCCTACTTATCAGTTTTTCCCGCAAGCAAACTTTTAAAATAATTTTTTATTTTGAATAAGTGACTAACTTGGGTAATAATAAATCAGAGCTTTTCTTTTCCTTACACCTGCAACAATTCATTTGAACAACAATCAAGTCTTAGCATCGGAAAAAGAGGTTATCTACATGCAGTATTTTCTTTAAAATCATATAACTCACAACTGAGCCTTTTTTATTCCAGTTAACCCTCATTTGTGTTGTAAAATACTGTTTTTAGCTTTGTCCAATGTCAATGGCGACAGAATTTCACAATTGCATTTTACCTAATAGGATCGCAACTAGAGTTGTTTCAATTAAATGTCCCTAAAGCTACATACAGCACACGCCGCCTCGGCAACACGCGTTCAAGCGACCGCTTCCAATGAAAAGTCTACGTAAAACTGCGTTTGGCGCATTCTTCAGCGCGCGTCACATGCCCGATTTGGACGTAGTATATACCAATCCATGTCCTTCACAAAGACACATTTCTTTTCCCAAATATTGAAAAGCTAAAGTGGTTCACACATCAGAAGAAATACATCTTTTTTTTGATTGACAAAAACAGCCACTAGTTAGGTAGACTTAAGGTATAGTCACATGGTTCTGTATGGTGGCGTAGGCCCGTATGGGTGCTGCGGGTTTTTGGGTTGGTGAAGCCTGTGGAGGGTCGTTGAGAAGATTGGCTGGTACGAGGGACATCTTAAGGAAAGCGCAGATAGAACGTACAATTGTCATGTGCTGTAAGTGTATCGTAAAATATACGTAAGGCAAAAGCAGCACACTCTTATGACGTACGGATGATACTTTCGTACAAAGCCCTTACGTCACACTCTAGTTGTTAGTAAAGCATTAGTCACAAATGCCTGCATGGCTAGATACCGGATGTCTGCAAACAAACTATGGGCAAACCTGCATGGTACACGCAAGAAGTACGCAGTTATCATGTGAACAGCACCTACGGGTTCCTTGTGCAGTCCGCAGGATTTGATGGGTGGTTGAAAAGTTAAAAGTTCAGCATGATACTGCTGCGCCTCTGCTACTTCCCCTTTATTTTTTTACCTTTTAGTGTTGTATAAGTGTTCGCTATGACCTGTCACTCAAAGCATGCACTTAGAAAAAGAATTTGCATGAATATCTAAGCTCTCTATGCACCTGCCTGTCCTGTACAGGTTTGCCTAATTTTTCCCCACAAACAGGTCGGATCCACGTTGTGACTAAGCCATTACTAACACAGTCTGAAGGGTAGTGTATTTGAGTGACCTAGCTCAAAGGGGTTTAATCAATGCTTTTCATTTAAACATTGAAAATTCTGGCCTGAGATCAAAGCATGTGTACAATCCTTTTCCCCCCACTCTGACGGTGTTTACAAAAAAATGGGAAATAACTTCTGCTCGCCATTTCCTGTTTGTTGTCTCTACATTCTTAACCATTGTTAGGCCTTTATATTGAAACGTAGAAATAAAGTCGACTATACCAGCAACTTTAAGGTTCATCTTTAAAACCCTTTTACTGTCTTGAGTATTAAGAAAATGTAAACTTCTAAGAGATGTATTTGTGAGGAAAAAACAGAACTTTGTGGTGGCTGATATTTAATAACGAGGTGGGATTTTCAGGGGTTTAAAATGCTCATCATTTTATAGCAACATAAAGGGAACGAAAGGGGGAAAATATGTAAAAAACGAAACCAAAAAAACATTTGGCATTAGAAATTATGACCAATAGCTTTTAGTTTTTTATGTTTATTTTTTACTTTTTTATTTCTTGTTGATAACTTCAAGGCAAGAACCTGTCAGTTTAGACAACAAAGCCACGTGAATTATTTCAAGTGATATGTCGGGAGACTACTGCGTGGATGCCCTTCAGGAGTTGTCAGTTTGATATCTCACCCAGTAGTGGTTATATACAAGCATAAACACACACACTCACCCACACACACACACACACATGCACAATATTCAAAATGTGGGTCTGTAAGAAATTCCTCATATGAGGACAATTAGACTGTCTCATTTTTCCCTAATATCAATCACACAGCTCATGAATAAAGACAATTAGGTCCACACCAACCCATACAATTGCATCTGCCCTTTGAGCCCCCCTCCGATCTGGGAGCGATGCCTCTCGGGTATACAGCGCTCTCATCACCGCGACTCAGTGTGAGCCAGCGCAGTCAATAATAGGAGACAAAATAGTGTAGGCAAGGGCCCGGTTTCAGACTAGATCAGATCCTCCGGACGCGTGTCACTCTTCATTAGGGAGGCGGGGTAGTAGGGGACGCCCTTAAGGTGAGGATGGCCACAGAGAGGAGTCGAGTGTGTGTGTGTGTGTGTGTGTGGGGGGGGGGGGGTCAGGGAGGGGTGGGGCTCGAGCGGCAGCTGTGGAACAATGACAGAATCTGTGTCCGAGGGGCCCTCGGGCCAAACACCAGCTCTCCCGCACCCTCAACTGATCCCTCGCCTCTAGAACCAAAGATGGGAAGAGGAAATGAAGACAGAAATAGACCAGTCACACTCAGTGGACTTTGTATCCAGACTTGCTGTGCTGCAGACATGCTGACATTGATGGAACACATCACATCAATGTGTCTAATGTCATATTCATAGAAATGTGATTGGTTTACCTCAGGCATGGGTGGCTTCCCCAACAGCACAGCAGCTTGGATAATGTCAAGTATTAATCTTTTATAGCCTCCATTAAATTAAGCACTTTGATTCACCTATTATTAATTTATACTGATTGCTGGAGCGTTGGTCTACATGCAGTTACTAAAGGACAACCCTTCCTGAGACTGCCATTAGGGTAGAGCCTGGAAAAAGTACAGATAAACATTGTAAACTTTCAATTTAAGCTGCATCCTCTGTACAGGGGATTACACAGAAAATTATTCAATGTAATCCGTTACTTATTTAGTGGCAATTATGTTCAAACGTGACCCTGTTTGAACAATCAGATACATTTTCGACTGTCGAAATTGTGTGTTTTTTAAATATTTGAGTTATAAGAATCACATTTTTTGCCGGTATCATTCTCTTTCTCTAAATAAATCCCATTCACTGAATTGTGAACTTTTTGTTGACTTTTTTAGAACCAGCATCAGGTTCAGTATGCGTTGCATAAAATACATTTAACATCATTCCAACAAGTCTGATATTCATCATTTACCACCATAACATCACAAATTGATGTCTAGATCAACTTTTTCCTCTTCGTTGTGATACAACTCCTTGTTTTCTTGCTCCACCATTGAACTGTTTACATGCCCACAAAAATCGCACGTGAGCGAACAGATATATACAGTACAGACCAAAAGTTTGGACACACCTTCTCATTCAAATCAATGGGCAGGTGTGTCCAAACCTTTGGTCTGGATTTTAAAAGCAATTCAGACACTGTGCTCACTACTTTTTTTTATTTTAAACGGCTAATAGAACATCATCGATTTCACAAAGTTAAAATCTAATTTATATGAGCGTTTGCAACGATCAGTTATGAATCCAATGTGCTCCAATGATGAAAACGTTGATGGTTTATTAAAAAATACATTTTAATACATTTTTTTCACAAAAGTTTAAATGACATTTGCATTGTAGTCTATATTTGCCGATCTAGTGAGCATCGACTCACTCTGGTTTTTCGCAGAGAATTCTGGGAAATTTCTAGGACACTCGATTTTGAAATTGTAGATTCGGACCGCACTACGAAATGGCAAACGCACTTTATAGTGCACTGTGAAGTGAGTAGAGAAGGAATTTGGATACGTTTTTTCATCCTAGTTAACGGATTCTGAAGCTTGTTAGTAAAGTGTTGCATAACCTTTGCAAAGCCGCTTTTCCCCACGTCAGAATTAGTCAGAATTACTTTGATTGCGTAAATGGTCGGAGTTACAGTAGTTTCTTAAAGCGTGTGTTGTTTACCTGAAACGATTGGAGTTTTTGGGGGGATTTTTTTTTTAGTCCAACTTTAGTTTTGGACTTGAAACCCAAATTTTCTAATTAATTTTTCTGAAATCTTGCAGAAATGTATTCAAGACGAGTGAAAGTTGTTGCTAGGATGGACCAACTCTACTGTGAAAAATAGGAAAGCGTCAAGATTTCTGCGATTGTAATCCAAACCCTGAGAGCTTTTGGATCATTGGATGGCATGTCCATTTTTTGTTTGGTAATGCATGAGAATAAAAAGCTCATCCAAAGGTGGAGGAAGCTGGAGGCTGGTGCTCTCCCTCCACATGTAGGTGGCACACACTCGCCTTATTAGCCAGGTCAAACATAATCAGTGATAGACACGGCAGGGCCGCTTAATTATGGCTGGCAGCTGGCAGCGGGGGCCTTCCTTTAGGGGCCGGGTTATGCCCATGCATAAACCTGTCCCCCCTTTCCTCACCAAGCAGCCCCCCCCCCATCCCACCGCCACACACACTGCCCCAAATGAGGAATAAATCTAACCTCCCTTTTGTTCGTGCGACGCATGTGGCAGCCCCTCTGATCCAGACAGGAATAAAAATGCGGACAGAAGTTGGGATTAATAGAGGGGAATGGGGCATTAAATTAGTCTAATTGTGAGATAACAGTATGCACGTGCGCGTCCACGTGTTCCACTGCCTGTAATAAAAATACCTTTCCGACAAACTCGTCTTGAAACAACCCACCAAAGCACCTGAGCTGCCGGAGCGCCACGATTTGTTTCAAATTTCATAAATTCTTGACAGCTTGTTTGCTGCACTTTGGGTGACACAACAGATGTATTCGCATCCCGAAAAACGGCGCCGGGGCTCCTGTCGCAAGCAGCTTGTAAATCTGCTCCTAAACGAGAGCCCGACGGCGCACCGAAGAGCTACGCCCTCGTGAAGTTTGTGAGAAAAGTGCCCTGATATACCGTCTGATTAGATTTCGCCCGGCTAACTGTTGGTAAGAACAGCCTTGTGACTTAGACCCAGTTTGAAGCTTGTGCACTCTGATCCGCACAAACACACACATGCGCCGCCTTTCATACATGCGGAGCCCACTGATTCAGCCCCCTCTGGTATATTGATCCACTTCATTCTGCCTCAATGAGATGCAGACAGCAACCCGGCACCCAGACCGCTCATAATTATGATATAACGCATGGCTGTATTGAAACCTGCCATAGGAGGGGATAAATCGGATAATGCCGCGGCCGGGATAATGAACAATATCAGATGACATATCGATGTTGTCATGCTTGGCCTGTAATGAAACATAAATGTGTAGTGTGCTGCGTTAGCATTGAATTGGCACATCCATGCAGGAGCAGGGGGGGACACAGCTGCAAACATGTGTTTTTTTATTTTTTTATTTATCATTTTGTGTCCTTTGCAGTTCCACAATGAAAGTGTGGAACTTACGAAGCAGGACCTTGGACTTCCTTCCATTCAAGCTCCAGGGCTAACTGCGATGTTACTTTCATCCCTGCCACACCGTCGCCAAGGCAACTAGTCCAATCGATCCGTCTGATCCCCAAATGTTTTTGCTAAAACTTAAACAATCAGATGAGCGGATCAAGAAGGCTGCATCAGGGAGGCGGGGCGGGCAGAAAACCTTCCTACAAATGATTGTGTACTAGAAATGCGGACAGCAGACAGACCAGTCCTTAAGTTGTTAGGATCCGCTGCTGGAGGGAGGGGGAGGGGGGGTCACACTTTCTTCATGTCAACAGCAGCGCATGGCTCGGTCAGGTTTGCGTTACTTCACTGTTTTCCCAAACTCAAATGGTGCCAAACAGGAACGAGAACCTTCTGGAACCAAAGTGAAACAAACGCAGCGATGAGGCAGAATGCAGGGAAAGCTTATTACCACAAAACAGATGGCCCCCCAATTCACTGTGGCCCCACAGGGACCTGGAGGGACAACTCTTTGCACCTCCAGGTTACCAGCGCTGTGGAGAGGGGTGGAGCGCTTGAACACGGCGCTGTGTGTGTGCACTTTTGTGTGTTAACTTGTAAACAAAAAGCAAATTTGGGACATCTTTGGCAGGGTGCCACTCTCTGTGCGATTTCCCCAGTGCTCCTGTTTAAAGACTGTTTCATTTAGAGGTTTTGTTGCCTTGAAAGATGGATGGTGGAGGGGGGTAAAAAAAAAAAAAGAAACGACTCAGCGACGCCACAGTGCACTGGAAAGCGTGCATGCTCAAACGTGGGGAAATAATTTTTTTTTTTTTTTTGTCACAAGACCACATTTGGCGTCAACTTTTATCTCATCAGAGGCGTCCGCTCGGCATCATCGCCGGGCGAGCTAATGTCACAACATCCGTAAAATGAGATCTCGCACGCATCCAAACATCCGCAGCCTTTCAAGGCAGCGCGACTGTCCGAGCGGACACACACAGATGACAGGCAGCGAGTGTAAATGAAGGATTTGGAGTTCCATCCCGTTACATTATGCAGCAGATGGCGTTCAGGCCGAGCCCGGCCAGGCCTCTCCCTGGAGAGAATGAGAGAGGGAAGGAAAGAGGGCATGGGAGAACATGGGGGAGGTGTAGAAAGCAGGGGTTGAGGGACAAAGCTGTGTTTTTTTTTCTTTTTCCTTTTTTCTTTTTTATTTGTGTGAACACACATGTTTGTTTCCTGCTTTTTGATGGACTCCCTCTTGGTTTTTGCTGCTCCTCTTCTCTTCGTCCTCTCTTCACTCCATCCCCCCCCCCCCCCTTCCCCTGCTACCCCACCTCCTGCCCAGCTGAGGCTACACCTGAGCCCAGCCACGGAGGCCCCCACCTCGACTGACCCTCTGTCGAGGAGGAGGCAAAGGATAGAAGAAGGAAAAGGTGAGAGCAGGAAAAACAGCAAAGTGCAGTTTAAGTGTCGGTGTGGGTGCATGAAAGAGATAGATGATGTTTTGTTTTTTTTTGCTTTAAGAAGCAGCTGCCTACCTTAACTAATTTAAAAAAAAAACTTGATCAAACGCCTCAATCAATACACACACACAGACGGATGGACACACACACACAAAGCGCAATTTGAAGTCCGCCAGATCTTTGCCCCTGGCGCTTTTTGTTTTGTGTTTTTCCGAATTAATTGAGCCAACGCTCAAGTGTGGGGCCAGATGTCACTGCAACCTGTGGGGATTATTAGAAATCTGTTTCCCCCATTGTTCGCGTGGACCCCTTCAAACCCGCAACGCCTCGCGCTCCTACAGACAGACAGAAGTCCCAAACCAGATTGCTAATGCACAAAATAATAGTCTCCGGGTTCCAAGAATAAACAGAGCCCACAAACGGACATGTGGGACATCCTCAGACTTTTCTGACTCCACTCCAATGGCCGCGGTCTGTGCCCAGTGGCCACCAGGGGCCCCCTGATGTCCTCCTGGTTTGGTCCAAACACCGCCACGCTCCTTGGCTGAGCTGTGGGCCTAATGAACTCATCAGCCAGCTGGAGGCCCTGGATGGAGGAGGAGAAAGAAAGTGGGGCTCAGTGGGCAGTGAGGTATGAGGAACGTGGGGGCGACTGAAGATAGCGATCCAACACCTTAGATTAGGCAGGTGCAGCTTCAGAGGATGACTGGGGCCAAGCCATGGAGGGGGGTCAGTCGGCTGGAGGAGAAGGTAATGGAAGAAGTACAAAATAGGATGGAGACAAAGAAAAATGGAGGCAGGGACTGGATTTATGACTCTGGCTCTTACACAGTGCTCAGATGAGTAGGTGATGGTATAAAGTTCTGAGAAGAGTTTGGTTTGCCAGTCACTTTAGTATTTTTTTAACTTTAGCTTAATTTACAACCTCACCTTTTAACACAACACATATTTTCTTTATAAACAAATTCACTTGGATTGTAGAGATCACATTTCCTTGTGATCTGCTGAACTTCATAGCCTGCTTGTTAACATTAGATAGGATTTTCATTTTGTCGTCAACTGCTTAACGCTGACGTTAATCAAAAAGTTTGGCCATTTATTGTTCTCTCATTTGTCTCCACTGTCGCCTTATGCATGCATGGATGATCATTGTACCACACAGTGCCATTTTATGGTTCCTTACCTAAACTACTTCTAATTCTAATTCTGTCACTTGGACCCAGATCGACTAGAATGGACTTTGGCAGTTTGCTTCGGATGAAAAGTAGTTACTTTACATTCAGCTATACAGAAAGATGTTACCATGCTAGTAGAATGTAAAGTCAACTTATCCATTTAGTCTTTAGTTTACTTTTTTGTACTTTCCTTGTCATAAGCAAACAGATAAGAGCAGAGGGCTTCTTGTGTTGGACAGATTTTACTGTTACAATTTTATCTTCGAAACCACGAGGAGTATATTTGTATGAACCCCTTTTGTATTTGACACTAAACTTTTTATTTTATTTGTGTGCATTTCGTTTGGGACTTAATGAAAGACAAAAGGAGAGTGTGATAGTAGAGATGGTGGACATGAGTACAAGAAATAAAATAAAAAAAAGCGGGTAAAGAAGATGATTAAATAAACACATATCATTACAGGTAGATGTTTACCCAAAGAGCTGGACCTATCCAACGACACACCCAAATACCACAAACATACCTATTGGCTAAAAAAAACTTTCACACGCATGTCAATACCTACACTATTGTTTACCTTAAATTTACTTTCTTGGGGAAATGGAAGTTGCATTTGTACTAGTAGTTTAGTAGTAATGAAAACCTTGCATGAGAAATGTATTATCAATTAATACCAAAAGCTTACGTTGCAGATAGGTTTGTGATACCATCGTCCATCGTGATGGGTGACTGACATCCCGATGGAGAGACACCATCGTGATGCCACGCCCCCGCCACACTGCGAGTCGACACCATAAGCCGCGGTTACATTTGCAAAGGATTATTGGTCGGATTAGAATCCAACCGTGGACATGGGCCCAGAAAACCTTTTTCAGATTATAAAAACGTTCACATGGGTCACACTTTCGGTCGGAATAAATCATTCTTACATGCGTAGTAGTGTTTTAAAAAACCGGAAGCGAAACTTAGTTCCGCCGAGCGGCTACATACGTCAGCTCGGTAATATACGAGATGATCTCCTAAACGTGCTTTATTCATGTTACGGTTATTATCAAGCGCCTGTTCGCTCATCATTTTAATTTTAATCCATGTGGTCAGTGCTTTTTCTGTTGAAAAACGGAGCCGGAAAAAGCCAGTGTTAACTTATTAGCAGTATGCTAACACGGGCTAACAACATTAGCATGAACATGAATTTTATGCGGGAAAGGCTGCACTATGCATCTTGGCTGCACATAAATATGTGGGACCGACTTCAGCCTTTATTTTGTCTGGACACGACTGTAAACACAAATCCACGTGATTATGTGAACGTTTTTTAAGGACTGAGCGGCCTTTCGGCTTCGAAGCTTACACACTGCATTAGCTAGCGCTCCTTTTACCAGGAGATCCGCTTCTCCTAAATTCCGGTTGCTCGTTCACGTAGAGCTGCGGGACGGATCACAGTCCTAAGTCTCCCACACGTAACAAAGCATCCTTACTTCCCCTAAAACACAAAACTGTAAGTCTGTCTGCTCTGCTAGAGACACGGTCGCGCGCTCCACCGGTCTAATCAAACGCAGGACCGGACCACTTCTTTTCAATTTTCTTTTTTAAGTCACTTCCCTCAGTTTAGACTGGATCATCGCAGATGAGTCATTATTTGGGAAATAAAATAAATAAAGCAATAAAGTAAAATAATGAATAATATTTATATAATAACCCCCCCCCCCAACGATATCATCGTCCATCCCGATGGTTGACTGCAACCATCGTCAATTGCCAATTTAGGGGACATCGCCCAACCCTAGTTGCAGATAGCTTTAGCGCAAAGCTAATGTGGTTGAAGACCCACTCCATGGAAAATGGTGTTTTTGGTGTTTTTAACATAGCATTTTGGTTCAATTGCTTAAACAATTTCATTATGCAAAAATGCTGCAAAAACCTGTTAAAAACACCAAAAACACAATTACCTTGGAGTGGTTCTTTAACCGGTACAGGTGCCATGGGGTCGTTAGGTTGTCTGGGCCCGTGGAGGGTTGCAAAGATGAGCAACCACATCTTGTGGTATCGTAAGATGCACTTCCCTTAAGGCTCTTTCCCCCAAGGGACTTCATTGTGTTGAAAATGCGATGTAAGATTATCATATGTGTATTGGGAAGTGTTTGTAAAACTAATAGAAGTTGCACCTATTTATTACGAATGGGTGATGCTGCCTTACCCCACACAGTAGTCATTAGTATGCTCTTTTTTTTCCCTCCTTACTGACTGCATACAACTGCATCTATGGAGTGTGCACGTGCTATAAAAGTGCCCGTATGACCCCCATAAGACACCCACACAAACTACATTCTATTTTCTAACAGTGGGGCTCCACAGCACTTTCGGGCTTTTTGCGCAGAGCCCAGGATTTGGAAGGGGACATAGTTGCAGACAAGATGGCACCTACAAATCCTTAGTTGGAAACGAAAATTCTACAAGATTTCAGAATTGTAGCACCCTCTTTTAAAACTTTTTAATGTTAATAATGGGTTCAGTGTGCAACATGAGCTCAAAAGGGGGAAAACTGTAATTGTTTTATTCCTTTCAAAAAGGATATAAACAAAAGTGTTTACTTTCCTTCACAACCGTAACTTTTCAACCGTTACCGCGATCAACGTGTATGAGAATATTCTGTTGTGGATAAAAGTGGCTTTGCGCTGGTATGTAACACTTTATTTGCATATCAGTAAAAAGCCGCTTTAAAGTGTTCCTTACCGGCACAAAGCTGCTTTTTTTTCTGCCGATCAGCTGATTCACATCGATTGCTTAAGGAGTTACGGTCAGAGCAAATCAGGCTTCAACTGAAACATCTCCGGTGTTAAAGTTTTAACACTGTGGGGGGTTGAATAAAAGAAATATCTGTAAATGCTTTACTCTTACTTCGCCTTGCTTGCTGTTTAAGTGATTACTGCAATCTGTTGCCTGCAACATGCCTGTAGAAAAATGTGCATGAACATTTTTTTACAGGCTCACTGATTGGCCTACAACCTTTAACTTTCATGAGGGCCACCTGCAAGGACAATTGTGACAAAGTTTTCAAATTTGATAAAAATTTTACAGATTTATTAGCTTCAACCTGTTGATTTAAAATGCACCTTAAGATGCAACTTTTCAAAATATTAAATCAGAAAGTTTAGCTAGAATTAGCGAGAGAATTCTACTATCACTCATTAAAGGAAAAACTTCTACAACTCTTTAATTAGCAACATGCTAACGTGTGACAAGGTACACCTTACAGCCGTTTATGCAATTAACGTAATTCCAACAGATTCTGAAGCAGAGAAAAGCAGCATTACACTGATATGCAACACTTTACAGTAGTGAAATGTAGATAGACAACTTAGATAGATAGACAACTTTATTTATCCATTTGGGAGGTTCCCGCATGGAAATTGACAAAATGTTTACGCAATTAACATAATCGTTTAATTCTTTCACTGATAACAAAGGCTAGCACTGTTAAGTAACACTTAACGTTAGTAATTTGTTGCGTACCGGTGCTAAGTGGATATAAAAAGCAACTGTTCTCTGTGTCAGAGTCAGCTGATTCATGTTGATAGCGTAAACGGTCAAATACGGTAGTTTGGGGGTTTCAAAGATCATGTGTTATTTAGGTGTTGCTGGCAATATTTCTGGTATTAAATGTTTAAAAACTGCTTATACTGTTGCATAAATGTAAAGTTAGCTTCACTAGAACCACATGCATGAATTCAGTGAATAAAATGTTTTCAACAACTATATCCAATAAGAACCCAGACCCATTTTTCTTAAAATAAACTTACAGAATGTGGGATATACCAAAGATCAAGTGGCCCACAGAACCCATTTCCGATGTTCCTCTGTAACACTTCTATCACCATGAGATCTTATGGGTTAAGATTAGTGCTGCAAGATATGAGGAAAACTCTGGTTTTGCGATATCAGTGATCATGAGACAAGAACAAATAGCAAAACAACCAAAAATTTCCATTTCACTGCAACAGTTTAATGTAAATAAGAGTCAACATAACTAAAATTATACTCCAAATGACCCTCTTCTACATAGGTGAACATCTAACATAACAGGCCTCCATCCGATTGGTCAAATGCATGATGGATTTATTTAAATTTCTTAAAAACATCAAGGGGCGGGGTCTCCCTTGGGGGGCCCTGGCCCGTGCCCAGAACTCCTGAGTGGGTTGCTTGTCTGGGGCTGGGGGTGCTCTCCTGGGCAAGGGTCCCGCGTTGGGCCCTACCGCCGCGGGGGGGGGGGGGGGGGGCTGCTCTCCTGGTTGGGCTGGTACGGTGGCCCAGAAGTCACAACACAAAACATTAACTTGGCACACAACACATTAACTCACAACACAACACGTTAACTCACAACGGAAGTAAAGCTGCAATGGAAGTGCTTTTATTCTGAAATTTCCACTGGGCTGAGGGGGTAACTACCTAACAGAAAGTGTTGTCTTGTGAGTTATTGTGTTGTGTTGTAAGTTCATGTGTTGTGTGGTAAGTTATTGTGTTGTGAGTTAATGTGTTGTGTTGTGAGTTAATGTGTTGTGTGGTAAGTTATTGTGTTGTGTTATGAGGTAAGTTAATGTGTTGGGTTATGAGCTAATGTGTTGTGAGGTAAGTTATGGTGTTGTTATGTGAGTTAATGTGTTGTGTTGTGAGGTAAGTTATTGTGTTGTGAGTTAATGTGTTGTGTGGTAAGTTAATGTGTTGTGTTGTGAGTTAATGTGTTGTGATGTGAGTTAATGTGTTGTGTGGTAAGTTAATGTGTTGTGTTGTAAGTTAATGTGTTGTGAGGTAAGTTATTGTGTTGTGATGTGAGTTAATGTGTTGTGTGGCAAGTTTTTGTGTTGTATTGTGAGTTAATGTGTTGTGTTGTGACTCTTCTGGGCCACCATAGGCTGGGGCTTGCAGTCTCTGTCCCCCAATGCCTCCTTTGTGGCATTTGGGTGTGTGTGTGGATAGGCCACGTCCCCTTTTGGATTTATATTACTTATAAACCTGACTGTAAATATTGTAAACATTCAGCAACTTGTTCCTTTATGCTGTTTCACGGTTTTACCCACCCTCTTCTTTAATCACCCTCCTAACCCCCCCCCCCCTTTTCTCTTCTTCTCTCCTTTTCCTTTCCGTCTGTTCCAACAAAAGACTGTTACAGATATGAGGAAGATGAATAAAGTTTAGCCTAAATTACAAAAGGGGTTTATTTAAATGTATACCTAGTGTATCGAATGATTTCATCTGTCTGGGGGGTATTCCAGAAAGCAGGTTATGCTAGCTCCCACGATAAGTTTGAGGCTAAGGAAGTTGATAACCTCAGCTTTCGGTTCCAGAAATGGAGGTATGTTTCAGGGTAGGTCAAGTTACCATGGCAACTCATGCTCTGAACATAACCTGGTCCGGAGCAGGTTTAGTTGAAGCTTAGTTTGTTTACAGAGAGGTGAAGCAGCATGGCATGTCCATTTGAAGATGATTTAGTGGATGAAAAAGCTCAGATAATACTTTTTCCACCATGAGAGGATGATAAGACCACATATGGATGTTGGAAAGATAAACTTTTTTACTTTGATCTAACTTAATTATTTGCTTCAGTTAAGATAAACATTTTTTTTGTTAGGTCACCTTCAAAATAACACTTAGTTTTCAGACAATTATTTTCCTTTCGTTCAAATTAATTCAATTAAGTAGGTGTAACTTTGATGCTGCTGTTAGATCGGCACCGCAAGGGATTCTGGGATATCATTCCCTTTGCCTGTCTGGACGGATTTGGGTTTAAGTGTGGGTTTTTTACAAAATGTGTTTAGTTGTATAGCTGTTTTACCGTGTTTCACTGTGTTTTGCCGAGCTATTTTGTCCTACTATGCTTAAGTCTCTGCACCATGAGTGAGAGTAAAGGAAAGGATGATGAGTTTATATAGCACCCCTACCACCCAAACCTGTTATGACAATGATGGAATAATCTGTGATCAGTTTTTGAACTCCGTGCATTTTTTTCCGTTCTTTTTATTGTTATAAAAATGAGCATATCTGCCGGCTCAAACTTAGACATATGAAAGTTCAAGAAATATAAGTAATTAAGATGGAAAAAAGATTAATAAAGTAATGTGACATTTAGTTAGATAAATACGTAAATTTGAGTTGTATAAACAATTATTGAGTTTGAATAAATTTAACTAGATTTTTTTTTCAGCCGTGTTACTTTTTTGATGGACTTATACTTTCTATCCGCCGTCATCTCACTTCCGTCTCAAGTGTCGCGCTTTCTTTTTTTTCTCTCCACGCGTTTCCATGGTGACTCCAGAAATCGGCGATCTATTGAGAATGTCTTTATGTACCGTGTGTTAACCCAGGGTTACCAAGTCGAGCGTAATTACGCCAACTCATATCCGGTCTTTTGGAACCGACATACCCAGAGTAAGCAAGTTCAGGCGGATTTCAGCCAGAGTTCAGGCTTAAAGTCAGGCTAGTTTAAACATGCTTCCTGGAATACCCCCCTGCTCTGCTGTTGGACAGGACAAATAAAATAAATAAATAGATAAAATTTATTTTATTTATTTATTTACCTCAAATTTTAAGCTGCCATAAGATTATTTTAGCATATTTAAGGTCACCATTTATTACAATTTTCGCCAACTTTTGCTATATGTGTATTGCACAGCTTGATATCGCGATATTGATAAAATTGCGATTTATTGTGCGGGCCTAGTTAACATCAACAAGCCAGTTAGGTGAAATGTGCATTTACACAGAAAAAAAAGTTAACTAGGTTTAGCGGGTCAAATGGATACAGTCAGTAAAACCTACTAACGCTCTTCTTTCTTCAACTTTAAATTTGCTAAATGTGTTCAAATCAATGTTAAAAGTATATGGTAAACATTGACTTAACTTTAGAATAAGAGAACTATAAATTAACCAAATTATGCTAAACTACTGAAACCTTTAGGCCAAAACCTTTTGTTCCTCTACACAGAACGATAAAAAACAAAAAAAAGATAAAAAAGAAGAGTAACAATGACATCGGCTTTGTTTTTTTAACACAGTTAACCATTTTGGTGTTTTTTGTGAGGTGTGTTCGCTTGTTAGGCTTCTAATTGTGAGTACAGTTGGATTCTGATGTACTTTTAAACTACTGTGCAGATTCCACAGTAGCTTAAAAGTACATCACAACCCAACTGTCTATATGATCTTGTGCAATTTGTACTTTTGACTCATTTAAGCCCCACTTTCACATCTGATTCGATGGTCTTTTATGTGTTTTACAAACATGTAACATCCTAGTGAGACTTCATTTCATTTATACTAAAACATGATCACCTTACAACTCCTGTCTGTGCTTTATTAGATGTCTGAGGTCATTGTTCTTGGATACTTCATGCTTTATGCAAAAGAACATAAATTGGCGTCCCCACAGTGAAAATTAAAGATGTCATTTTGAATGCAAGAGCACAGCTGGCTAGTTTGCTGACTAATAGTGCATCTGAAGTCATCACACTTAGATCAGCATCATCACTAAGATGGTATCATCTCCTACACCGCACAATCAACAAACTCATCAGCCTTCCTCTCATCTTTAACCGTTCTTTCCGCGAGGGAGCGTGCACGCACATCCGCTGCTGCACATCCGTCAGGAGGAGGGAGGGAGAGAGGGAAAGTGTGCACCTTTGTGTGTCCATATGTGTCTTGGTGGCGGGGAACGATGGGCGCCCTGCTGGGAGCGCAGATGGTGCAGAGGCCTGCCACGGCAGCGCTGACGATGGCCACATTCTCACATGGGACCCCCAGCTTTCTGGATCCCACACCTCCTGTTCGAGCCTGGATTGACAGCCTCTCCCCCTCCTCCCTGGCCACGCAGGCGAGGCCGGAACCCAGGCCCATCGCCCCTTTTAGCCACACTGGAATAAAAGACGGAGCGCCACACATTGTCTCGCTGGGCGGCCACTCTCCTCGCTGTTTCTTTGCAAGTGTTTGTCTTTCCCCTCCTCATTTTTCTCCTCGCCGTTTCCTCTTAATTTCTCCCCCCTTTCCTCATCCAGATGCCCCCTGTGGCTCACCATCCACCTGAGTGAAGCCTCATACATCTCCTGACAAAGTGACTAATCCCCCCCATTTCGCGGCTCCATCCCACTGCTCCCTTGAAATGTTCAAACCGGCGCGTGTGTGTGTGTGTGTGTCAGTCGTGTCTTTCAGGTGACAGGTGGGTGTATGTCACACGAGTTCAAGGTGTTTCTTTTTTTTCTGTTTTGGTTGTTGTTTTAACAAGCAGCTCAGACAGCTGCAGGGTCTGCCGAGCTCTGACTGATTAGAGAAATAACTCCATCACAGACGCCTCATCAGACTGACATCACATCCTGACTCCTTGTTGACAGCTCCTTCAAAACCAAGTCCACCTACACGCCGAAACATTGTTTTGAAAGTCTCCAAAAACTGTCCCCAACTTCTGGAAACAATTAAAAACCCTACCATAAAAAAATATATAAAATTAAGTTCTAAATGTACGTAATATTTCCTGAAAATTCAGCTGCAGTATTAGGTCTCAGCTGGTGATATAAGCCCTGGCAAAAATAATCATAACCATTAATCATTGAACTGCTTCCCTTCCTGTGTGTCTACAAATACTGAGTGATTATAGGAAGCGCGGTAAGAGGGCAATATAGCCCATGCGAAAACCTGAACCCAGAGGTTGATCTTTTTAAAGGAATATTTCCAGCTAAAGCTAATAAATCAACGGAAACAAGGACTGCGTGTGTGTTCTGTTTAACTTTCAGGAGTTGCAGCAACAATCATTTAAAACTGGCAAGAGCTAACATTTTCTATTTTCGGTTTCCAAGTGTGCAGCAGCGCGAAAAGAAAACCTCCGTAAAATACGGTTAAACTCTGTTTTAGCTAAACTTCTGTGGCGTAATGCGATTTTTCAAATTGAAATTTGATCAAAACTTTTTCCATATATTCGGATACATTTTTTTGATAGATTTTTCAATTGAAGACAACTAGATTCACAAAGAGCTGAACTTGAATGGACTTTTTTGATCATAGAAAAAAAAGGCACTTAATGTTTACTTAGAAGTTATAACCTAAAACATGTTAAGTAGAGTTTTTTATTTTTTTACTTTTTAAAATCAGAAAACCACATAAATATTACATTTTGTCATTAAAATTAAAAAATGGATGCTGATTGACTTCAAGTTTGAGTCAAGTTTAGAAAAGAAACAAACCAATATTGGGTCAGTTTACAAAAAAAAACACTAGATACCATGAACAAGCATAGCAGTCTCCGTGTTTTATGATAGAAAAATTTGAAATTTTTTAAGGGATTAAACATAATTTTGGTTTGGTCCCAATTTATTTTTTATATATATTTTTGGTATTACTTTTGATAGTATAAATATCCAAGATAGTTGTACAGAGGATATATTTTTATAAATGTTTATTGTTTTAACAGAAGTGTGGCTTTAGCAGTTAACTAAAAAAAAACTCCCGATTTTAGCAATAGTTAGCTATATTTTCAGTTTAACCTTTTAACACCGGCGATGTCGCCGACGACAGCAAATGGCACACGCTCTTTAAACCATCTTTTCTTTGACTTTTTACGTAATTAACGTAATTTCAACGGAAGCGTTGCAACTGACGCACTTTTCCCTGCGTCAGAATCTGCTGTTCTACGCTGATTGCGTAAACACTTCCCTACTGTTTAGTGTTGCATATCACCACAAAGCTGCTTTTTTCTGCTTTAGAATCGGTTCCCATGACATTAATTGCGATTGAAGATTTACAGTAGTTCAAAGAACGTCAACACTGAAGCCAAAGGGTCAAAGAGTTAAAAACAAGAAAATGTAACTATGCAGGGACCCCTTTTCTTCAGCAGTGGGGTTCAAAAGTTTTTGCTAGCATGTCTGTTTTTAAGCTTTATTCGTACATCTTAACTTTTTTTTTTTTTTGACTTGGGGGCCATTTAATTCTAAATGGTGTTACTACAGGATAAAACAAGTTTTTATCACTCAATCAAAAATAACCACGATCATTTTTCGGTTCTTTAGGTCTATTTTTGCAGCGTTTTAAACTTTCTGTCCTCAATAGACATCTGTTTAGTATCAAGCATCAGGGGTTTCTGTTGGTGGGTTTATGTTAAAGAGCTAATAGGAAAATGTAAGCTAATTTAGTGGTACTGTAAGAGAGGAGAAGGCACCATGGCTAAACACCATCCATTATCGACTCTCTGGTGACTCCACCACCCTGCAGTGCGCTGCCTGTCTCCAAACCTGGTACATCAGCTGTGGGATGTAATTGCAGCAGGCACTAACAAAACAGCCTTGGAGGTGTCCTTCACGTCTTTGGCCGGGAGCCTCGCGGATCGAGGAGGGGTCCGGGGTGACCACCAAGCACAATCTAACTCCACTCCTCCGTCTTTGGAGCAATTAGGGTGGTGGTCCGTGTGTGTGTGTGTGTGTGTGTCCGTGGGCTCCAGCTGTCAGGAGGCCTCTGTCTCCTGGTCCTGACATTTCTCCAGCACGCCCCGCCGCGAGCCCCTCCGTGTCACACACACTTCATGGAGCCGACCCGAGCCCGGGGCGAGCTGTCCGTCACTTTTGCACAGCCAGTTCCTCCCTCTCTGCTGCTCACACACACCCTGGCTTTTCATCGATACGCTCCTTCTGGTCGTCCCTCTCCCGCCTCGCGGCGTCTGTGTGGGATGGCAGGAAGCACGGCGGTGGCTGCGGGCCACGTCAAGTCATCCGTGCTTCCCCTTATCGTTTTAATCACCTCGTTAGGCGCAGCCAGTCTCCTCACTTACTGGCCGCCGCTCCTGCTCTGGAACGGTGCCCTCCTGACCTGACACTGGTGGTGCCACCGGGCATCGGGATGCACGATGGGATCCAGTCAACAAACCGTAGCAGCAGCAAGTACTTCCTCGCATCCATTTGGAAAATGAGAAAAGTGCAACAAATGACAGGGAGAATTGTGCAAAGGTCGGTTCACATTGTCATCATTGCTATCTTAAGTCTTTTGACCAATCCTGCCAACAGACTTTGGCTGCTTTTTAAAGAAAACTTTTTGAAGATTTAGTTTAAGGCTTTTATCTCACCTGGTCATGAGGATCTTTGGTTAGATTTGTTTTTTGAATTTATTGATTGGTTTCTTGTTAGGTTTAGGTTCCTCTTCCTCCTACTTTGTTTAGGATGTTTCTTGGCTCTGCTTCTACTTTTTAAACCTTCATATACAGTTTACATGCACTTCCTATTGTTTTATGGCATATCAAGTCAGACCACGATAGTTCCCTGGACATGAAAACACATAACGATGGATGTTCTCAATAACTCAAATCCCAATTATCTATTTGAGCAAGATTTTTCAAGCCAGTAACTGTAAGTAAGCAGTTCAAAGTTGAAATTATTATGTTAAGATAAAGAAAAAAGATAGATTAAGGATTTGAATCCAGGTCCAAGTGTCCTTAAACTCAGAAAGTGATGTTTGTTGTTGAGAAAAACAACAACAAAATGAAGTGCTAGGGCAGGAACTTAATGATTAGAATTTAAGTTTTATTGTAATATTGTCTTGTATTCATTAAAAGCTACGTATTGTTTCTTTATATCTCTATCATGCACTTGAAAACAATTTCCCCAACCTGTTTATCCATTTAAAAGTTGCATTACTCACGTTATTTTTCTACCTTTTTTTTTTTACCACAAAAAGTATTCAAGCTGTAAATTCTTTTTTTCCCTCTTGATTCTTAGTTCCGCCTCTAGAAATGCCTGATCCGTTCTGAGTAAGACCAGGTCAGACCACCGGGGACCACAGACGGCTTTATGGTACTCCAGCCACACTCCCTAGCATTTATTGTGCACATCCCAAATCTGGGTAAACGAAGGGAGTTGCATCAAGAGAGACGTGCTGTACAAGTGAACGGAAACAAGGTTTTCCACTTTAATTCATTTGATGTTCTTAACCCTTTAAAGAACAGTAGTAGAGAGGTCAAATTATCACTTTATTCTAGTCCCAAATGATGACCTTTATGTGTTTTAGTCCTGCACATCTGAAGAACCCTCTGGATGAAAGGGGTTGGATGATGTGCAGCATTTTCTACTGCATTTCGCAGTAAAAACATACTAGCGGGTTTATTCAGAATGGGGCTTCATGAAGCCTGAAACATTGGTTTGGTTTCACAAAGCACAAGAGAGGACTACATGTCATTTTTCTTTCTTACTTACTTTGATTTGTATTACTTTTAACAGGCTTTATAAATAAACTCAAATTGAATTGAGTTTGTTTTAATTATTTATTTTGATTTTTCTTTTCCAGCAGTTTAGAAAGCAGATATGAGCAGATGCATCAGCTGTTACTGTTACAATAGGGGGTTATGATGCTTCAGACACACGTGGAGTATATTTGTCTAAACCCCTTCACTGCTAAAGGCCAAATTTTATATTCTATTTACATGCATTTCTTTTTTGGACGGATGATGGAGTGGCGGTGGAATATCAGAGATGGGGCAATTGTACATGAAAGAGGTAGGATTACAAAGAAAAAGAGGTAACAAGATGCTCAAAGTTAATTGAATTGATTAAGTTTTAGACTTTAAGTTACATCAAAATGTTAGTTAGCCTTTGTGCAGTTACTTTTTTCTCCTAATTAGATTGTTTTACATGATCAACTTGATTAATCTTTTTTTTTTGACATTAGTAATGTTTTTTTATATTTTCAGCTAATTTCTAAATGTTCAGTTCCTTCAGGTTTTTATCAGGCCCTTTTATGTCGCAGCAAGTGTGTTCTTCTGGGTACATGACACAATGGTGATGGGTGATTTCATCATTGGGATCCATCAAACTGATCACACTTCCAATATAATCCACTGTTTTTAGCACAGTGACACCTTGCATAACGTCTTGCAGTTTGTTCCAGTGGTGCGTTCGTCATGTATGGTAATAAACGCTTAAACGTGAAAAATCAAGGAAATCAGGGGGAAAAAATGAGGTGTTACTTCAGTAAAAACACTTACTGAAGCATGAAATATCACAAAAACGCATTAAAACAGGTTAAAAAAAATTACAAACAAACAAGGATAAACATACTTCACAAGATGCAACCTGTTAGGAGGAAAAATAAATCCACCAGAGCCTTAGCTCCAGTGTTGACTACATTCGACTACTGTACCCCTTCAACTGTTGAAGCAATTAACTCTGAAGCGGAGAAAAGCAACTTTGAGCTGATAAGCAACCCTTTACATTAGTCATGTGTTGCATGTTGGTGCAAAGCCGACATGAAAAGTGGCTTTTCCCTGTGTCAGGATCAACTGATTTATGTAAACAGTTGAAAAGTTACTGTACGTCTGTGACGGGATTCTTCACAGCAGTGAATAAATAAATCACTCTGAAGCCAGCAGACTCCAAATTTCAAGCGATGGGATTTTATTGATCCCAAAACAATAATCAAAGAATAAACTGATTCCAGGAGAGCCTGTCGCCACCACTGCAACCAAGACCGCTCTCTCTCAAATGGAAAAAGGTCGCTCATTATAAAGGCTTAGCCCCTCCCACAGACCAATTAACAAAACACGTCCTTAAAAGAGTCACTGGAGGATTCTGAAACGTAACTCCAAAATTACAGATATTTAGCCGAGAAAAAAAATAGTAAACAATTGAAAAACAGAAATATGTTTGAAACAAAATTAATTAGAACAGGGAACAAAGATAAAAAAAAAACTATTTTGACATGTGAAGCCACTTCCTGTTTCCTGTGGATATGTATGCTGATGTGTACAATGATCTGGTTTGGCTGTTTGTGGAGGGAAACTTAGATTCTGTTCAAAACCAAGTGTGCACCCTTTGAATGAATCAAATGGGTAATGTGCGTGATTTGTTTGTCTGGGCGTGTGCATGTGTTCGGTGAAACTAGAAACTGCTACTGGGCTGGGAGAAAAGGGACAAAATAAAGAATTCAGGCATGGTGTTCAGGCGCTGTCCTGCAACCTGTGACGCTACTTCGTCAAAGAGCGTGTGTTCTATTTATGGGTCACCGGTGACATCTCCAGTAAAAAGCTTGACCAGTTGGGGAAAATCGCAAACAACACACCGAAAAATAGACAAACACTTGTGTCTTCATCTTTTGGATGGAGCTTCTTTTAGTTTGGATGAAAAGTTGGATTTTTGTGTGTGCGTGTTTTTAATGATTGAAGTTAGATTTGTGAGGCTGGTGAAGGATCTTTACTCTGCTAAATCATTTAGAAGTTCTTTTACTTTGATTTAGTTTTGGGCGACTTTACCTGGTGGGGCTGCCTTACCTCCACCTGCCACGTTTACTTCATTAACATTTCTTTGCACAGGTTTATAACTCAGGTTAATATTCTTCTTTTTTTACTTTATTTCACTTCTTTTTTTGTTTGTTTATCAAAGAGTTTTTGGGTAAAGTAGACTTTCTGAAACCTGCTGCTCACCAAACTGCTTTTAGTTTTTTTGTGGGTTTGAGGGTTTTTCTTTTTGTGGAAAATCTTATCAAAATATTTTAGCGCAAATATGTCGTTTGCCAATTTTAGTCAGACACTTTGACAAAAATTTGCATTTTCAAATTTTCTCCCCCCCCCCCATCCCTCTCATTCCTTTTGAAAACTGTTTCTGTTTTTAATCGTCTCCTCAAAAAGAAAACGTGCATGAACATGACCCCTCCCCCTTCATCACGCACATCCCTGCTTTCCCTTTTTGCCCACTTCTCCCACGGGGGGCAGAGCGCTCGAGGGCCGAGGGGCGTGAGGAGGGGAGGAGGAGGAGGAGGAGGGAGGAAGAAGGCGGCGTTGGACAATACCATTCCTCCAACACAACCCGTCCCTCCTTCCCGTCCGTGGAGTGAGCCTTTATTAGCACGGACCGCTCAGATCCGATCTCGCATATGGATGGAGGAAGAGGAGAAGGATTTACCCGTGAAGCTGCCTTCAGAATCCGACACCCAACCCGCCCCCCACCACCCCATCATCCTCATCCACAGGCGGATGGACGCACTTTCTCCGCTGTCTCCCCATCTTTTGTGTCTCCCGGATCACGCAGGCTGACTGATCCTCTTCCTCTATCTCTATAATCTTCATCATTTTTAGGCGCCTTGGCTGAGCTGACCAGGGTTCAACAGCACAGGAGAGTGGCAGGGGGCGGGGAGGGGGGGGACTCTAATTCTGGTTGATCTGATATTTAGCACACTTTGGCCCCCCTGCTGAGATGTTGCAAGCAATAAAGTGAAGGAGCAACAATTTATTTTTATCTTTTCATGCCTTTTTGGCTTTTTGGAGTTGATCTGGAGTTAAGGCTTTGCTCAAGAGCACTTCTAGATTTTACTGCGAGGAAAACCTGCAACTCCTGTCAAGGTAAGAGTCAAATAAATCATTTATTTACTCTTTTGAATGTGCAAAACTTTCTTTTTTTTTACACAAAATGGCATCTTACTAACAAAATATTTATACATCTTGTGTGTTTTGAAAATTTTTTCTATTTATCGCTAATGTCAAGTCACTCGGGCCTGAGCTGAACAGATGTGTTCATCACACATTGACAGATGGCCAATTCTGATTATGTTAATTAGTAATGGGTTGTTTTTAACTCAAAAAGTGAGATTTATTTGTGAAAAGAAACAATATTCTTTCAAAATGTATTTATTAATAGATTAAATTAATGGAAATGTAATAATTTAGGTGTTTTTTTAGATGCAGAAAGGTGTGGAACTTTTTTAACATTTCAAAATAAATCTCTCTTTTTTGTTGTTTTTTAATTGTGAGATGACTTTTGCGGCATTTCCTCAATATTCCAGGTTCTGGAAAAAGGGCCAACTCCAAAGCCTAAAGATGATGCTGAGTCCGGATCAGACCGAAACGGACCTCTCCTGGACTCAGTCCGACCCGGAGGCGATGCTGAACGGCCTGAAAGCGGCCGGCTGCGCCTCGGACGAGCCCGCGGAGGGCGAGGACAGGGCCAAGTGCAGAGCCGAGCAGCCGCTGAGCCGCGAGGAGAAGCGGCGGCGGCGGAGGGCCACGGCCAAGTACCGCTCCGCGCACGCCACCAGGGAGCGCATCCGCGTGGAGGCGTTCAACGTGGCCTTCGCGGAGCTGCGGAAATTACTGCCCACCCTGCCCCCGGACAAGAAGCTCTCCAAGATCGAGATCCTCAGACTGGCCATTTGCTACATCTCTTATCTCAATCACGTGCTGGACGTCTAGAAGCGCGAGGCTTTCTTTGGACGCGCGCGCGCGCCTAGTTGTGTGTGGTTTTGATTTTTTGCGCAGACAAGATTCGCTCCTCTTTTAAGTTCTTGTTTTAAAACGTGAACGGATGAGTCGTTTTACCGTCTAAAAGAAAATCTCCTAAAGGAGTTTCTTTTAAGAACCCCTGTGAAACTGTAAAGAAAATGTAAGGCCAAAAGAACAGAAACACACCTGTAACGCCTGCGCACGTGACGCATTTTTTTTCCCACCTGATTAGGGCACAAAAAAAAAAAACCATCAAATCTTTCTTATCTCCGACCCCTCCAGTGGAGTTAAGCTGAAAACTTCCTAATATCCAGTTTTTCTCTGCGATGCAAGAATAAAGAAATCAAAGCAGTATTTTTTTAGACGCATCAACTCAAATGTTCAGTTTCTACAAACAGAGGAGCGTGGTTTTATTTATTTATTTTTTACTAAAAAAAAAAAAGTTAAATTAAATAGCTGCTTTAGATATAGTTTAGATTTTGTTTTCTTTTGATAAAGAAAAAAAATGGAGGAGGAATTTAAAAAAAAGTAAAGATCTACTGCTGTAAGTGCCACTTATGACATGAAAAATTGTGACCTTAATTTTTTTTATTGTAATAAATTATTTATTTTATTGTGTTAAATATTTACTGCTAATTTATTGCTGGAGCCCCCCCCCCTTTTTTTATTTAAAAGAAAAATTTACTTTTTTTGTATAAATGTATATGGATTGTTGCTTCTATATTTTAGGCTGTGAAATTGGAAAGTGATGGTGTTTTAGTTTAATTTTTATTTTAAAAAAAAAAGCACTTTCTGTTAGATCCATATTTATTTGTTGTTTGCTTGTTCTTATTTATCTAATGTTAACTGTTGACTGATGGCAACAAAAGCACTTCAAGGTTGGGGTCAAGTGGCCTCAGTAATGTTTGCTTCCCTAAAAGGTTTTCAGTTAAAAAAAAAAAGAAAGAATTACAAAACAAAACTCCATTGGCAGTTTAATTATTTATAAAGTCCTTTTGTTTTTTTCTGTTTTTTTTGCTATGACCAAAAAAAAGGCAAAATTCTCCTTTGGTGTGTCTGTCGTTTTAGAAAACACTTTTTTATTTTGTGTTTGTATCTCGAAGGTCCAATAATTTTCTAGTGAAATGGAAGAAGAAAAAAGGAAAGCATATCCTCTATCCAAAGATTTTGTCGTCTTTTCAGGGTCGTGTAGGCTAAACTTGTTGCTTTATGCAGATCTTTGTAGTAGAGTGTCTGTGTGACCGCTGGTTTCTAATGGACAGAACTTTTTTCATATTTTTTCTGTGTTTATTTTTAATTAAAAAGCAAATACCTAAAAGGACTCCTCGTGCCGTTTTGACCGGCACCGTTTGTCGGGAATCCAACGTTTCGGGGGTTTTTTTTAGGGTGGGGGGAGAAAAAGTTACCTGCAGGGTATGACGCCCCTGTTTGGGAAGCACACAAACCGATGGATGAAGCAACCAACGCGCAGGTCTGTCTGCACTCTGCGGTCAGCAGCTAAAGGCGGTTGTAGAGGAGGCTGGATGCCCGCTCCTGGCTGAAAGGCTCTCCCCAGAGAGGGGGGCAGGTGTTACTCCAGACGAGCCACGACAGAGCCAAGACAACCAAATTACTGGCCGTCTGGCACCTCCCGTGGGAAACCCGGCAAGGAAGAAGGGATGGGAGAGTTATGAGCAAGCAAGATGTAATATTGCCAAAGCGGTATGACCAGCGAGGATCCAAATATTTATATTCGTTGGTGGTATATGCTTCTAACTATTGACCGCTGCATAAATGGCCTGTAGTTGAGTTACCGAAATAGGAGGTGTGTGATCCCTTCTCCTCCAGACCACATCAGATCACCGGGATTGAACCTCTCTTGTGTTGTGAAGCACGTCTGGCCCCAGCGGGAGTTGAACCCTTAACCCTGGAAATGCCATTGTTAAGCCGTGCCAATGGAGCAACAGAATGCATCAAATATGCATGATCAAAACATTAAAAAAAAAGCTGATCCTCCAGGCTGTCTGTCTGTCCCAAGGAAGCAAGAAAGGTTTTATAGCGTTTGTGCCCCCAGATCCGTCTATAGATCGGGAAACGTTTCTCTCAGGAACAGAAAAAACAAGAAAGTCGTGACCTTTATCAGCATTTAATAACCTGTCCTCACCAACACTTCTGTAACCTAAATCAAATCCAGCTCATGGCCTCTAAACCACATTTGACCTTTTAGGGTAGAACCAGTCCTTTGACAGCACACTTAACACCTAAATGTCCCAACATAAACCCAGAGGACGCCCTTTTTAACCTGGTTATAATCTGTTTCACAAAATCCTTATTTTCGTTCATCTTCTGTTCTAGCAAATTTCCAATTGACCCTGCTATTATTTTGTTTAGAGCTTGATCTTTTATTTTGTAAAATCGTAACAGCGAGTGAAAGCTAGGTGCTTAATAAAGAAGACGAAACAATATTATTCTGGGGCAAAAAGCAATTAATGCTGTCCTGGTAACTTGAACGACTAAAAAAATGACGTTTTTTATTAGTTAATAGGCCCACAAAAGGCTTGTGCTAGCCACCTGTTATTCTAACAAATAGGAACATTAAAAAATGTATGCAGACTAAAGCTGACTGTTAAAAATCTTTTTAAAAATTCTAACTCTAAATAATCTTAAATACTAGTGTGCAGCTAAAATTTTAAGAAGATGAAGCTGTTGCGGTGTGCTAACAAGAAGTTAGCATTAGCTAATCAGTTAAAAATAGGATAAAAAAAGGTTTGTATTTGGATAAAAAGGAAAATCTTTCACATTTTTAGGTAATACCTGACCAGTCCATTGACAGCACACATATATATCGCCACATAAACCCATTCGGCACCCTTCTAGCCTTTTTCTTTAGATAGTTAGAAACACAGCTGTCCAAAAATATGACCGTTACTTTTGTTTGTCTTCAGTTTTGGCGGGAAATTTCAAATTGAGTTTACTCTTTTACCCTTTAGTCTTTTATTTTGTGAAAGCAGTAGCAGCTAATGTAAGCTAGGTGCCCAATTAAGACAACAAAACTATATTCAGTAACATCTATTTGTAAAAGCAAATACACGTTAGAGGTTTTCCCTTTTTATAACAGGAGTTGTAGTCTAAAAACAACCCCCAAAACGGGAAATCTGTGAAGTGGGATTCTAAACGTTTGAACCCTAGAACACTTTCGCTATAAAAAGTTACACCATTACTTTTGCCGGATAATTTTTACCCGATAAAACATACCCAACAATAAATAAATTAGAGTGGTTTTCTTTTACATTGAACTGTGGTATGTGTTCCTAAAAAGAACTGAAAAATTAAGAATTTGAGAACAAAAAATTCCTAAAATAAAAGAATAAAATGATACTAGAAACTTGGTCTTTGGTTCACCCATTCCTGGGACATCTGAGACTTTCCTGGTGAAGGCACAGCCTCCTGGACACGCGAAATATTGAAATTCATGTGAATAGTTTTGCTCGGCTGAAAATAGGACTCTAGGGTTAAGGCAGTAAAACCCCTTCACTACACACTTTCTAGACTTTTCTCAGACAAACATGGATTTTTTTCACCATTTTTTTGTGTGTTTAAACTCTTGTAGTTCAAACCTTCATAATGCCAATATTATAGAATGAAAACAATCGCAATCAAACATTGATTTACCAAGAGAACCACTGTAATGCTAGCCTGTTTTTGACAAAAATCTACCTTGAACGATGCACTAACACGTAGAAAAAAATGACTGTTTAGTTTAGTTAATATGCTAACTAACAACTAGGCCACCTAGCCTGAAAAGGATAATTTAGCAGACTAAATCTGAAAGGGTTAAACACTGGTTATTTTAGTATTTTTAACAACCATAACGTGAAACGATCTCAAATACTGGTGTTCAAATTTAAAGAAGAAAAAAGAACGCAAATATTAAATGAAGTAAATCAGGGTAAAGTGATGTTGGCTCTCCTTTAGGGGGCCAAGTTTGACATTGACAATGCTATCGCCATCTTCATACAGCATGTTGAAAGATATTATCCATTTGTGTTTGGTCCCTAACGAGGAGTATGTTTCCCTTTAGGCTTAAGGGGTGAAAATAGGCGAAATAAATCCAACCACATTATTTGTTTATGCACTTCTCTAACAACTTATGGGAAACACAACCACTGGAACATGATTTCAACAGAGAAGCTGTTGTCTAAAGCGGTGAAGTTGTACAGATCCTGAAAGTTTTTCTGGTTTAAAAGGTCATTTTCTTCAAGAAAGAGATTTTAAAAAGAGCAAAAACAGTCATAGATCAAACTATTTACTAGATATTTATTCATGGAGTCGATAATGATTTATTTCCTTAGTTTTTACCTTTAAAACTACTTGAACTTCAATCATCTTATCCCTTTTAATGATTTCCTTTTTACGTATGACATGTTTTTAGAATTTAAAGATGTTTTCCATAGTGTTTTCTGGCAGTTTTATTTCTGTTTTCTAAATCTTTTTCTCCAGGATTTTGACAAATCCTAAACATCCATCTGTCGGGAAGTTTCCTTCAGGCTGTGCATCACGTCCAAAATTTCTACATGTCATTCTGGCAAAAGACACTTATCCAAACCTGAGAGTCCCAATATTTCAGACAGAGCTCCGATCAAAAGGAGCGTCCGGAGAAGACAACCAATGTGTTGCATCAACAGATTGCCCTCTTCAGAAGACAAAACAAGCTCTGTGGTTCTGGCATGGCGTGGGGACGGACAGGCTTCTGCTTGAGCTTATTGAATGGAGGGGGTCCATCTGTACGCGCAGAAGCGAAGCTGCTCTTCATCCCAGAAGCTCCCAATTTATTCTTTACAACCCCCTGAAGAAAGGGGCAGGGCGGAGAGGAGTGACGGGCGAAGAAGCCCTAACTGCTGAGAGCGCAGAGCAGTTGGGCCTGACAGAGCGGCCGCTCTGGGTGAGAAAGTGCCACATTTCACCGCAACTACCCCAACCCCTCCTCCTCCTCCTGCCTCCATCCATCCATCCGTCCTTCTCCCATCTCTGTGGTGCTTACGTAACGACATGGGCTGACGAGTGACCATATGTCAGGAGGTGTGTGCAGACGGCGGGGGATTATACGCCGGCCATTAGCAGCATTCGGGCTCCTCCTCATCATCATTCAGGTAGAGGCCTACTTGAAGCCCACGGCTCACTCGCTCTGTGTAAATTGGACAGGGAGGAAGAGTATGACAACAAACAGCCATATGTTCACAGCACGAGGAACAACATTTGGGCCTTTTTTGTGCTGCCTCATTTTGCCCCCACCGCCTCCCTTTATCCTCCCGTCGTCAGGCATTAGGAGAACTCCCCGCCTCCGTTGGGGCGTGTGTTCCCGCAGTTCTGAAGGGGTTCTCGTGCTGCCGGAGTACAAAGCCAGGTCCATGTGTTGAAATGCGGCCCCCGGGATGGGCCGCATTATCCCGGCCTCCTTCACCAGCAGGGTCCCGGGGCTCGGGCTGGCTCGTGGCCCTTTGTCTGCAAACAGATGGAAATGGGCAAGAGGGTGGAGAGTGAGGAGAATCTGAGAGGATGTGTGTGTGTGTGTGGGGGGGGGGGGGGGAAGAGTCAGTCTGTTCTCATTAAGTGCCCCCTCCCCTCCTCTCCCCCCAAAACAATGCGTCAGCAGCCACGCTCTGACCATCTGTATCGCCTGTCAGAAGGTGCGAGTCCAAAAAAAAAAAAAAATTTTTTTTTTTAAATGCCCCCCCCCCCATCCCGTTAAGACAGTCAAAGTCACTGGGTTCAAATTTGGTTAAGATTCTTTAAATCCAATTGTTGGGCTTTTGTGGAGGATGTCCCACTGGAGGTGTGAGGATGTATAGGGGGGGGGGGGGTCACTCAGCAATCTCCTGCTGTCTCCCTTTTTTGGAGCCAATTTAGAAACAGTGATTCATGAAAACATTAAGGAAGCATTATCTCTGCTTTAATCCCCTGTTTTTAATAGCCGGGAAGAGAGTTATCTTCTTACGTCCGACCCGCTTTAAGCCTCTTAAGCTAATGATTCACAGTTTTAGTCTTTTTTTATTTGTATTTTATTTTATTTTAAAAGATCAAAAAACAATTTTAGGAAGTCTATCACAACCAAAGACAAATATGTTCAGTTTCTTTACATAAAAAGGGCAGAAAACACTGTTAGTCAAGAGTTTTTACACGACCAAATACAAAATTATTTTCATAAAAAGCAAGTTTGGGCTTCACAAATGTCGTGCATCTTTTCATTAAAAGTTATGATGCTCTAAAAACCCACTCTGATTATCTTTTGAGCTCATTTAAAATCGTTCCCAGTGATCCTTTCATTATGATTAATAAATGTGTCATTTCCTAGTACATAGTTTCTGCAGAGCGGCAGTAGTTCACTAGAAATTTGCCCTCTGAGTTGTGGGTTGGGGATCCCTGAGCTTCCTGTTGCTGAGAGCTCTCTGTTTTCATGCTGTCCCGTTAGCTTACAGCCCCTCATCACCCCCACCTAACATAACTGGTGCAGCACTATTGCTGCTATCCAGCCGTACAGTTTTCATCCAAATTCCAGCTCAGACGAGGAAAACAAAGATGTTCATGGATCTAGTCGTCTACAAATGAAAGCATCAGAATGGAGCAGAGCTGGGAGCTTGTGGCACGCCGATTGTACTTTCTAGGTCACAAATACGATCTTTTTCAAACTGCATTTTTTCTTCTGCTACTGATTCACAAAAAAAAATACTCAGAAATAAAATGTTTAGCTTCAATTTCTTCCTATCCATCAACAATAATACCTTTTGTTTTCTTTTTAAACTTGTCTGACGCATTAAGGAAAGTTATTTTAAAAAAATCCCTTTTTCTCTTCAATTTATGGCTTTTTTTCCATCAAAATATTTTACCTTTACTAAAAAAAGATTTAGCTTTTTCTAAAAGACAAAATAAAAGCGTAATTCTGGTAATGAATTTTCTTACACCAAAACATCCAAGTCTTAAACAGTAGAACTTTTGTAGGTATTTTTTTCTTTTCTTCCAAACATCTCCATGAGAAGTTTGGCCTCTCTGGCTTGTGGTCTTCCTCCTCCTCCTCTTCCTCTGCTCCCACAAACTTCATTTCCTTCCTCTTCATCTTCATTTTTTTTTTACGCACTTTCATTTTTTTCTCTCACCATATTTACCGACACCCCCCAACCACCACCAACACCCTCGCCGCCGCCTCTAAACTCATAAAGTCCGTGTCTTTGGGGAGGGATCCATCCATCTTCAGGACACCAAATCGAATTGACCCCCCCCCCACCGCCCCGCTTCCTCTGTGCGGGACCATCTGGGTGTGCGCAGTCAGAGGAGGCGCGTGGATGAAAATGGGGCTCATTTAGATGCCACCAGGTTTAGATTTTTATCCAAACTACATCTTTAATTGATCCTAATCTGATTTAACACCATCTTTTAAAACTTTGACAGAAAATTGAAGTGATATTCAAGACAAAACCCCTGAAGGAAGTACTTTAAAATCTTTTGCTTTTGGTAAAAGTGGCCTCTCTTTGCCAACGCTCCTCGCAAGCACTGATGGCTTTCCGCCACACGGTGGCACTATAACATCAAACTACACTCCTTTAATATTGTTGGGATAAACATGTATTCAAAACGCAGCAAAAAAAAAAAAATTTTTTTTTGAATGTTTTATCCCAAAAATAGAAAACAACACCTTTGTTGACGCTAAGCTGGACTTGAGTACGCACGTCCCACCCCGCAGATCGGTGTTTGTTTGGCTCTTTACAGAGTGAGAGGGGTCGTGGCCCAGTCATGACCCCCTCAGTGTTCTGGAGGGGGTGAATTATTGCTCACGGTGCGTGAAGTGTGTTAGTAAAGATGCATTTCCAAGGCGAACGAAATATTGATTCATACACAGTTGTGTAATTTGCTGGGGGGAAGAGGGGGGTCTGTTGCTTTGTTACAGAGATGATGATGAGCTGCTTTCGTTTTGTGGCACAAAAGGATGAAGAATGGCAAGGCAGCGCAAACCGGTTGCTGTCAAAGCATAAGGGGGAAAAAAAAAGAAAAGCCATCACATCCATGTGCAGCCTAAGGTCACGTGTTAAAAAAAATCATCAGAGGCACAAAGAAACTTTTTTTTAATCTAGCATTAAAGTGTCTGAGGACTAAAATTCCAAATTCTTCAAATCGCTCCATAAGTCTTGATCTCAAAGAAAAACAGGTTTTTTTTTCTTTTCTTAAAAATAATAAAAATGTAATCTTTCTACTGTACTAAATTCCAACCAAAATATCATTCCCATTGTAATTCATGGTGGTGGCAGTATCATGATATGGTAATTGGCATAAAAGTCTCCTTTTTGTTTCAAAATAAGATGGCACGGATAGTTATTTTTATTTTACCTTAGCTGCAGCAAAATGCTAAATACTTTGAACCCCTAAACTTACAAACAAACAAATTAAAATGATAACCAGGTTGTTTATTTTTGATGAGTTTTTACTGTCACAATTGTCTGATTTGTTTGCTAACTTGCAAAATTAGACTTAAACTATGGTGTAAACCAAACAAGTACAATTGCTACGCCTGAAAACCAGCTTCTACTGTTCACATGTAAGTGAACCTTACTGCGGGTCACCTACATTGTGAAAGCAAGAGCGCACTACCTGATGTCACACCAGCAGAATAAAACAAAACAAAAAATGACTTTTTATTATTAATCTATGTGGTAAAATGCCGAAAAAATATGCTGGTCAGAGAGAAATGACTTTCCTTGTTGATTGCCTCAAACGTGTCCAGCAAAATCGTAAACAAATTTGTTCGTCAGAAGTACGACAGTGGAAGGTATAAAAAGCTGTTCTCTTTCCAATTTAGACTGTGTAGTGTGCATGTAGTACAGTGGACCCTTGCTATGTCGCGGTTCATCTCACATTTTTTTCAGTGCAAGTTGGTTTGGTTTTTTTGCTTTTTCACTGTCCTCTGTGTTCAGCGTCGTGATTGGCTGTAGATTATTGTCAATCTCCATGCCGTTTTTCTTGTACAGAATGTTTTCAGTTTGCCAATGTTGTGTAGATCTTTGATCGCAAGCAGATCCTTTGTTTCATACTGTAACACTTGACTTATTTTTGTAGAAAAGGTCAAAACTTTGAGAGAATAGACAAAAACAAAAACAAATGACAAAGTGTGTGATGAGGAGATTTAGAGCTTTCAAACATCTACAATCCTATTTTGCGGATTTTACTTATCACGAGATATTTTTGAGAACACAATTCCAGTGATAAATGAGGGAACAGTAGGGGTGTGTATTGGCAAGAGTCTGGTGATACGATGTGTACCGCGATATGCCCGTCACGAAATAATATGTATCGCAATACATCTCAAGTGTCACTTGTCATCTGGAGCCAACTACAAAGCATCACAATCCGCGTTTTCATATGGTACTGGCAGCAACGTGGCACAGAGTTCTGGTTCCCAAGCAAAACCTAAATAGTACATGTCTCATAGTAACAAAAACTGCAAGGCTGACTGAACATTTGGCATTTAACACAAGCTGATTTTCGGGAGATCTCGTTTTGCTGCTCACAGAGGCTCAGTGTGCGGAGCTGCCAACTAGTGGTCAGGGGTTTAAGTGGAAAACAAGAGTCAGACGCTGGTAAAATATATATTGATATAAGTTTATAAATAAGTATCGCGGTATATCACGGAATCGCCTAGGGAACACTGTATCTGCACTCTGCACTCCGATTGTTATGGACAGGTAGAAGTTGGACTATCAACTTTTATCACGGATGGGTACAAAATATCGGGTGAAGGTTACAAACAGAATGTGGTGTAATTACAAAGCAAACAAAAACACAGTCATATGTACAGTCAATACACAACCATAAACCTGGCTGTTGGGTTTGGTGTTGCTTTTCACACCAACTTCCGACCTTTTTAGAGAAGAGCCGTCTTGGAGCAAACAATGGATTTTCAATTGTGGTTGCCTTCAGTAACAAAGGAGGAGGAGTGTTTGTTTCCATTCTCCTCTCAGGAGCCGTCTCAAGGCCTGGTTGGCCTTATTGTGTGTCTTTCAGTGACTGCGTCTGCAATCGCTCCACCCGTTTGTTTAGTTCCAGCCAGCGATTAGCAACTGTTTACCTTGTTCGGCCTCGTGGACCGTAACAGAAACACTACCTTGAAGAAAGGAAAAAAAAAGAGTCACACTGAAATTACAGGGTAAGATGCACAAACATGTGTACGTTGGGTTCAAACAGGGAGTCACAGTTCTGGATAAGATCTAATGGTTTTTATGTTGTGTATAAATACTATTTCATATATGTTGTTTATAACCTTTTGTGTGCAGAAATTCCTGTGAAAGCTACAGTTACCTGTAAATTCCCGAGTTGAAATATCTCCTGCATCATGCTCCCTTTTATCTGAGCTCACGACAGCCCCCTAGCGGATTGTTACGGCACTGCATCCGGGAAGCTCAGCCCCCCCCCCCTCCTCCGTAGAAATTCCTCACTGCCAGGGTGATTCCTGCGGTTTCCAAGGGCTACTTCCTACTGTACCTAATCTGGAGCTGTGGAGGAACTACTTTACAACCTGTGGATGAATTATCAACCAGAGGGATGATATCTCCGCCGATAAAAGGTGAGTTATGATTTAATTACTGCCCCCTTTATCATGTTTATATACTGCAGCGTGAGCGTGGACTTGCCGTCTTGAAGGCTTTCACGTCCCGCTTCAATTTATAAATTGCTCAGAAATGCGTTTCGAAATGGATATGCCCCCCCCCCCCCCCCTGTCTTTTTGATTTTTTGGCGACATGCCGGATGCGTGTATTTGCTGGAAAACGTCCGGGAACACGCCCTGGCCGTCTACCTGTGTGAACTTCGTTTGAATCCCCCCAAAGTCACTGCGGTGTGATCAACGGTCAGGCACGAGAAAGTTAACGCGCTCGTGCGCCGCGGCGTCGACTTGCTACGCTTGCCGGTGAGGCCATGTATGCCGAATAAACGCCCCCCCAATGGACCCAGTTTGTGTTAAGACACACCGGGTTAAAGGGGGAGAAGTTGGGCGTGCTTGGCACGGGTGGGCTCGCTCCGCTTTGCTGGAGGACCGCAGCTCAGCTGTAAACTGTAACCTGCGGCGCCACACTTCACCACGCGGATTGATACACCGTGTTTGGGGAAAGTGTTCCCAAGCACACCAAACACGTGTTTTAAATTCATGTTTGGCCGTTTATTAATAATATATATATATTTTTTTTATTTAACCAAATAATTGGTTGCTTTGGTGGGGGTTGTCAGGTAAGGAGGAGGAGGGTGGGTGCTGTTGAGGCCAAAAGGGAAACCGGGGAGTTTCCTGCCTTGGAGGTCCGCCTGCCGGGTCACAGGTGGGGACGCATTAACCTGCTCCACTTGTGGCTCCAAAAGTTCGGTTTTAGCGCCTCATTTCGAGATTTATTTATTGACTTGAACATTATTTCAAATGCTGAAAAGTTGTGTAAGCAGGTGTTCAAGAAAAAGGCACATAAAAAAAAAACTCGTGAAGATAGGATTTATTATATGTTGAATAGTCAGTTAACTAGTTCCACTCAGATGAAAATTATGTTCTTGTGTATCATTTTTCTGGTGATGGAGGACATATTAAATAAAGTTAGCTCAAAATCGCATATCTGAGTATTTCCTTATTAAAATCGCTGTGAACCAGGAGCAGGTGAAAAAATGCAGTTTGAAAAAACTTGTAGGTGTGACGTAGAAGCTACTATGCCAGCCGCAAGATCCTTGCTCTGCTCCATTCTGATGCATTCACTTTTGTGATCAGAGTGGGGCTTTAAAGAGAAGTTCTCTGAGGTCAATAGAGTTAAATTCAGGAAGCCGAAATAAATGGATTTGAAGGTTTTTAGCTTTATTTAAACATATTTTGTTATTGAAAAATGGCCTAGAAATATATTCAAATGAATGTAATGCTTATAAAAGCTTGTTTGGGTCAGCTTCTATATATTTCCTGGCGAGAATTAAAACATAGTTTTTATAAAAATATTATATACTACATAACAATTTTGTTTTATCAGCTCTAAAGATTAAACCAATGTCTTTTTTTATATTTCAATAAAAAGTATAAACCACTGCTGTACTTGAATTTTATGCTTCATTCACTCGAGGCATTGGACGTGGGTTCACACATGGTGTTCACACTGGACAAGCAGGAAGGGGCTTCTTCTTTTTCCTTTTTAAATACTGTTTATTAATCCTCCACCTACGGTTGGAAAAAGGCTCGGTGGAAACTGTTGAACTGATCCAAAGACTTGGTGTAATCGAATTCCGGCAGGACACAAACCGCAATTATCAATTTCTCATCCACAATAAGTTGTTGAACGGTTGTCACTTCCGTGAATTAAACAGGACGCCATCCATACGTCATAACCAAATCTAAATCCCTGATTGGTCAAAGTTTGACCTGGTTTAACGTTCAACAGGCCTTCAATGGGCGGACGTTTTGTACATCCCCAAAACGATGGTGGCAACTTGCGTAGCTAGTGTGAACGCAAAAGCTTTGAACATGGAAGCCCAAAGACTTTTCATTGACAGTAGTCGCTCGAATGCACTTTGCCATAGCTTCAGAAGCATAAAAGCATTTTTCGTTGCAGAAATATGGATAAAAACATGTTTGAAATACTAACCCCAATGTCAGTTTTATTAAAAACATCGTTTCAGACATGTGCTGTTGTTGTGAAAACCCAGACCTTCATAAATTTCTTAATTTCCTCATCATAAATGATGTACGATCACCACGAGAGACTTTTAAGCTTCAAAGCGGGCGACCATAGGGGAACGTTTTGTTTCATGTCAACGCAGCTTCTGTCTCAGTTTTCGCTCCTTTAAAAGTATGTCAGGTTTGCATGAGATCAGATGGCTGACAACACCTTCAGATTTGGGGTTTTTGCTCTGCAGTGGTGCAGCTATAAAAACTATTTCATGCAGTCAGCCATGGTTTTTAATTCAGGAAGTGGCAGAAGCATTTTCTTAAAGTTTAACCTGAAGATGTTTTTCTCTCAGTCTTAGATAGAAAATGAACAAATATGCGAGTATGATTTTTTTTTTCCTGTTACTAATTAATAATTCTATTTCGAACTGTTGATCAGTTTATCCAGAGTTGGTTTGCTTTTGTGTTGAAAAAAATCTGCAGGGAATAAATAAAGCTGTTGTGTTTATCCCCTCAGTTTCTGTTTCCAAATGAACGTAAGTTGAGACCCTTCAAAAAGGGGTAACAGTTCTAGTTATACAAGGACAGCACAGCAAATGTTTAGCCTTTTGAAAAGCAACACATCATTTTATTATTGATTTGATTTGACTAATTTGGCTTATTTCAAACAATTTCATCAATTAAAAACAATTTACTTTTTAAACAGGAAGTGCCCACTGGTTCCAAGAGGACAAAATCCCAAAGACTTCTAGTAGAAAATAAACAAGACATTCTATTTTTCAGAATAACAGTTCTTGCTCCACTTCATTTTTTAACATGTTCTTGATAATCATTTTATATATGGAAAACTCGCGATATGCGATATTAGAGATTAATATTGCGATAACGGTATAATTTGCAGTATATAAACAAATAAGAAAATAGCCAAAAACATCGTTCTCCTTTCATTGCAACAGTTCAAAAATTATACTCCAAATGACCCTCGTCGACATAGGTGACAAACATCTAACATAATAGGCGTCCATCCGATTGGTCAAATGCATAAAGAGATTTATTTTATTTGTTAAATGCTTCAACCTGCCACATAAGGTTGTATTAAGGTTGTATTTACGATTTATTGCTTATTGTGATATTCGCCGTCTTTTGCGATATGCATATTGCAGAGCTGGATATTGCGATAACGATAAATTTACGGTATATTGTGCATATATTTTTTTATTGCAAGTTATTCAATTTATACACTGACCCATCAGATGCCTCAATAATAGTCTCTCGTCGAATGTTCAAAACGTTTGATTGACAGATTTCATGTTGCTGAGTGGCTGATTTGTGACAGTATTCGCCATAGAAACATTTACTCGGACCAATCCCTGTCGACTGTCTCCACCAAGGCGATGTCAGTATCGTGGAAAAATGGGGACTGAATTAACTTTATGTTTTCGGAGCCGGAAGTAATATGAGACCTGGACAGGTCGCGTGTTATGTCACCCATAGAAAATGCGTGACATCACACGCGACCCGTCCAGGTCTCTCCTGATTGACGAAAGTGGTTGCCAAAGAAATGAGGACTTAAACCAACTCAGACCAATCATTACTTACTGACTATTTCTGGTTCCAGCATGGTGGCATTTGTTTTTACAAAAAAGGCATTTGACTTCATTTTTTTAGTGCCAGAAGGATGATTGAAGACATCACATTCACTCGGTCCAGATCTCTTATACAGTAAATGATCAAATCTCTTGGGCAAACTGGTTTGCGTAAATATAAAAGTTCTGGTTTCCCTGTAAACCACCAATGATTTGGTTTGGCAAAAGTGTGAGGAAAAACATCTTTTTATTTCTGATTAATCCTCCTTTCATCAACACCAAATTGGTTGGTGTTCATGCAAAATGATCTGTCAAGTTCAAAAGCAAAGGTTTATTTTGTTTAACGTTTATTGCTTTTTTCTACCACACTAGTTTCAGATCAGACTTTCAAATCAAGATTTCTTATCTGCAGCTGGTCTATTTAACTGATCAGGAAGTGTAAGCTTATTATAACTGCTTATTTAGTCAGAGTCATCATACTTAAGGCTGTTTTTTCTTTTCTTATCGTGATCAGTTATCAACAACACGGGATCATCACAGTCAACACTGCACTTATCTCCCTGAATAATAGTAGGAACTCTTTTTTTTTTTTTTCCTTCATTCATACCAAACTTCTCTGGGCCTTAATCAGTGAAACTGGAGAATGTTTATTAGATTGCACAAATTTAGCAGCCCTCATTAGCTCCATCATGGCCAACAACACATGCGCCACGTGACCGGGGTCAGACCTCCTTGGGGACTCGCCCGAGCACGTCTTATGACTGTCTGCGAGTTCTCCTCTGAATCAGTAAAATTATTGTTTTGAACATCCTGGTTGTCTCTTATTACTCCCTAACACAGAAACAGGGTGTCTTGTCATAGTCGCCGTGGTTACAGGGGTTGAAAGACCCATAGTAAGCATTGTTTTTTTTCTTCTCTACAAGGTGTTGAGTATTCATCTTAAACACAGGTTTTATATAAAGAGATGGCAGACTGTCTTAACTTCCTCAGTAGAAGCTTAGCCTTTTAATACAGGCGACACAAAATAAATAACAGTATTCAAATTACCGTAACTCCTCATCCATTTACGCAATTTCCGTAATTCCAGTGGATTTCACCACTTCGCAAAGCTGCTTTTGTCCGCATCAGAACAAGTTGGTTTATTTTATTTGCGTAAACACGTTACTACTGAAAACTTTTCGCGTACCTACGCAAAGCTACTTTTGTACACGTTTCTCCACCATTGTTTTTACATTAATTGCTTAAACAATTTCTGAGTCATGGTAGTTCAAAGAACATCAACACTGGAGCTAGAGCTTTGCTATGAAAGGGTTAATCTGCTGTTGCTTTCCGGATGCCTAAAGTAAGTAATCATGCCCTCTCCTTGACTCCTTCTCAAACACTGATCCTGTCTGTAGAAGTTCACCCGCTCATCTGCTTTTTAGTGAGGTACCGATAGGAACTGTAAATAATGTAGCCACAGCTGACTGACTAAAAGCTGTTGAATCTGCTGCTCAGCTGTAAAAATTCATTGCTACATTTATGGGGGTCAGTAAGCCCACTGCTTTGATTCATCTATCCCTAATGGCCTCTAGAATGCCAGTCCCTTAAAATGTTCTTATTCATCGCTAGCTAGTACTCCGAGCTACCTGCCAGAATCCAATGTGATTCCTTTGATCAGAAGCAGACTCGGAGAATAAACCTCTTTGGGTTAGTAAATCATTTAATCATCATTTTAATATCAGCAAATTTTATAATTGTGATGTAAAGTGGAGCAAACAAGTATCTGATAGCTTTTGACAATTCTTCTGGACGTCCCATGAAAAGAAATAAGAGGTCTATAATGTTAATCATTGATACCCTTAAACAAAAATAGATTTTAAACTCAATACTTTGTAATGGAACTATGGTCAGTATTGAAGGTTTTCTATTGATCTTCATCAAGTTTGCCACTTGTTTGTTGCCCAGGTAATATATTTGGGATCATTGTCATTCTGGAAGATCTAGCCATGTTTCCTCCCAAATGCTCTTACTGATGGAAGGATATTTTTGCCTAGAATCACTGCCCCATTCATCCTTTCCTTAATACGAATAAGTTGTCAATGATGCTTCCACCCTCATGCTTCATAGTAGGTTGGGTGTTCTTGAGTTACAACTCAGCATTCCTCCCTGTCCAAACATGGCGATTGGCGTTTCTACCAAAAAGTTCCATTTTGGTCTCCTCTGACCATATGGCATTCTCTCGATCGTCCTGTGGATCATCCAGATGGTAGAACTGTAGACAGGCCTGGACATGTGTGGTTTCAGCTGGAGACCATTCGGGGCACTGCAAGATTTGAATCCATGACGGCATTGTGTCTTAATAGTAACCTTTGGTACTGTGGTTCCAGCTTTCTTTAGGTAATTCAGTAGTTCCCTTTGTAGTTCTGGGCTGATTCCTCACCTTTCTTAACCCTTGTGCCAAGGCATGTTAAGTTGGGAGTGGGGTCATCTGGACCCCAAAAGACAGTGCGCTGAATCTTTTTTCTTCAATGATTCTTGATCTTCACTGTTGTCTATGGATTACATGAAATCTTCTACACCTTTATCCACCTTTGTCATGGTAGGGATAATATGTCAATGTAAGGGTGGGGTCATCTTGACCCCACAAGATAGCACAAGAATTAAGAACATGTATACCCCACAACCTATCAAGTTGCCAGTCTTGTTCAGGTGTACAACCTTCTCCCTGGTATCCTTGGACGGCTTTTTGGTTTTGGTAGAGAGGGACTGTTAAAGGTGTGGACAGGTGTCTTTTCATGCTGAAAATCAGTTCAAACAGGTGACATTATTACAGGTAATAAGTGGGGAATAGAAACGCATTTTGAAGAAGAAGAAGTAACAGATGTGTGAGAGACACAATTATTGGTCGTTATGCGAGTCTCAAAAAGTTTAAAATTTATTTTCAAAATCTATTTTACAAGCAAAAGTGAGTTTAAAATATGTATTTGCTCTGTTTTGGATTAATGAAGGTATAGTCAGTGACATTTTAATATAGGGTTCCATTTTATTTTCTGTGTTATTTAATGTCCATCATAGTATGTAATGTATTCAAATCCTAAATGCCTCTATTCCTTTAACACTGCTCACTGCTGCCGTTCTCAAAACAAACGAACAAGCCCTCAAGTCAGTAGGAGTCCTCGATTACTGCAAATATCCTGCCAGCCCCCTTCCCCACCTCTCTTCAGGCTTTGGGGATTTCATTTCATCTCCAAGGTCAAGAGATTTAACTGGCTCTGTGGGACAATTTTCTGTGGCTAGGCAAAGACAAAAAACACATGTATTATGTCCAGCTTGTCTTCAGAGCCAACTTTCTCTGTGACCGATTAAGAACTGGTTAAGACTCAAAATCCATCTTTTTTTTTTTTTTGAGGAAGAGGAAAAAGCTAAACACTGAAACAGAAGATGTTTAGCCTTTTTAACCTGCTTTTCTTCCGTGTATTTTTCTGCATGAACGTAGACCCCCAACACTTAGCACTCATCTCTTATTTATCTGTGGCCCCTGATTCTTCAGTGGATTGAAGCAGATGTTGGTACAGGAGACGGCTCTGAGATGTTTTAGCAGGGATTAATCACTGCATGACCCAGCACGGCAGTCTCGCCAATCGAGTCATCAAGATTATCTTGGGCAGTGGTTAACAAAGAAACATGTTTGAGCATGGATGACCCTGTTTTACACATCCCAGTACAGTACAGTAGGTGACAGTATACATTATTTTACTCGTTTGCCATCCACAAATTAGTGGAAAGATGGTTAAAGCTGAAAACGTATCTGGCCTTTTTTTCTATTCGTCCAAAAGAAGAAAAACTGACGGAATTGTTTTGCATAAGTGCATCTTTACATGTTTAGCGATTACAATAGAAGCTAACTGGGCCACAAACCATACATTAGCCCAACACTGTACACTGAGTTGTGCCAAAATATTAAACTGAACATTCACAGAGCCCAATAAATCAATCCTTGGGAAAACAGGAGTACTACAGGATTGGTAGTCCACTAAGTTTGCTTTTGTCTCTGGGTACCTTAACCCTTTAACATTCTTTGAATTACCATAACTCCTTGACCGTTTACACAATTAGCGTTATTCCAAGGGGTTCTGAAGCGTGGAAAAGCAGCTTTGCGGCAATATCCAACAGTAGTGAAATGTTTCCGTAAATCAACGGATTCGGATTTACTACCAGAACGCGTTCAGTATTGGTGCAAAGCTACTTTTCTCCAGTTCTGAATTCTTTTGAATTACGTTAATTGCGTAAACAGTTATGGCATTTGAAAGATATCTCCTGTCGCTGGCAATTGCTCCGGTATTAAGAGGTTAACACTAAAAAAGTCTAGTAAACTCCTTTTTAGAGAGGTGAGTATGCAGAAAAACCCGTAATTTGCTATCACACTGTACTCTTGAGACTTGTGAACCATTTAGAAATCTTTAAGACCTAAACATTTATTTTGTTTGTAACAAGCACTGATTTTTATACATGAAATATTAGTTATTTTCGTGAGTTCTTTTCCTATCCAGAAGTAAGGCGACTCAATATCTGACTCACCTGCTTTCGCGCCTTGTGGGTGTCGCCCATTTCATGTTGTCAACCTAAAACTGGCCTCGGCAGCGTTTCGCCCAAAAAAAGACAAAAACATCAGAACTTTTATAAAGATGGGTGTGCATTTTATGCATTTGAAAGTAAAGCGTTTTTGCCAAACAAGGCTAGCTCCGCAGAGAAAGTGTGTTTGTGTTAGCCTGGGGGCAGAGCTTCCAGTGCAGACTCTTCCTGAAAGTGGCTGTTCTCACTGGTCAACGTCAAAATATTTGACTCGCTTGTTTCGTGGATTGGGAGGGGCTGGTGCTCAGCCATCAAGTTTTTAGAGGAATACTCGGAGTTGCATGAATGGATCAAAATATCGCTTTGGGGTTGTTTATAGCGAGGAGTTAACATTAAAATACTCTTAAAAGCTCATAGGCCGTTTAAAAATGTTTTAACTTACAGAAGATGCTCTTAGCACAAGGCTTTATAACACCTTATCTTCTAGTTGGGAGTAGATGTATCACCCTATGAGGTTTATTGTTTTTAACGTATTTGTTGAAAGAAGTGTCGCAATCTTTTTAAAATTAGTGAAGCTGCATGCACATTCCCACAAAACACGTCTCTCGGTCTTCACAACTGGGTCACGTTAGTGCCACATTATATTTTTGGACTCACTTAGGTGTGTTTTTCTCGAAGAGCTTGATAAGAAGTGCCGTTTGTGTGCTAAATGAGTCTTCGTGCCTTCTTTCTGGGAATTCTGAAGGTAGCTGAGCAAGTGAGGCTGTCGGTTAAGTTTCTCATCACCTTTAAGGCAACTGCAGCCATAAATCAGCAATAAATCAGTTTGAGTTAAAGTGTTGTCTGTCAGCTCGGCTGCTAAATCCGAGCTTTAGATCAACACAAATAGGACATGTGACCATTTTCCATTGGGGTGTGACTCAGAAATGTCAAAGTTCAGATTTAGACGGTAGGGAAATTCAGATTAAGTTCCGACTTTAGTTAGGTTTTAACTACCCGTGTCTTAAACCTTTTGTTTACACGTCCCGCAGGTTTAAGACATGAAAGCCTCGAGGGTCGATGACTCACATCACCTCATCCCTCCGCAGTCGTGCATTTTACAAGTCTTAGCTCTAGTTTGCCTATGTGACTTTGTGACTCACGCATACAGATCATAGAAGGTTTATGAAGTGTTTGAAAATCACCCATGATCAAACACGTGACATGCATCTAAAAAAGTCATCAAGGTCGTCAACAAGGTGGGCTTAGTTTTGTTAGGTCTACCCACCTACCAACTTAACTAACACAACCATAACCTTTTAACACCCATGCTTTAGGTCGATTGTAATTCCAACAGATCCTAAAGTGGAGAAAAGCAGCTTTGTGGTTATACGCAGCATGTTACAGTAGTAATGTTTTTAATGCCTTTATTGTAAACCAACTGATTCTGACGCAAAGAAAAGCTGTTTTTTTGTAACTTTTTGGCCATTTAAGCAATTATCGTCCAAAGAGTGTGTGTTATTTACTGTTTCCGGTGACAGCTCCAGTGTTAACACTTAAACACCATAGATGTCGGCTGCTACACCTAAATAACACATGCTCTTTGACCTACCGCAACTCTTCACCGCTTTTGCAATTCATGTGAATTAGCAGATTCTTACGTAGAGAAGAGAGGCTCCAAATCTGCTTACTTAATGTGGGTAGAAAAGTTACAAGAATGTAAACACAGGAGCAAAAAGCCCCGGTTTTAAAGGGTTGATAATGCAAAAAAAATGTTTCTAATAAAAAATACAATAAAACACCTTCATCCCCTGCACCATGACCAGAAAAAACATTTCTTTTTTTTTAATTAGGGTTAAAAAAACATAATTTTTGGCATGCAGTCGTGACTTCCTTAACTTGGAAATCAATGTGACTTATTTCTTTTAAAACCAGCCTCCAGTGGTCTTGTGAGGAACTGCAGCTTTTGAAGTTAACCTTAAATTCAAAAAAACAAAAGTTCGGAGGTTTAGATTCAACAACTGTACTGTGTCCACAGTTGTTGCTATTTAGCTTTTTCATTTTATTTTAAGGACGTTTGTTTCTTAATCTTTGTTTGAAACAGGGCTGATTGATAAATAATCCAAAACAGATCAATTTATTCAGTGTTCCAGTATTTCTTTCATCAAAAATAAATTAATTTAAGACCAAAACAACTCTAACAGCATTGTCAACCCTGCTTTTAAATTATGGTCACGTTTTTTGTCTGTTTATCTGACCTAAAAAGTCGTTAGACCTTTTGGGTTAGGCCCCTTTGTACCTAAATAAGGCCCAAATAAACACTAACCTTAAAAACGTTTTTATCCCTTAGAAACTGTCAGAACTGTGATTGATGCTTTGGATTTGTGCTTGGTGGATGTTTCTTCCTGCACTAGACGGTGCAGATTGAGGTTGTGGTTGGAGCCATGGCTACCAGCTGTTTCAGAGCACTTCCTGTGGTGATTGTGGCCTCGTTCCTGCAGGAGTGTCCTTACGATAAAAGCTTTCCTGTATTGGAAAAAGGAAAGATGCCCTAAACCAAGCCTTCATTTTGCCGGAATATCTTAGGATCTTAAAGCACCGTGTCTGTTAATCGTTTTAGTTCTTGTTGCAAGAACGTTCTCATTTCCCCTAAAACTGCAACTCCTCTCCTTCAGTAAACTTCCTGCTGAGAACCGCTTTGAAGTCCTCGGCGCGTTCATCTGATCTTGTTAGGTGTTTGAAGAGCATCTCTGCTGCAGAGCAACAGTCTCCAGTCAGATGGGAGTAAGAACAAATGACTTTCAGGGTTGAAGTGTGTCTTCCATGTGGAGTCAGCTGCTTATTGTCGCCGTGCCGTTAAGAGTGGGAAGCGCTGATTGCGATGCGGCAGGGACCTCTGAGGCAGGGCTGAGTGAATGAAAGAAATCGACGTGTGATTTGAATGCCGATTTTTGTCTTCAGTCAATCAAGCGCGTCTCTCCTGCTTAAGTGTCAGAGGCAGGCTTCCCGTTCTTGCCGTGTTCATATCTGGCTCTTCTCCCCCTGCAGGTTGATGCGTCCTCAGCGGGCGCCCGCAGGGTTGCTTTCAAGCCTGACTGCCGACGGCTCTCAGACTCCACCGGGCTCCTGAGCCGGCCCATCGATCGCACCTCGCTCCACGAGACGGCCCTCACTGTCTGGCCGCCTCCCTTCCAGCGGTCAAGCAATCGGCGGGGCTGCGTCGCCATGGATACAGAGTCAACCTACTCGGGCTATTCCTACTACTCTGGACGCTCCCGGGGATCACACAGACACGGGTAGACTCATGTTTTCTAACTGCTTATATGTTTGGACAAAGAAATTGATCCAATTAAGCTAACATAAAACTGTTTTTATTTCAACAATCAGAGGTTCAAAATGCGAGAAGTTGTAAAATTTTAAAGAAAATACGTGGTCGTTCCAGATTCCAACGGGCAGGAATGTTTCTCCTTTAAGACTAAAGAAGTAATTTCTTACAGGTTCGGCGTGTACCTCCCACAAAAACCTTTTAGATTTAGCTTAAATTGAACAAATTTGATCTAATCTCTTATTTAGACCGGGTTAAATAATTTTGAGAGGTGAGAATTTACTGATAAAGAGCAAAATGTGGTGCTTTAAATGTGAAGCTCTAAGGAGTTTTTTAGTTCTTATTTTTTTTTATTTTTATATATATTTTGGGATTTATGGGTGATCACATGTTTTTATTTTTTCATTATCCTCTGTGCTTAACCTCCTTATTGAACTTGTATATCTTAGTGGATAAAGATAAGAAAATGTTTGAAAAAATCCTTTTAAATGTTGCGAATGGTGGTTTGACTCAACTGATATATGCCGTTCAAACCTCATCTGTCTCAAACAAAGAAACCGTTGATCAAAAATGACATCCCAAAATATTAGACTGGTCTTTTTTCGCTTTAAAGTCCCACTTCACTCATCTTCTGATCTAATAAAAAGAGTTCCTGGTGATTATGATTATGCTGTTTGTAGCCAAAACCCCAAAACCTGTCATTTTCAATTTCAATTTCAATTTATTTGTTTAGAGGATAAGCCCCTTGAGATGTATCATTTTCTAGGACATACTTTCTGCAGAGCGGCAGTAGTTCATTAGAAATTCACCTCTAAGTTGTGGGCGGGACCAATGCCAGGGAGCAACCCCACCCCCCTTCCCCTCCCTATCATGGAGTGGAGCAGGGAGCTTGTGGCCTGCCCAGCGTATTTTCTACGTCACACATACGTTTTTTTTTTTTCCAAGCAGCATTTTCTTCCGTCTTTTCTTGATTCTCAGCGATTTGAATACTCAGACATACAATTTAAAGTTGAATTTTCTTTATATATGTCCTCCATCATCAGAAAAATGCTACAAGAACATGTTAAAACACCCCAAACCCTATTTTTTTATTATTTGAAAAATCAAAAGCTTGTAGACTGCATGCTTTAAACAATTATAGTGTTTAATTTGTTTTTAGTTGTTAAGAAATTTGGGCAAGAACTTGTTTTTATCTGTTTGATTAGAATTTGTTCATGTACTGTCATTTGAAGAAGTTAAAAGGCTGAAAACTTAAGGGGCAAACACTAAGTAACCCCTTGAAGCCTGATTGATGCAAATATGCAACTAACCCCCCAAACTGAACTTCATTTAGTAGCAGCTTGAAAGAAAAAAACATGCATTTGTTTTCTGGAAATAATTTCAGACATCACTGGTTTAAAAGGTAAATAAAAGTATTTATATTTTGGTAAGTGATGCTCATATTTTTATCATGATTTGTTTAAAACAGGCATCAGGTTTTTGTGCAGAGTTGCAGAAGTCATCTTGGAAAGGAAATCTGAGTTAGAAATTCATGAAAATCTTGAAATAATGTAGTTTAAACGGCTCAAAAAAATGGAAAAACATGACAACAGAGGCTTGAGGTCTTATCTAGAATAGTGGTTAAAAAATCTTTTTTTCAAAGTTTTGGAACAAATATAATTTTTCTACACCCATTTTTATTAATATTCTCATTCAGAATTGCCTTTTTTTCTCTCATGTAGAACATCTTTGCCATCATATCAAGCTTTTACTTAAAAAGGATTAGCTAGGTTTTTTTTATTCTAAAATTAAAGCTTCACAAATCAAAAAATTTTTCTTTTCTTTTTTTCTTTTAATAATTTTTGCCCCAATTTCGGACTGTTTTCCTCCACGCTTGCGCCCGGGCGTGAGTTTGTCATCAGCCTACTAGCCTGGGCTGACAGACCTCAGGAAGGCAGCAGCAGGACGGTGCCGGAGAACGCCGGCCTGATTGAAGGCTCTGAGGAGATGAGAGGAAGTCATCGGGGAGGAGGCTCCGGTTCCTCGCCACCCCCTCCCGGGTCACCGCTCATCGTATATCTGTCGCCGTGCCACCTGTTAGGAGTTGGGAGCCTCTTCATATCATCGTCCGCGCTCCATCACTGTCTCATTACGCCCCTTCACTTTGGATCCTTATCAGGCCTGTTTGTTTCCTGTCCTCACCGTGCCCACGCTCCATTTTTCTTCCTCTCCTCGTGCTCATATCAGTGCAACAGCTGCTGATGTTCTGATTCATTCCAGGACCCCCCCCCCCCCCCTCTCACTCTGAGGTTTGGAGGATGGGTCGCCGTGGGGGTATCGTCCACATTCCCCAGGGCAGGAATGTGCCCTTGAAGCTCACAGCAGCGCCAATGAAAACGGCCTTTTCTTTGGAAAAAGCTACAAATCTCGCTCTTCCTGCGTATTTTTTTCAAATGACTGACAGTCCGTCGGAACATACGGGCTTCCCTGCCAGGCGCTACTGCTCCACTCCAACTGTGACCGAGCCAGAACCACCGGCTGGCCTCTAATTGCAGACACAAAAACCTATTGGCTGCCTTTAAAAACCCCTGGTTAAGGTGCTCTTTCTATGCCAAACCCTCCGTCTAAGAGACTCCCAACTGTAATCTGTCAGCTCTTCCATTCTTCTTTTGTCATTTTTGTGTGCAGGGCCAGTTTCTGCAGCATTACAACCTGCTCTGCTTCTTCATTTTTGAGTATTTAAGTAATTATTAGCCCAAAAATGTCATATTGGGAGCAGCTCATGTGGAAAATTGGCTCCTTTGATTGCTATATCTCCAGTTACAGAGCCAGCAGCTGGATTTGCAGGGGGCTAAGTGAGTCATTGAAGTTCCTTCATGCACAGTTATGGTGTCATACAGAGGCTGGCGGATGACCCTGTGCTTGAAACCTACTTTTGTTTTTAAAGGGGCAATACAACAGTCCAGGCATTTTTTTCTTGGTCATTTTAATACCGCTTTAATATTTGGGCTTTTTTTCTCCTTGGATGCCAAACGATTATTTATCAGACTGGTGGGGGAAATGCAGGTGTGTGTGTGGGGGGCCAGCCATAAAGAGAACAAATTAATGCAAAATACCAAGTCTGTCTCGTCCATGTCCTCGCCTATGACCTGTCGCCCGCAGCATGCCCATAGAAAAAACAGGCATGGACACTTCCCCTCTACAAGCTCAGCGAGGGGTCTACTTAGATTTGCTAGTAAATAAGCAGGTTTCAGATTAAATCTTCTGTCAGACAGAAGAGGGTGAGGTATATAAAAGAAAAATTATTGTGTTGATTGTTTTTTATTTATTTATTCGTTCATGACTGAGCTAAACTTACTGAACCATGGTGAACCTTAGCCCTTGACTTTTTTCAAATTTTGTTTGTTTAAAACTGATTGGGCTGCTGGTTTTGTGTTCATTAATGTGATTTTTTTTGAGGGGGGGGGGTCTCAACCTTAAATATGGAATACCTTTTCTGGGTTTTTAACATTTGAAGATTTTAACTTATTAAAATGGATATCAGAGAACAGTATTAGAAATCACACGTTAGCCTCTTTCTTCCCAAAATGTTTTTGGAAGGAATTTTGGTTCTACCAAGAGTGAGTTGTTGGGTCATGTTTCAGGCCAACCAAACCTCCATACTTCCATTTTAGTACAACTCTTTGGATTCGATCCAAAGAGTCTGTTTTTTCCCCCCTCATTTTTAATCTGGACCATTTTACACTGAAATGCAATTTGACTAGTTTGATTTTGCACCCAGCTACCTAGTGGCTGCATGAGGAAGTGCATTGGCTCCACTGACTTTTTATTTCAAACTGGATTCAAGGAGGAAGTGAGAGTGTTTCTACATGGTCCGGCCCATTTTTCTTTGTTTTCCCTTTCTGATTAAAGCCTGCTTTTATTGAATGGCACTCAAAAGAGTGTGATGTTTCCCGGCATTTGGACTCGCTCAAGGGTTAAGGCAAACCACAGACGCAAACAGGTTTTACTAGGCTTATTTTAGTGTAAAAGCTCAAATCAGAGCACAATAGCTACAGAACTGTCTACATTGGAGGTGGACTCCTTTAGTCACCCCTTTGCTTCCCCCTTCTTCTTTGTGTGATCACACTCATCTTCAGGTGTTGGACGGAAATGATCCTTGACAGGATTCTGTCCCAGCTCGCCAGGTTGCTCTGCCATCACAGAACAACACCCCCACCCCCACCCCCACCCGTGAATCTCTTCCAAAAAAAGGCCTGATCCATTTCAGGGATCCACACCAGAAGTCAAATTCCATTAATCTAATCATAGCGCAGCACGCTGCTGGAATACCAACCAGCCGGATGGATGCGAATGAGAAGGAAGATGTAAGAAGGGGGAGGAGAGGGTCTGTGCGCTGGGAGGCAGGCTTTCACGCGGCGTGATTACTCTTGTAGCTTGCTGTGATGGGGGGGAGCAGAATGGAGGAGGCAAGGAGCTGGTTGACAGAGGCCAGTCTGTTTGTATCACACCTTTATTGACTGCAGGTCTGCTCCGATCCTCATTAACTTATAATGCTAGTTTTCTTTAGGAGGTATGAAGACCAGCTTTCTTGACTTTTTTTTTTTTTTTCAATTCTTTACCCCCCACACCCCACTCGCCTTCCAAACAGGAAGTACCCGCTTGCTCCAAGAAGTCGAAATCCAATAGACTTCTATAATGAAATAAACACGGAGCAATTCCTGCTTGTTGATGATTTTTGGTTCCAACTTGAGGACGTCTGTTCAGGGGAAATGTGGCGACTGAATTGACTTCATTTTGTTGGAGCCGAAACCATGTCTATGGGTGATGTCACTCAATCCAGTTCTCATGTACAGTTGATGGTTCCGACCCAGTGTTGAGCTATGTTTACGGCGCCCTCGGTGACGCCACTTTCATTTAATAGCCAATGTAAAGTTGCCTAAATTCACTTTTTGAGCGATCCTTGGCAGCTGAGCACGCTGAGCCGGACAGCAGAGCTCGTTTGCTCGCATGCCGGCGGACGGACAGCCGCTGCAGGATGCAGAAGCAGCCATCTCTGTGAATGTGAATGAACCCAGACATGGAGACGTGATTACCAATGCTTCTTTGGAGCTTTTGAAAAGAAATAAATCCGATCCCTTAACATCCTCCGTGTCTTCCATGCACTGTAATGAGATGTACACAGACAGAAATGTGAAGGTATCGGCACTAAATCCGTGTTTATGAATGACTTATCACGTGAATTATTATTTCGTGGAAACAAATTAATTGTTTTTTTTACCCATGTCAGGTCACGGGCTCCCTATATATTAATGTTTTGGATATTTACCAATATTACTAATATTGTTTTTATGTTGTTTTAAATAAAAAAAAGCCTTTTTTTGTTTATTAAAAAAAAAGTAAAGAAAATCGAAAGTCATAAAAACATTACTATATTTTCAAAATGAGTCTTTGCGTCTTTATTTTTTTCTATTTCTTTCAAATATTATAACATTACAGCTTTAGGTTAATTTTATGAAAGTGAATTCAAACTAAATTAGATTTTTCTGTTAAATGTAACACTGTTCTCGTCATTTTACCAGCAGAGAAAATGATCTATTGGCGTTCTAGTAGTGGAGTGGAGGTGAGAAAAACCCAAAATAAGAGCCTGTTTTTCTCTTATGTAACCATTTTCATTGCTCGCTTGCTTATTTGTTCTTTAAAATTGGAGTTTTAAATAAAAGAGCATCTCGTCTTGCACGAAGCTTTTTGAACCTCACTGCTGGTTCTCTTCATCCACAGGGATAAATGCAGCAAACATCAGCTCAACACATCAGCACAACCCAAATGTCTGTTTTGCTTCCCTTTCATCTCTGTCATTATTACAGCACGCTCCTCTTTTCTGCATAAATGCAGCTTTTTCCTGACGTTATTGTACTGACTCTGAGGTGTGATCAATGCTTTGGGAGCTTAGCTGCTCCTCCCTGTTTCCTCTCTTCCATCGTGCCCCCCCCCCAATTAATCAAACGAATCAGTGCCAGTTTTGACAGATTATTGCTTCTGCTAGATCACTAAACGACACATAATATTAAAAGTCATAACGGCTGTTTAATTTGTTCTCATCTGCTTTTTATTTTTTTCACCTCCAGGGTTTATTGCAGCAGACTTTGTCACTTTAAGTGAAGCAGGCTGCTGAGCTGAGCTTTTTCTTACTCCAGGCAGAAAACAATTGTTGCGCTTATCTCCTACAGGAAATCCCAGAATAGAGACGGAAAGCGGGCTGGGTAACACCCTTCAGTCCCCACACGCTGATCCAGTCCAGCTCTGTTATACTATGGTAAATGGTAAATGGCGTATACTTATATAGCGCTTTCTACCGTCTTACGAAGGCCCAAAGCGCTCTACAGTCACAGTCCCATTCACCCATGCACACACACATTCACACACTGGTGGCGGCTACGCTGCCAAACACTGGCGCCAACCTTCCACCAGAGGCAAGGTGGGGTTCAGTGCCTGGCCCAAGGACACTTCGACACAAGTGAATTCAAAGCTGTCACGGCGTCTCCTCCTTCACCTCTGTGGGCTCCAAATTTAATTTTGACAAAGCTGTGTTTACTGATTTATTAATGTAAAAAAAACTCAGGGTTTTGCTTCGTTTTGATCTTTTGGAGTGGTTAACATACTCTTCGAACGTAAATAATATTTTTTATTTGTTGACTGCGTAAGCTTTTTATTACCTTAAGGTGTTGCATATCAGCGAAACGCTGCTTTTCTCCGCTGCAGAATCCGCTGGAGTTCAGTTCATCGCATCCACGATGGAAGAGTTGCCTAGTGGAAAGAATGTAAACCCTGGAGCTGAAGTTTCAGGATTAAAGGGTCAATACTGTAGATGCTGCCAGCGACACGAAATAAGACACTCTCTTCGAACTACTGTAAACCATTTCATGTTTTTATATTTCAACCAGATTTAAAGCAGCCCAGAGCTGCTTTTCTTTTTTGTATATTGCGTAAACCAGTATTTGCAGGGCAGCAATCACCTAAATGTCAGACAATATATTTTTTACAGGACAGCCTGTAGGAGGCTGAAGTGGGTGTCAGATTTTTATTTTTATTTTTAGCTTCCAGTTTAAATTTTGAGGGTAACGTTTATCTTCTTCCTCTTTAAAATGTCTGCAGCTGGTTTAAACTTTATTTGTGTAAAAAAAACAGTAAAATATGGTTTAGATTTTCACTTAACCCGTAACTGTCAAAAATATGTTAACTTTGCCAGCTTGGAGGGGAGGGAAGGGCGTTCCATTAAGCAGTCAGCGCAGCGGATGTATTTTTAACACGTGACCGATCGACTGGATTTGTATCAAGAATGAGTCTTATGTGGTCGACCATCACCGGTTGCACCACCGACCAGTACGGGTCCGTGGTTCGTGGGTTAGGGACCACTGTCTTAAACGGTTAAAGAGTTACAGCAATGAAATAGAGTTAAAGGATTAAAGTAACCCGCAAAAAGCAGATGATTGACGTTTGTGAATAAAGGGTGGGAGTATAATAATGTGGGCTGTTTAGTTGCTTCAGGCAAATTAGACCTTGTTTGGCTGCATAAAATAATGGAAAATGGTAATACTTTCAGGATGAGTGAAATATTCAAGTAGCATTGTTTTTCTGACATGAACCTACAAAAGTAAGATTTATTATTTTACTTTGCTACTTAAGAAAGAAATAAACCAAAACATTTGATTTTAGGAAATCGGATTTGGTACAGATTTTGTTCTCAACGGATTCATTTCAAATGAATCAGCCATGTTAACCTCTAGTATCTATTTTTTGCCAACATTTTTTCCTTTTAAGAGTTTTTTTTTTTTTACTTTTACTGTGGTCTGTCTGCTGAAACAAAGCAGGAAGGAAGCAGATTAGGGATTAACTGAGGCTGCAGAGCTTTTCTCTGGTAATGGAGCGAGTGGGCGAGGTGCCATGTGGCGGGGGGGGATATTTGGTCTAAGGATGGGGTTACCTGCTGCTGCTGATGCTCTGCAGTAGGATTTAGCCTGGAAATGCATTGTGGGTGGTGGCCAATCCAGCGAAATGCAACAGAAAGGATATAGAGGGTAAATGTACAGCAGAGGTCATATGCAATTCATCACTATTCTTCAGATTATTGATTATTGCTTGTTTTTTTTGTTTGTTTTTTTAGGGAGCGAACCCGGGACCGCCACAAGTCTCGCAGCAAAGACAGCCGCTCGGAAAAATCTGTAACCATTAACACGCCGCCTGCTGAGCCACTACTGGGCGACTCGTCTGTCAGGGGGGAGCAAGTTCAGGTAGGCCAATCCTTCACTTTTAAAGGACCTCTTGTGTCTTTGCAGTGTCTTAACAAACTATTTCTGTGTTTCTATGTCTGATCTGTAAAGGATTTGGGGAGATTTATTAGTCCAAAAGAGCTGGAATGATAATTGCTTGTCGGCCCGGGCTGAGACAGGCCATCTGGTAGTTCAGGGCTAACGCCAGCTAGGGCCGGTCCACTCGTGGTGAGATTTGTAGCGTGTCAAAAAGTATGTCACTACAGACTGTCTGTAACAAGGTTGTGGAGAGCAAAAATCTGCCTCAGTGGCTCTTCTGAGGTTTCCAGAGCTAACGTTTTCCCTGCTCGGATTGGATCTGTCAGAATAAAGACAGGTGCATGCTGACCGGTCCCCCCTGGAAATGGGTCAGGCTGAACCAAATCAGCCGCAGCTTGATTTCGTGGCTTGTCAATCAGAATTCAGACTCTGCGCTCCAGATCATGCAGACCTGGACTAGAAAATATGGATTTTGTGGTGGACTACTTAATAAAAGATAAACGTTACAAGGTAGGAAAAGCCATTATTTGTTTGCTCATTGAGTTTTTGTGCCAACAAGAAAATCTGGCTCATTTATTTACTTTGAATCACCAGACAGACATTTGACTATGTTCTTTGGATTTACATTAAAGAGATCAAATATCCGACAGCTCGATCAGATAACGCAGGGTTGTTGGGTTGGTTTTTGCTGCTTGTTTGGACTTGAAAATCAAGGCAGCACTTCAGAAATAGAGTAACCCTCATTTCAATACCAGTGAGAGGGAAAGAAAGTGAGCCGCATCCAGTTGGTTTGTGGTATTTCTATTGTCTGGCATCATCGGTTTCTAAAAAATCTGTCGAAAACAAACAAATACAGATTGGTTAATGTGAGGAAATGTGTCTATAATTAGCTGAACATGAATGACCAGAATGTAAAAAAAAATAGAATTAGGACAAACTGCTGTTATTGAACTTTAAAGCAAATAGTTCCTCTGAAAATTGGTTGTTGCTGACTGAAGAGCCTCAGACTGGGAGCAAGTGATTAGGCTACAAAAACTACAAAAGTCTTTTTTTTTTTTTATGAAAGCTTGAACACAATTGAGGCATGTTTTCCCAATTGCCCACCAGTTGGGCCGTGTCAAAAAGTTGTACTTTGGCCTCAAAGTCGGCCAATGTACTTGAGAAGGAGAGATTGCTGCTTTAAACCAGAGCCATGATGGACAGAACACAGAACGCTTTGGCAACAACTGCAGACAATGTATTGCAACCGTCTTGGTTGGTTGGCTGATCAATTTCTATGCCCAAACTAAAAGCATACAGCGTAAAATGGAAAAAAGGAAGACTGTGCACAGATACACTGTATTCTTTGGACTATGAAGTATTTATAAGTGGCACTTTTGGGTGAAATCTATTTACCAAAATACCGGACCAAGAACATTTCATCTAGAACGGCAAATCAAAATAACAAAACAGATAATAACAATCATAGACTGAATTACTACTATAACATGAAACAACGAAGGAATCTAGTAAGTGTTCTTCTAATTGTGACCTCGCTAGTTGCTTTTTCTTAAAAGAAATGTCTGGTGTTACTTGAAGTTTATTTAGTGTTGCATGGTAACTTTGGAAACAGGCCAGACTCCACAGCCAACAGTGGGGGCTGCCATTGGCCCCTACCACATTCCATACTGAACTATAACCTTATAAGATAACCAATCCCCCACAGTCACAGCAGGATGTTTTCTTTTTTTTGTATCCGAATTAAAGGATTTGAGTAGTTTTAGTAGCAAAACGTTCAAATCAACAAGTCTGCCCCATCTTGGATTCTGAGTCTGACTCGAAGAAAGGGAGTCATTCTCATTTTGTTATAGGCATCACATGATGCCCATCATAATTCACCAAACCTGATTAAAGTTTTTTTTTAACATGTCAGATTAGGAGGACTTCTGCATTTTCTCTTACTTGTTAGACGTCAGAGCAGGTAGCTAGTTTTTTGTAAGATACAGATTAAAAAACAAACTAACAAAAGATCAGTCGGCCGGGAACCAGAGTTGACCAATTTTATCTGGGCTGCTCCAGATTTTTTGGGAGTTTAAATAAAGTTTTACGTCAAAGAAGGTGATGCAAGTTATGAGGTCACTGATTTGCACTCAACTTAAAAAAACAGATGATAATACGATTAGCCAAAACTCTCTCTACATGTCGCTTTATTTAGCATCTTCTCAGACTTAACATTTTTTTGTGATTCCGGGTTGCTTTTAAGTTGAAGCCTTCAGTGCTTTATTTTGAAAATTCAAAACAACAAGAGAAGGCTGTACTGTTTGTTTTAATTTATTAAAAAGAAACCTTGTTTTTTAATTGTTGAAGCAGTAGTTGATATGTGTGCCTGCTCTCATTGTAGTCTGTAGTAAGGGTGTTAAAAAGTTACGAACAAAAATGATTTTGATGACCGCAGATAATACTTCAAAGAAATAAAAAAATGCACTCCTGTATTTTAAAGATCAGGTTTCTTGCTTGAAACGACCAGATGAACTATTAAGTTTTCAACCCAACCACTGGAGCCACTTCCAGCTTGGACCTCAGAGGTTCACAGCACTGCATCGGATCTCCCTGCCCTCTAATGTCACATCTGGGACACCATCTATTGCTGTAAACGTAGCTGATCCAGATGTTTTCTGACTTCTGAGCTCATAAAGGACTGAGCTTCAGCTCAGCTGACTTTTGAAAGACAACAGAGATGATTGAGCATCATTTCCTGACCTACTTTGAGCGGGAGCAGTTAGCAGGCGTTATGCGCGACAGCGTTTTTGTGTCTAATTTTAACGCGGCAGGATTTGCCACACAGTGAAGCCACGCTTAGTGTTTTGCTCTTGGTGTCTCATTCATGCCGCGGCCTGCAGTGCTGCTGCTGACAGAGCTGGGGAGCGTTTGGCTGCGGCGTGAGTAATCACTGCGTTCAAGCCTTCCGAGGATGAGGCTCAGTACAAATCCCCGTCTCTCAGCCTGGCATATGCTGTGTGGATGCTGTTTTTGTACGAGTGCATCAGAGTCGGCCTGTGCTGCGCTGCTCATTAGTTCGCCGCCGGGGCCAAATCCGAGGCTGGAAGGGTGACTCGGTACACGAGGCTGCAAGGGTGGATGACAGAAAGGGTGTTGCTTTACATGAGATTATAATTTACTTGTATTTGTAGGTATATTAAAAAAGAGCAATCGTACACCACATTCAAAGGGGGAAGAAACACTGTGTTTCAGTGTTCTTTTATTCTCCACACACCCCGTTTATGTGACCACGGGCTAAACGGGCATACTAGAACATGCATTTAGCTCATGGTGTTCACACTGGTCTGTGGCTACCTGACACTAGCTTGGTGCGAAATTTTGTAGAGTTGCAAATCTTGTCCAGGCTTTTTCTTCCACAGCTCTCACAAACTGCAATTGTTATTTTCTCCTCCACGATCAGTTTAAACGGTTGACACTTCAGTAGATTGATAGAGACGCCGTCCATACTGAACCCGAGCCCGAGGCAGAGGTTGGTGTGTACGTAGCTTAAATAGTAGTAAATAAGTAGAAATACTCATAATGTTTTACTTTTGAAATAGTATTATCAGTCATGTGTCATGGTATAGACGATAGCATCTTCTAAAATAACAACAATACAGTGTTTCCTCACTATGACGTGGTTCACCTTTCACATTCTTGCAAACTGTTTGCTGCAGATTTCAGTTCTGTCGTTGGAACATACACATATGTGCATAAAATAATGTCGCACACACAGGTATGTGTGCTCCTTTAACAACACAATCAATTTTTTGAGCTTTTGGGTGTATTATAATGTTAATTCCTCATGCAAAACAACCCCAAAGCAGCATTTTGATCCATTCCCGCACTTCCAGCACCACCCCCAAGCTAACACACACACTTTCTCCGCAGAGCTAGCGGTGATCGGCAAAGCAGTTTAGTTTTTTATGTGCAATATGCACATCCATCTTTGCAGAAGTTCTGATGTTTGTTTTCGTGGGCGAAACGCTGCTAAAGCCGACTCTAGGTTGACGTCATGAAATGGGCGGCAACCACACGGAGCGAAAGGCATGAAAAAAATCGTAAAAAAAATCAAGGTCGTAGACCACTCTGAGCTCGCAGAGTTTGTTTGCGCACATTTATTTCTACTAGCTCATTCGTTGGACTGGCTGTAGTGAAGATTTGTGCGACATGCAAAGGGTAAGTTTGGGCATCCTACAGCCATTTATGGATTGCACCCTGTCCATGTGCATTCATTAAGGGGTCAGTCCAGGCACCTAGAGCGTGGCGTAAGGGCACCGTACAACAGCACCACCTGTATGTCACAAGTGCGTGCAACTTCCATTAACCTTACAAATACTTCACGATACACTTGCCACACACACGACTATCATACGTTCCATTTTACGACGTCCCTTTAGGTGGCTGCATGTGGTTGCAGTATGGATACTGCTGCACAAACCTGCAGTCACTTTAAGATGCGGCCGCTTCCTCCATTAGCCGGAACAACCCCAAAACTAGCAGCACCCATATAAGTCAACCCACTATACGATGCACGTAACTAAGTCTCTAGTCTTATGCAAGTCGGAGTGTTTGAGGTTAAAACCACAGCTGTAATCACGTTTTTATGATGTTTGAACGCCTCTGTTCCAGCTTGTAGCTTCAGCTTGCTCCAAAGCTCCAGGCTGAATGCCAGAAATGCGTCCTAAAACCCAAATCAGGCTTTTGAGGTGTTGTGATAAGTGTCAGTCTGCTCTATGCTGTTTGGGAGTCCGTATCAATGGGAGCTGAAGAATACCAGTAAATACGTCACATTTTCCCTGCTGTGATTAAAACACAAGTTGGAAGAAGAGGTGTTTTAATATGTGAGGCTTCAAACAGATGAAATACTAAAAGAGTCAGCATATCTTAAATTATGCTCAAATGACCCTCATCTACACCTCACATAAAAGGTCTCCATCTGATTGGTCAACAACGTCTAATTGGTCAAATTCATAAATGGGAACCATTTACTGCTATTGTCGCCGTCTTTTGTGAAATGCGTATTGCGCAGCTTGATATTTCGATAGGTTCGTGTTTTTTAAACTTTGTGTTGAACAGTCACTCAGAGAATTGATGCCCAACAGTGAGAGGCACTCTTGCTTGAAATGCACTTGATCTTGTTTGCTTTGCATGGTTTGCATTTGATTGCATAACCTTTTAACTTGCAGCTGTTTTAAGGTCATTTATCACCTTTTGAACTGAATGCTCGTTTCCTCTTGAGGCTTTAGGTGCCATCATTTTCCTTTTAATGTTTTAGGTCGTATATTATTAACAAAATATCAAGGACGGGACAAAAACCTTTTATTCTCTGTTTCTCATGGCTCCCCAAACTCCTGACACTTGGCTCTCGCCCTCCCTCCGGCTCATCCATTCAGCCCAATTAATCTCAGAGTAAGTTTGGTCTCAGCTGTTTGCTAACTAGAGCTGAAGGTTGATCTGGCAGTGAAAGCCGCACCGCCTGTGAGTTCCTCTGCAGACCAGGTAGCTTGGACCATCCGATTGGAAGAGGGGCTGCCATGGCGAGTACATGGAGAAGGCGCAGAGCTTGCGTTCACGTTTGGGACCCCTTCTTTTTGGTGAGTGCCTCGTGGGTCGCCATCGTTCCTCTGCTGCTGCGTCTGTATCTTTAACCTTTTGAATCTGTCGTTGATGAGTTGATGGCAGTTCCCAAACTCCGACCATAAAAAGGACTTGGAGGTATCGTTTCCCTTTTTACTGTACCCTCAGAATGTGAAAGTGGAGAAAAACTTTCTTTCCTTTTTTTAATCTTGAATTTGTTTCCTGTTCCAACTGTTAAATTGACCACTTTAAGACTTTGTATTATGACACAGCAAAATAATTGAAAAGCTGCATTTTCACCTAGAATTGGATTTTGTACTTATTAAGTTGAGCTGCTTTCCAATTTTACTCTTTGAACTCTTAAAGCAGAGAAGCTTCACTCATTCTGAAAATCTTTTCCACATCTTCACGTTTATCCAACATTTTTTCCTTTTTGGGCATTTTTATGGGAATAGACTGAAGGCTCTTAAGTGACTTCAGCTTCTGAGGTGTAAGATTATAGTTCATCAATTTTGAAGGGAATCTTTCGGATTTAAAGCCCCTTAAATATAAAAGAAGATTGCAAAATAAGTGGTGTGTTCTTTTTCTGCATTAGAATCTTTCAAATGTCGAGTTGGTAATTAGCTTCCACATCATCTAACCAGATTTCTATACAATACTATAAAAGATCAGCTGCTTTCAGAGCCGTATCGCAACACTCCAACACTCTATTTGAAAAGTGTCCCCAGTGGTCTTTGAAGTACGATCATGCCGTTGTTAGCCAAAATAAAAAATGTTTGTCATTCTCTAGGAAATATTTTCTGCAGAGCAGCAGTAGTTCATTAGAAATTCCCCTCTGAGTTGTAAGTGGGACCATTGGAGAAACCCCGCCCTCCTTCTTACCTTGTTGCTGAGAGCTCTATGTTTTCATGCTCTCCCGCTAACTTACAGCCCCTCACACCCCAACCTGACATTACTAGTGCAACACCAATGGTGAGCAGTATTGGAGCTGTCCAGCCGTACCGTTTTGAGCCAGATTCCAGCTCGCACAAAGAAAACAAAGACGTACACGGTTCTAGTCGTCTACAAGTGAATGCATCAGCATGGAGTGGAGGAGGGAGCTTGTGACCTGCTGTTGCAGCTTCTACGTCAGATCTACAAGCTTTTTTTAAATATATTATTTGTCTGCTCCTGATTCACAATGATTTGAATAAAGACATACTTAGAAATGCAACTTTTAGCTTTATTATTGCAACAAGAGCATGTTAGAAACACCAAAAACATCATTTTAATTGGAGTGAGTCTATAAAAGCAATTTGCTAGTTTGGGTTCAAAACCATTTAGATGTAGTTGGAGGGGGGGCATGCTGTCAGTTGATTTGGAAGGCAGGTTGTGTTTTACCTCCCCACACATAAACACACATGTGGCCATGCCAGCGACACCACAGTGCTCACTGGGTCAGAAGCAATGGATGGAGAGTGGTGCTGAGGCGAGAGCCAAGAAGGGAAAGGGAATGGATGGCCTGAAGGGAACAAGGGGGGGTGGGGGGGGTTATGGTCTACGAGGAGAGAAAGAAATGCAAAGGTGTTATATTCCTGATCTGCTGGTTGAACTCTGAGTTTTTTATTTGGCGTTCTCCTCCTCTCCCCGCATCAGTCAGTTTATTCCTCCCTTCCACTCCAGCTGCAGCCAGGACCTCCCATGCCTCATCACTCCCCTCATCCCAGCTCTTTTTCATCCCACTGCGCTCCCTCGCTGTGTCCTTTTTCATAAATCCATGTGCATTACATGCCAAGTGGGCGCATAGTCCCATACAATACCTCCCGAGGCATGATGGGAGACATGTCTATATAAAGACGAATAAGGCGGGGGGGGGGGGGTTGAACCTCATATCAAAGGAGTCCGTGAGGTCACTCGGATTCACACTGCCAAGAGGAGAGCAGCGTTTCTTTGGGATGGGATGTTCGCGTGAGCCGGACCGAAGTCTGGGTTTTTTGGCTGCAAACAGTGATGGAGGCGGGAGACCGGATTCTGCAGGTGCTTGAGGTTTGTGAGGCTTCAGAAGAGATAAAGGGGGTGATTGTCACCACAGAAGAAGACTCCAACACCAACTCGCCTCCACTGGCCAGCTGCAGATCAACAACTAAAACAAGCCAGGTACGACTGAGGCGTCCAGGTAGATGATGAGCATCCTGACTCCAAACAAACAGCGGCAGGATTATCTGCCGGCTATGAACAACAGATGTTTGCTTTTCATGCTTGGTGTCGCTCTAATTCCTAATGAAATCATTTGCATGAGCTGGGATGTGTGTGTGTCCAAGCATGAACAAGACATTGTACGGGATATCTGCATGCACGGCAAGGGGGTTTTATGAGCTCTCCTCGATGGAGCTCGTATAGAAAACACTGCTTGATGACAGGATGTCTGTAAAAGCATCTCTGGTGTTTAGCAATCTGCTGACCACAGATGGACCTTAAATGTCCCGTCGTCAACACTTTCATTTCCGAGTCCTTCCATTGGAAACCGCGTTTTTATTGAACCCAAGCGCGTTTACTAGTCATTTAACATCTGAAAAGGATTTCTCGAGCCTATTTTACATTAGTGCTTTTTGGTTTATGCTGGGATTGCCCGCTACATTTCATTGGGTTAGACTTCTATACGTGGTTATATCTCGCAATTTGACATGGCTTAGAACCGCACATCAGACTCTCATTAGAGAAGCAAAGACTGAATCCGACCAAATTGTCTGGACAAGTCGCAGTTCCGACATCTGCTGCTTTTTGGGCATTATGGCCTAAAAATGACCTCTGACAGAAAACTGTTTTTTTTTTTAGAGGGAATGCTACAAGCAACAGGTTGTCGCAAATACTTATGCAACACGCCTTTTATGGCACGTAGGTGAGAGGAAGCCATATTGTACAGATTTTTAGTTTTGTTTTTGGCACCCCCTCCCATTCTCCAAGGTGATGGGTGATAGGTCATAGGTTTATGCTTCTTGTGTGCTGTCTTACTATTTAGAATATATGAAATTACACAATCAGATTGTATCTTGTGTGGGAATCCTACAGGTGTTTTATGGGCACAACGCAATTACGACACCAAGTCTTTCATATATCGGAAAAGCCTGAAACGAAATTTGCAAGATTTGCACCACTTTGACTTTTCACACCAAGCCTCTTCCAACTGTGAATCCTTGCTCTAGTATCGAGTAGCTACAGTCCAGTGTGAACACCATATGATAAAAGCGCGTTCAAGAACTCGTGTTCAGCACGCTCTTGTAAGAGCTCCACATGCCTGGTGTGTACGCAGCATTAGGTTATTGTCCATGTCATTTGTACTTGACATTTAACTAAGCAAGCATTGACTAAAGGTAGAATTCACAATAGAATAACGATTCCATTTCTCTCTGTCGTTGGTTCTACCCAGCAACAAACATTCCCCACACTGTTTTCAAAAATCCGTGTGGAGCTCTTTGGGAATACACATTTCTATTTTCCACGCACTTGGACACACACCTTGCCTCCCTGGAGGTAAACAAAGTGCACTTGTTCCCTCACAGAGAGGCTTTGTTTGCACTCCACTTACCGCCCAACAACAGAAAAACAAATTTTCACTGAACGCTTGATTTACTAAGAGACAATAGATGCCATTTATGTTTTGGCAGAAGTGGAAAGCCAAAAATACACAAATAAAAAGCTTTCCAAATGCGCTCTGGAGCTGTATACCTCCCTAGAATGCAGTGAGGCTAAAGCAACCTTTGCCTTTTTGTCAGAGTGAGCTTCTCTCATGTTCAGCACGCTATGGTTCAGATCGCTGAGCTCACCTTTTTCAAGTTAAACTTCATGGAACTTCTGTTTTAGTAATTCTTAATGGTAAAAATCAGCTTTTGTTGTGACCAGGATCTGGATGTTGTGGGACTGAAAACCTGAAAAATGTTATTTTATTCATATTAGTTAAATCAATGCTAGACATAAGATTGATCAATGACAATCTCAGTCAGCTACTGATGTACTTTGACCAGATTTTCAGATATTTAAATTTTAAGCCAAACACTCTTGTTAAATATGGGAAATAAAATGTTAATAATTTATAAAGAAAAAATAAAAGCAAAAAAAATATTTTTGTTATTTTATTTATTTATTATTTTACTAGATCATATGCTACAACATGAACCAAGCAGTAGGGGATGGGTATCTGCCAAAATACTTAAGGGCTTCGATTTCTCAAAAAGTTTTCCATGTGACTCAATTATATATTAATTGATTTTTTCAAATCTCCACATAAGACTAATTTAGTTCGGTTATGGAAAACACATTTTTTACATATATACCGATATAAATCAGACAAATGTGTAACTTTTGATCTATCAATTGATCCAAAACCCAAAATACATGCTGTACTTTTGAACCATAAGCTGCACTTAAAATACTTTATCTTCTCAAAAGTTTACATGGCGTCTTCTATATGAATTCTGGTTGTGCTCGCTGTTCTGGAACGTTTTTTTTTTGGTACAGGGCCTTCAAAAATTTGTCAAGCTGTTGTAGTATGACTTGTGGTCAAAACTGCCTGATGGATAGCTAGAGCATTATGGGTACTGTAGTCGGGAACCTGGCAGAGTGATATGTACCTTGTTTCAACATAATGAACTGACAAAGTTTGAGTATTGTTTTGAATTTCATGTTGTGTTATTGCAAAAAAGTTTAACTTAAATAGTTGCTATAAAACATGTATAACAACACAGTTTGCAAGAAAAACTTCCCACCAACTCCTCTGACCAATCCCCTGCCTCTTGGTCTGTCCAGGCATTCTGGGTAGTGTAGTTAGACGACATTATGTGACTGTTTTGTTTCACCTTTGCCCAAAAAGTATTTTTAGTTACTATGGCAGTTATTTGGTTGAATGCTATAAAGCATTCAACCCTTTGTTTTCCTCTTATGCTATCTGCACTTAACTCCTTCTACAATTTTCAACCTATTTTAACCATTCAACCCTTAAAATGTTCAGCTCTTTCAGCTTATTCCTGCTATGACTTTTGGTTTTTCAAATCCTTCAACTTTTTGAGATATTCCAGGATTTTCCAGGAATTTTTGCTCCATTAAAATACATAGGGAATTTGTTGTGCAGAAGTTCACAGTTAAACTTCTACAATTTTTCACCTATTTTAAAAATTCAATTATTAAAATGTTCATCTCTTTCATCTTAATCCATCTATGACCTTTGGTCCTTCAAATCCTTGAAGTTTTCCAGATATTCTCCATTGGCCACACCTTTGCTTTTTAAACAATTGTAACTTTAACATTCTTTTGGCTAGAGACACCGTTCCAACATTAAAATGCTCACAAGGCTTTAAATCTTAAGATAAGGTTCAATGTTATTATGGGATGGCATCACTACCTACAGTTTGCCGGCCATTTTGTTTCAAAATATGAGGCGATTTTAAACTCCTTCAATTTTTCACCTAGAGACACCGTTCAAACATTAAAATGATCCCAAGCCTTTGGACTACAAAATAGGTTTAGAAATCATTATGGGATGTCGACAAAACCTACTGTTTGGTGGCCATTTTTTGACAAGTTCTGAGGTGACCATTGCAATAAACTTCATCCATGACTGGAACTGAACATATTGAAAGTCACTGGATCTGGACATATAAAGAATGTGGGCGTGGTTAGCAAACAAACTTTGTTGGTAAGGACGTCCAAAGGTTTACTTTTTCCGATTCGTCTGAAACTGATGTTGATTGGTTCGTCATCCCCAGGCGACCCAAACATAAAATGGTTGCTTTGGAGATAAAATCAATAGAAAAGCCGCCATTTTGAAAAAAGTGGATTTTCTATCAACTTAGAACATGTGGCTTTTGCCAATATAATTCTCTCAAACAATGTGTTTTTTTTGAGTCAGTTGATGATGTTGATTTCAGTGTTAGCACTTTTAGCCATTTTAGCAAAATCTTCAAATTTTCAACAGTTCAGCCATTTTTTCAACAATTTCGGCTTTAATGCTTAACTCCTACAAATTTTGACCTATTTTAGCCATTCTACTATTACAATGGTCAACTTTTTCAGCTTATTCCTGCTATGACTTTTGATACTTTAACTTTTCAAGATTTTTCCAGTACAGCTCAGCCATTTCTTCAGAAAATTTAGCTTTCATTCAGCAGTACAGCATTCAACCCTGCATTTTCTTCTGGAAATGCAGCTCCTTCTAGTTAACAAAGTAATAATAGAAACACAGTAGATATATTTTAAAAATCAGCACATGTTGGACATGCCACCAAAAACTACAACCAACTATCACAGTGTGTTCCATTGTAAAGTTTCAATTAATCCTTTGTTGTTTTGGATGTTTCTTTTGAGACATCAGACACACAGCAAGATCCACTGGTTGTTAGGAAAAGTGCAGGAATTTTTCAAAAAGTCTATTTTATCTAAAAAGTGTTTAGTCTACATAAGTTTAGCAATAAAGTTATCAGGTTGGCAGCATAAAAAAAATAACTGCAGGTTTTTAAATGGAAAAAGCCATATTTGATTATGGTAGGTTAACAGAAAACCTGAGAAGCTAACACCTGTCAGGTCTGAATGATGCATAATTCAAAAATAATATTTGGCATGAGAGTTTGGACGCTTATTTAACACACCAAGTAGGTGTGACGATAAAGAAACAAGCTATAAAGACCAATTTGGAACTTTTTAAAAATCAGCAGCAGCTACTGCCTTAGCTTTTGAAGCGGAAACAGGTGGCGAGTTTTCTCAGACGCTCTTTGCAAAATGTTGTTTTATCCTTCATAAACTCAGCAGTGAAGCTCATTCTTTCAGGTGTACTTCCTCCATGCAGGAACACTTGCATTCCGGCCAAATAACGGCAGATGTAAGACAAGAGCAGACCTGACACGTGATAGGTCATCTTGGTGTATCCATGTCGGAACAGTGGTAACTTCCTCTCTGTACTTTCTCATCCTCCAGATCATTAGTTCTGATTAATCATCTGTCACGGTTGACATTGCTCTCCTCTCCTTAATTAGCGCTCTTGTTATTGAGCCGTTCTGAAGCGCTCCTTCACTTCCTCCTTTTGTTCTCCTGGCCGTTTCACTTCTTCTGCTGTGATAAATGGAACAGAGTTGCTTCGAGGCAGCCCGCAGGGATCGGTTAATCCCGAGAGAAAATATGGGTCATTTACGTCTATTTTTAGTAATGCTGATGGAGGGAAAGACCAGGTCCTGTAAGAAGGATCAGATTTTTTTTATTTTTACACCGAATTTTGGAAAAAAAAAATACAAGCACACAGACCACAAATCCTTTTTTTATGCTTCGCTGATACAATCTTAAATCAGTCATCGTTTGAACTGTTTCAGAAGCTTTCCCAGTGGTCTTTTTATTATAACTATGCCATTTTTAGCCTAAACTTAAAAAACCTGTTGTTTTTGTTTGGGACATAATTGCCGCAGGGCGGCAGGAGTTTATCAGAAATTTGCTTCTGAGTTGTGGGCAGGACTGTTGATGCGGAGCAACCCTGGCCCCTTCCTTCCCTGTTGAGAGCTCTCTGTTTACATGCTCTCCCCGCTAGCTTACAGCCCCTCACACCCCCAACCTAACATTACCAGTGCAACAAAAAGGGCGAACAATATTGGAGCCATCCAGCCGTTTTGAGCCCGGATAAACGATGACGTAGACGGATCTAGTCGTCTGCAAGTAGATGGATCAGCATAATGGAGCTGAGCAGGGAGCAAATACAATCTTTTTTATCCGCTCCTGATTCACAAGGATTTGAATTCAGCAATACTTTTTTTTTTTTCTTGGAGTGGGTCTGTAAGGATTGGGTCTGAAAGTGTAGCCAAGAAGCTTCCAGAGGCGTCGCCCCCACAACAACCCTGAACAAAATGGAATTAGTGTTAGAAACGGACAAGCTGAGTCAATCTGTTAGCAGACGCGAGCTGCTGTGAGTCCTCTGGGTGCTGTACAGGTTCTCTGCGGTCAGAGAGGCACTCTGTCTTGCACATAATGGCTATTGATTCTTTTTTTGTTGTTGCTTTGTTTTCACACTCAGTCACATGCAGCATGCTTGTTCACCAGGATTAAGCCTCAAGAATCTGACAGGACTGAAACAGCAGAGCCGGGCGGGAAGCTCATATTTAGTTGCTTTTCTAGCTTCCCGCCCGTTCCTCTCTGTTGACCAAACGGCATGTGGCTCCACCTTTTTTACAAATCACATAGCTTTGCTAATGCAAAAAGAAAATCAAGTTTCACTGATTTTAGTGTGCTGTAGGGAATATATGTCTCATGCAAATAACATTTAAAAAAAGCCTGTTGCATCTGTGAAGAGGCTGAGGGCTCTCCAGTCCTGCTCATTAACAGCAGAGAGGCTCCCACTCCACTCAGACTACTTCTAAATGCATGTGCACAAGCAGCTAATTAATCTCCTTTAATCTGCTTAATAAAAACACACCACTTTAGTCCCAGTCAGATTAAACAAACACAATTCATTTCAGTCTTTTTTTTTTTCCTTCGCACCCATCAATTAAAAAAAAACGGTGGCACTTCACCGCCGTCAGCTCGGCGAGTTTCTAGTTGCCCGAAGGAATGCGGTAACTCGTTCACCCGCTGACACTTTGAACCCCAGCCACGCATTCCGCAGTGTAGTTTGGGAAATGCGAGCCAGGTCAGTGGAGATGTTTGGACGCGACAGCGTCGCAACTATTTACAGCCTCGTGTCAAAGGCCAGGAGAACTCGAGACGGCTTTCAGGGCTGGTCCTCATCAAAGGGACGCGGTGGTTGCCGCGCCCGTCGCTTAACTGCTAAGGCATCCTCACCTTTGAGGGTAATGGTAGTCGTGTATTTTAATACTTTCAGACAAAGAAAAATTCAGAAACAAAGAAGTCTGCGTTTAAATTTCTAACTAATAAACACTATTCTGGATTTAGCTCAGTCTACACTTGAGTTAAAGGGAAATAAATGTTGAAATTACTGTGGTTAACATGCTGGATACAGTGTACAATTGTACCTTTTTTTGGGGGGGGGGGTAAAACCTAACTTGATTGTGCTCCATGTGTCCTCCCATTGTTCTGCTTCAGCTCTTTGGTTTAAACCTGGAGGCTACAGAGAGATTTTCTGTTCCAGTGCATCCTCCTCATCCTCCTCCTCCGCCTCCCAAACCCCCTGTCTGTACTGTTCATAATGCATCCTCTTGATAAACCCCTGCTGCCAGTGTGCGGTTCTTCTCACTGATGTGATTCCTAAATACGGCTTCATTTCAGCTGGATGGCTCTTGGCTGATAGAAGAAAAGATCTTTGATTGCATTTTCTTGCAGCTGATGACTGTTGGTCATGTGGCCTTTTATGGCCGGCTTTGTTATCACATTACAAGCTTGTTATGACTGTCATGTAAAGAGTCCTTATCTGTGTTTTTGTAACGGTGCCGCTCCGTCACTGCTGACATTCATTATCGACGGATGCAGGAACGCTCTCTCTGACCTTTTCCTCTCCTCGCCATTTTCCGTGGGGGAAACTAAACTCTGCGACTTGCTTTTTGTGCGTCTTTAATATTCTGGCTGCTGAAGCATTGTTAAAGGAGGAACCCATTGTTGCAACTTATTGTGGTTTCTGCACTACCCTATGTCATTTGATAGTTCTTAGTCATGTGACGTGTGCGCTGATCACGAGGGCAAAACAGCAATCCAAGATGGCGGCTGACACCCAAAGGCCAGTTGTTTTTCAGATATTTTATTCACTTAACCAAAAATATGCAAATCCTGAAAATATACTTCTGAGTTGTTGACCTATTTTTAACACCCCTACATCTCTTAAAAATGGCCAAGCGATGAACTTTAATGAACATGTGCCTGATGGAGAGTTGATCACCTTCATTGTCTTGACAACCATAATTCTTTAAGTGTTCAGGATGGGTCAACCCAACTAAGGTAATTCCAAGGGGACAAAAGCAGCTTTGCACTGATAAGCAACCCTTTCCAGTAGTGAAGTGTTTAGGCCAGGGGTCGGCAACCTTTTTTACTCAAAGAGCCATTTGGGACCGCCCCTAATGGAAAAAAAAGCACCCGGAGCCACAACCCGTTTTGACATCATTATATATATTATGCATATATATTATATCAAGGGTGCTCATTACGTCGATCGCGATCGATTTTCAAAGACATAAGTATAGATTGCGGGCCAGAAAAGATAAAAAAAAGTACTTCTTTCTTTTCATCTTCATGTTTATTTGTTACATGTTTATTTCAACATTATTGTTTATGTACTGATGATTAAAAACTACACAGTGAGTTTACATAAAGATACTTTTGTATTAACAGATGAGGCGTTTTATTACAAAGACAGAAAGCAGCGACCATCGTATTCATGCTCTGCTGTAAACGGTGCAATGCGGGGGGCGTGGCATATTGTGAGGCATTTGGCGCTGCTGGCTCCGTACGAAGCGCGCGCCTCGCAGCTTCCTTGATGAGCTCGTATTTATCGGGCGAGAACTGCAGAGCTTATAGCAGGAGGAGAAACGCGGGGAGGCTTTAATAAACTCCGGTTACTGGACTTCTACCGGGGACATGATGTGCCGCGGGGAGAAAAAGACGCTCTGAAGGCAGAGTTTGCGCTGAGTGCATTTAAACTCGCGTCTGCAGTGACGTATGTGTCAGAGGATGTCCGATTGGCCATTCTGCATGTCAATCAAGTCCCGTACTTTTGGGTGAGGATTTTGATTGGCTGGTGGATTTTCAAGAAACACTCTCTTCCCCTTCGATCTCCCCCACGTCCCCGGTCAAGCTCCCCTGCTCTGAAACACACATCACCGCACACGGGAGTCCAAAACACCGGCACAAACTCTCCGTCACCAGAAAGCCGCTCCCCGTTCCGCGCCACGCCAAGCCCCCGGCAGAAAATCACTCCAGACCCGGAGTGTTTATTGAAGCCGCCCCGCGTGTCTCCTCCTGCTATCAGCTCTGCAGCCCTCGCCGACAAACACGAGCCCACCAAGGAAGCTGTTTTTTACGGGGCACGTGCCTCGCACGGAGCCAGCAGCGCCTTTGAAATGCCATGAAAAATGAACGAACTAAAATAAATTTGAATTTTTATAAAATACTCATTATTTTCCAAAGTCACAGGGAGCCACAACAGAAGGATGAAAGAGCCACATGTGGCTCTGAAATCATGGGTTGCCGACCCCTGGTTTAGGCAATCAACGTCAATCGGTGGTCGCCAAGAAAAGCAGCCGGATGCCATTATTGGTGCAAAGCCAATATGAACAGCCACTATTCTCCACGTCAGAATCAGCTGACTCCCATTGATCGCGTCATCGGTTAGGGAGTTACTGTTTGGTATTTATGTCTCTCCAGCGACATCTCCTACGTTACAAAGTTAAAAAGGCCTGTTTGCTCCATCCTGTGTGGTTCATCATACCTACTGTGGTGGTTAACCTTGCCTGAATGTGGTACTCAAAGCTGGGACTTCCAACTTATCGTTATTCGTGGTAACTGGATCTCTTTGGTCTGCGGCTTCAGTAGTGATTGGTTAAAAGAAATCGCACACTGGAGCTACAAAAAGTATAAAATATTGCTGTGCGTTTCTCGATGTCAAAGCCAGTTATTCTACACAAAGGTTGCAACCAAGTGGCTTAAATTAAATGCATGCCTATTACGCTTCCCGTTTTTGTAAACAGAATTCGCTTTACTTCAAGAAAAGGCATATTGATAACTTATCAGAATTAAAAGGTCCTTTATTTATGCATCATATGTCCTCCTTGTATTTCCAGGATGACAACTGGGGTGAGACCACCACGGCCATCACAGGTACGTCCGAGCACAGCCTGTCCCAGGAGGACATCGTCCGCATCACCAAGGACCTGGAAGACAGCGTGGGGCTCAACTGTCGTCGCTACCTCACCCGGATTTTGGCCGTGATCCTGGGCGTCCTGGTGCTCCTCACGCCGCTGGCCTTCCTGGTGCTGCCCCACCTCCTCTGGCCAGACAAGCTGCAGAAATGCGGGACGGCCTGCGAGGGCCTCTACATCTCCATAGCCTTCAAGCTCCTCATCCTCCTGCTGGCCGTCTGGGGACTCTTCTTCAGGCCGCCGCGAGCAAGCCTCCCACGGGTCTTTGCGTTTCGGGCCCTCCTCTCTGTTCTGGTGCTGCTCTTTGTCATCTCCTATTGGCTCTTCTACGCAGTCCGGATACTTGAAGCGCAGGTGTGTGGAGACAATAACCCCTATCTTGACTGAATAACCCAAAAAAAGCTAATTAGGCGGGATAGCACTCATTATATGCACACAGATTTATTTCTCCTGCCTTCGGGAGCCTCGCTAGATCACAAAACACAACCCAAACACCTAATTTAAACTCTGGTGGCTTCAGCATGCTTGAAGAACACACAAACACGAGGTCCAAAGGCTTTTCTCTGAAAAGTTTCTAAATATTTATGTTCTGCGTCTGGTCTTCCTAGGGTATCCAGCATTTTAGGGTCTATTTTCTTTTCTTCTGAAAACGTTTATTTTATGCTTTGCTGCATGCGTCATATTGTCCCGTTTGCAGGATGCAGACTACCAGGGCATCGTTCAGTACGCCGTCTCGCTTGTGGACGCCCTCCTCTTCATCCACTACCTGGCCGTCGTGCTGCTGGAGCTCCGCCAGCTTCAGCCATGCTTCTCCGTATGCGTCACGCGCTCCACAGACGGCGAGACGAGGCACTACAACCTGGGGCAGCTCAGGTGAGAATCCCCGGCTCACCTTTGCATTAACAGTTTGCATGATTGAATGACTGAAATATTTCACACTAGTTGGTTTTAAGGCATAAGTATGCGTGTGAACACTATCTGTTTTGTGTGCATGTCGATATGTGGACATTTTTGCAGCTAACAGGTGTGTTGATAACATTTGAGTGTGTGTGTGGACAGGCCCCTCCCTTTTTGTACTACATCTGAACCTTACCGTAATGATAAACAACCAGTAAACTTGTTTCTTTATGCTGCTTCATGGTCTTATGCCCCCTACCCTCCCATTACCACTCTCCTACCCCCCTCTCTCTCTAACATCCCTACCTTTTTCTTCTCTTCTTTCCTTTTCCGTCCGGTCCAACACCCAAAATTTTCAAACATGGTTGAAATTAATAATGTTTGGCCTCAATTACAAAAGGGGTTTATTCAGACCTCTGGTTTGTCTGAAGATTAATAACCCCTATTGTTAAAGTAAAATATGTCCAACACAAGAGGCCCTCAGCTCTCATCTGCCTGCCCAGCTGTTGGACAGGACAAGTTAAAAAAAAAAAAAAAGAATCCCCGGAGACGAGACCCTTTCAGTTCTGACTCCTTGCGTGTGCTTCCCAGAGTGCTTTGTGGTTGGGGTCGCTTGTAAATTCTCTAGGATAAACGGGCTCCTGACAGGAGGAGTTTTTGAACCTCTAATGCCACTTCAGTGCTCTAGAAGTTTGCCGTCATGAAAAGAAAAGACGTGAGGAAGTATATTCCTCAGCAGACGTGACTTTTGTGCATAGAGAGCTGCAGGTGAAGAAGATCAGGAGATAAAGGAGAACTCGTAGAGATTAGTGTGTGAAGTGAAGTGAGAGGGAAAGATGGGAACTGTGCCATGGTAGGTTTTTAGAAATGTGGAAGTGAAGAGAAAGTAACAGTTTCTTCATCGTAAAAGTAAGGAAGATAAAATCTGGTTTATCTGTGTTATTTAGCGCACGTGGAGGGTTGTATTAAGGAGCGTAGGTTCCCCTGTGGCTCGTATGGCCAGCTCAAAGGACATAATGTACGACTGTCGTACGGTTGGTAATAGGCCTGCACAATAAATAGCAAATTTATCGTCATGGCGATATCAACTGTGCAATACGCATATCGCAAAAAGGCGACAAATTCCAATAGATGGTTACCTTTAATGTGCTACAACAATCCTATGGCAGCTTGAAGCATTTAACGAATCAAATAAATCCCTTTATGCAGTTGACCAATCAGATAGAAACCTTTTATGTTAGATGTTCACCTCCTATGTAGACGAGGGTCATTTGGAGTGTAATTTAAGTTATGTCGACCCTTGTTTAAATCAAACTGTTGCAGTGAAATGGGAATGATGTTTTTGGTTGTTTTCTTATTTGTTTATGTATCGCAAGTCGTTTCACCATCGTAATATTGATCATTAATATCGCACATTGCGAGTTTTCCTCATATCGCGCAGCCCTAGTTGGTAAGGCTAATGTAAGATGTATGCACGCAACACTTGTCATTAGTAAGGTGCGAGGAGGGCTCCATACTGACCACACACGAATGTGTACACATGATACGCCTGTAGGATGCCAATGGGATGCTTACACTAACTACGCTCTGAATGTATAATTTCCTCCAAAGAGCCCCTAGCAAAAATGTGCAAATGTCTCAAAAATCCTGCGTCTCACCTTCTACATCCTTGTGTGTTGGAAAAGGGATCTCACAGCATGCCCATAGAAAAATGTGCATGAACATTTTCACTCTACGGGCTCACTGATCGGGTCACGACCCTGATATCTTGCCACCTGGATGCCCAGCTCTTGTGTTGGACATATTTTACTGTTACAATAGGGGGTTATGATTTTTTTATTTTGTTGTTGGACCTGACAGAAAGGTAGAAGAGAGAGGGATGTTCTAGAGGGGGGGGGGGGTGCCCATTTCTTTGCCCACAGAAGGCTGGTATCCACCCGTAAAGGTAGTTATGAATAAAGGTAAAGAGAACCGACAACATAAAAAGAAGTCACCCATAAATTACCAAATAAAAAGCTTTAAACTATTAGGTTTAAAACTGTAGAGCTGGATAGCTCCAATATTGCCCACCATTTTTGACGTACCAACAATGTTAGGTTGGGGGTGTGGGAGCTAGAGGGAAAGTTAACGGATGACGAGAAGTGGGAGCGGGCTTACTCCACCCACAACTCAGAGGTGAATTTCTAATCAACTACTGCCTCTCTGCAGAAGCCAAATCCTAAAAAGCACCCTATGTTTTTAAGGGTTTGGCTGAAAAACGTCAAATTCCTCATGTAAAGACCACTGAGAATGCTTTGAAAATAGATTTCATTTTCATTGATTCAGCATATTAACCACGGGACATGCCCACTTATGATCAAAGTCAACACGTGTATATATATATATATATAATAAAGATCAAAAGACTATCGAAATGGGTCTTTACATTTTTTAAGCATCCCACCAGCAAAATCTAATCTGCCGAATCCTGGTCCTCAAAAACCAGCACTGCTAAATGCTTCCATCCACCTCTGCTGTACCTTCTGATGATGACCTGGTGTGTCAGGTGTGTCAGCCATTATCAGGCTGGGATCATGTGATCCAGCCAATCAACGACAAGTAGAAAACATAGCTGAAATGAATGACAAAGCCACAAAAAAAAGCTATTAATGAAAAAAAAAATATATTCAAAGGAATAAAGAGATTTTATTTTTTTTCACATTCTGCACTAAAAAAAGGCAGAAAAACAAGGATGTTCAAGGATGAATTGGAGAAGGAGAGAAACTGAAAGAGGAAACACCCAGGGGACCTAGACAGAGGCAGCGACAGCCAGAATGGAGGAGGAGGATTTAATAGTTAATGTGAGGTTAGTGTCGAATGCTAATGCTCGTGAAAGAACAGCTCCGACCTGAGCCACCAGCTTTTTATGACTGAGGAGCGACTGAATAATGTCAAAAAGATTTTTTTTTTGTTGAGGTGCAACACTGCAGCAAATCCTGTTTCTTTCTCTAAACTCCTAAACCAGGCAAGTCCTGCATGGATCTGCTGTATGACAGAATAAATCAAATCAATCATACATTGCCTCTAGGATGAAGACGGTGTGAAGGAGCGCCCCCAAAGCAGTTTAATGTAGTCCTAATTTCATAGAAGTTGCTGATCTTGGACCATTTTTAAATTCAAAAATGAAATCGAGCGGCAGCGCCCGCAGCCAGAACTTGTTATCGACTTATTGCATATTGATTTGCTTGGGTGTAAACATGTCAACCATGGGTGTAACGGTCTGCTGAGATGCCGGCTGCCTCGGGGTCTGTTGTCCTTTTGCAAGCTGCTATATTCAACGTTGCTGAGTCCGGCAGCAGCCCGGCCGTCCTTCTGTGACTATAAACACGTCGCTAATGAATGCTCCCTGCAGACTGCATCCAGGCAGCTGCTCAGACCCACACACACACACACACACACACACACACACACACACACACACAGACAGGTTACACAACAGCGAGCAGACGCCGGGGTTTTTCTTTTTTGTTTTCAGTCTCCTCCGCTGCTCGCATTTTTCTTTTTCTGGCACGTCCACTGTCTGATCACAAGGCTTTCGCCTGGAGGCCAGAACGCTTGTTGGGACGCCAAACTAAAAGCCCCAGGGATCTTCGTGTGTTTCAACCCTTTTATTTAAGCATTCACTGCTTTAGGTCACTCTTCAAAGTTTTGGTGAAATCAAATCATTTTTCTGTCTTGGTTAACCAGTGATCAGGTCTGTGCTTCAGATCTGCCGTGTATTCTGCACCACAATCCGGAGTGTGGGTGTGTTTACTGATGTTTGAGAGGTACACATTGCTCTTTTAAAACGGCGGTCTGTTTTTTTTTTTTTTTTACAAGTTGCAAACATGGTTGGGAGTTAGCGTAGTCACGGTAACGTTTGTTTTAGCCGTATCAGTCTGTTTTTTGACGAGTTCAAACAAGGCTGGGACTTGCAGGTATTCTTAATAAGTAAAATTCTTAGTAAGTAAAATTTTAGAAAAGCTTGTTTTTACTCAGCTAAATGATTTTATTAATGAAAATAACATTTTAGAAAAGTTTCAGTCTGGTTTTAGATCTCATCATTGAACAGAGATGGCACTTGTCAGGGTCTTAAATGATCTCAGGTCCAATGCGGACATGAAGAAAGTATCTGTACTAGTTTTACTGGACCTGAGTTCCGCCTTTGACACAGTTGACCATTCAATCCTTTTAAATAGACTTCATGACATGGTTGGAATTACTGGCACAGCTTTTAGTTGGTTTGAATCTTACCTCACAAACAGAGATTTTGTTATTAATCTAAATGATTTTTCATCTGAAAGGCACAAACTGACTTGTGAGGTGCCTCAAGGCTCCATCCTGGGTCCCACACTTTTTAATCTTTACATGCTTCCACTTGGTGATGTCATCAGGAGACACGGCATTAACTTTCATAGCTATGCCAACGACACTCAACTGTATGTAGCTGTGTCTCCTGATGACACTGGACCCCTGGATGGCCTTTGTATTTGTCTTTATTTATTTAAGGGACAATGCATACAATGAACAGTGTGGAGTGCTCTAAAATAGTGAGACACTGTAAATATGCAGGATTGTAGTCCAGGCTAATTTCCATCCTCTGTCCCGTTCTGACCATGGCAAGCCACCAAGAGATTATAGATCAAACAAAATAAATAAATAAAAATACATTAGTAACGTGAAATTGCATAAAATAAAATGACATAAAACGAACATAACTTAGATTACGTTTAAAAAACACAGTTCCCAAAAGTATACATCAATAAAATCATTAAAATTTGAAAATAGACCATTCATTGATGGTGCACTCCATACTGCGGAAAATATAGACAAGTTGATATTGAGCGTTGTTATTCTTGATTTCACTATTTCACTCAAATGTATCATCTAATCTTGAAGATGCATATCTTTATACCAGCATGAGCCAGGAATCGCTCTGCAATGTTAGGTGCAGCTGTCACCCCATGTGAACTCTGCAAGCATATTTGCATAAAAAGCAGCTGTTGCATCACAATGAAGTAAGTTATTTATTCATATTTTTGCTCTAAAAGAGAAGAATGAAAATACATCTTTACATTACTCTCCACACTGTACATAAATAAATGATGCAATTGCCGTTACATTACACCAAGCTTAACCATGGAGAACCCAAGAACGAACTTTTTCAGGACTTTTCAAGTGAATTTGACCTTTTTGGGTTTAGGGGTTGCAGTTATTAGCAGCAGCCAAAAAAGTAGATACAAAAAATATTTAAAAAGTAAAATCAAAATTAGAGGCCAAAAATAACAGAAAATAATAATTAAATAAAAGAGAAAACAAATATTTATAGAGCAAAATATATTATATACTAAACAAAAAAAAAATTATAGACAGGCGCATTTGATTTTAGGTTCTACATGGTTTAGGTGTAACAGAATTGGTTGTCATTTTTTCTTTTTCAGCAGACTCCTGGCAACTTGAAGCACTTAATGTATTAAGATGCAGATTTGTTGTAGTCCATATTTATCCATTTATTTCCAAGTACAGTGAGCGGCATCCACTGCTGACTTTTCAAAACATCACTAGCCACAAAAACAAACTACTGTCAAACAAAAGCACAAAAAAAACAAACAAAAAAATAACCAAACTTAACAGCTCAAAACTAAAACTAAAATAAACGACATCCCGATCAATCTGAAAATGTTACTCCCTCTACTCCAGACAGCAGGCATAATACATTATCACTTGTATTACTGCCCCCCCTGTGGAAGCTTGATTGATCACAGGCCAGGATTTTGTGACATCACGCGTTTTATAATTTTTTTTAAAACAATGCCCAAATGAAACGTAGTTTTTTTCCCCTTTATATGTACAATTATACTTTTGTTAAAGCTGATAGTGAACATCTGTTGCCTTTAGCTAGAGTGCAACAGTCTAAATGAGGAAAGAAATTTGCAGTCTATTGTCACTTTCAGCATAATTCTGAGTAAACTCCTAAAACTGGTGATTTGTCATTTCCTTTTAGTTAATTGTGTTAAGATATGCAACTGTATGTTCAAACTGAACACTGTTTAAAGTCGAGACAAATGACATGTTTTGAACTTCCCACTGATTCTGCATGAGCACACAGACTGTAATGTATTTCTAGTCTCTTAGAAGAGTTTGAAACATCTGTGTGGGGACGGCCTCCGATGGCATTACTGTCAGCTTACGGCCATGTGACCGCCACCAGATGGTAGCGCGGTAAAACAAAACGAGGTCTTAATGCTGGCTGGATGCCCGTGTGGCGGCAAATGAGCCGGTTTTTAATGTGAGCTTTGTTCAGAGGCAGAGAGGTCAGAAACGAGCCTCCATCAGCGGGTCAGAGCTTCTTCTATTTATCCTCTTTGGGAGTAAATGGGAAGCGCGCGCTGCAGGCCGCTGTGTGCTGGACCCTTGTCATGGAGTTGGCGTTCCACGCGGACGAAAGGATGACACAGCAAGCGCTAAGGCATCTTTTGTGGGGAGCTGTTGTCACTGGCAACAAATGCGCACAGTCTGAAAAGAGGCCAGTGAGATGCAGTTAACTCGTGAGACGGGTTAGTTAACAGCTGTCCTCCTGTCAAAGAAATGCGGCCTGTGCAGACACAGCAGTGAGTACAGCTGCTGAACCACTGCAGCTTTAAAGCCTTTCTGCTAACATGAGGTCAGGCGTGGTATGGGTTCGGATTCGATTGAATTCTTGAATCTATTCATGCTTAGATTCATTATTAAATCCTGTTAGCATCTTTATAAATAATGAAATAGTTCCTGCATAAATTAGGTTTGTTTTTTTAGCAATCCATAAGATCCATTTACCTTAAAATGAAAATAATGTAGGCTTATACCACAGACCATGCGGGTTAAACCAATGTGAAACCTAGATTATTCAGTTGTAAATGCAGTTTGCGGTTGAATGTTACGTCTACTTAACGTAGATCCAGTAGTGCCACATCTGACAGAAATGGCAAACTCTTTCCATCCATATTTAAATGAGCATACTGTTTTGGACACAGGATTGTTTTTGTTTGTGTTAAAGATGCAACCATTTTCCACGAAACGGATCAAACCTTGATTTTTCTTTTTACTCATGGTTTTGCTTTGGTTTGATATAATTTGTGCAATATCAAACTAAAACTTCTGAAAAATTCTTTGCTGATACGCAAGTAACAAAACAAAGCTTTCAGTTGGTCTATGCCAGGGGTCGGCAACCTTTTTTACTCAAAGAGCCATTTGGGACCGCCCCCAATGAAAAAAAAAGCACCCGGAGCCACAACCCGTTTTGACATCATTATATATATTATGCATGTATATATTATATCAGGGGTGCTCATTACGTCGATCGCGATCAATTTTCAAGGACACAAGTGTAGAGTCCAGAAAAGATTCAATAAAAATGTACTTCTTTCTTTCCATCGTCATGTTTATTAGTTACATGTTTATTTGAACATTATTGTTTATGTACTGATGATTAAAAACTACACAGTGAGATTACATAAAGATACTTTTGTATTAACAGATGAGGCGTTTTATTACAAAGACAGAAAGCAGCAACCATCGTATTCATGCTCTGCTGTAAACGGTGCAATGGGGGGAGCGGGGCATAAAATGAGGCATTCGGCGCCGCCGGCTCCACACAAAGCGCGTGCCTCGCAGCTTTCCTAATGAGCTCGCATCTACCGGCCGAGAATTGCAGAGCTGACAGGAGGAGAAACGCAGAGCGACCCCAACAAACTCCGGTTGTTAGGAGTGGTCCTCTGCCGGGGAAACGACGTGCAGCGGGGCAGAGAGCAACTCGACAGAGTCTGCGCTCAGTGAAGTTAAACCCGCGTCTGCAGTCACGTATGTCCGATTGGCCATTCTGCATGTCAATCAAGACCCGTACTTTTCGGGGAGGATTTTGATTGGCTGGTGGATTTTCAAGAAGCACTCTCTTCCCCTTCAATCTCCCCCACGTCCCCGAAGATGACCGGTCGATCGTGAGCGACGCAACGAGCTCCCCTGCTCTGAAACACACATCACCGCACACGCGAGTCCAAAACACCGGCGCAAACTCTCCGTCACCAGAAAGCCGCTCCCCGTTCCGCGCCACGCCAAGCCCCCGGCAGAAAATCACTCCAGACCCGGAGTGTTTATTGAAGCCGCCCCGCGTGTCTCCTCCTGCTATCAGCTCCGCAGCCCTCGCCGACAAACACGAGCCCACCAAGGAAGCTGTTTTTTACGTGGCACGTGCCTCGCACGGAGCCAGCAGCGCCTTTGAATTGCCATGAAAAATGAACAAACTAAAATAAATTTGAATTTTTATAAAAAAATTTTTCCAAAGTCACAGGGAGCCACAACAGAAGGATGAAAGAGCCACATGTGGCTCTGAAACCATGGGTTGCCGACCCCTGGTCTATGCTAAGCTTCTAAACAAGTGCAAATCTGTGCAGTAAGGAAGCAACGATTCGGTTCAGTGGTTTAACATACGGTTCAATATTAAACTGAGAATTATGACATCTCTAGTTTTAATTAAAAAAAGCCAAATGTTCACTTCAGACCTTCAAAAGTATGTTCTGAAACATGTCATTGAATGGGTGATATGAACTCCTCACAATCAGTCACTGTGAGCCCATGAGTCCTCACCTATCAGCCGAATAATACGAAGATTTCCATTTCAAGTTTCTTCCAACTCACTGGTCATTGTCCTCTTGACAGGATGTGATGTTACCATATTCTTTTTTCCTTTTTTAAATGGGCACGAATGACAAGATTTGTTGGAGCACGCCCACTAAATGTTGCAGTGAAGAAACCAGTCGATGACGACGCCGCCCAACCTTTAGAACAGGTTAGCATCAGCTAAACGCTACAGAACAGCGTTCTCATGGTAGCATGCAGGACTGCTGGGCGCTGAACTGAGGCGCGGTCACTTCGGCTGATCTCGATTTCAGGAACACAGAGGCGGCATGTCATAAAAGAGCTGGTGATTTATGACGCGTGACGTGAAAACTCCTCACTGCGCGGTTGGTGTAATACTGCTGGGACGTGGAGGACAAGAGCCGACACGCACCAACCTCCGTTTGTCCTTTAAAGATGCAAGACCGGGTTGAAGAAAAAAAAAACGATTCTTTGTTTTCAAAATAAAACATTCATAAAATTCAAGGTACAAAAAACCTTTTTTATATATAATTTTATATCATTTTTGCTTGATTTGCATGGATTTTCCAATTACCCAATACATTTATTTAAAAAAAAAATAATTTCAGTTTATATGAATAACTAAGCGATTCATCGACTTGTGAATAATAACTCTAAGTTTTGTATGCTTTACAGCAAAATTAAGAAAAGATAAATACATATTTAGATAAATCCACAAATCAGATATTAGAGATATTATTGTGCTTTCTGGAACCAAATCCCACTTTTTTAAGTTTATGAGCACACCTGAGAGGCAAACAGAAATAGAAAAAGGATGGCAACAACCTTTGAAAGACCCACTCTGATAAAAATGTTGTTCTTGTGGCATTTTTTGGGATGAAGGAGGACAAAGTTGAGCTTCAGATGAGATTTCTGAGCAGTTTTGGTAGACTCACAGAAGCGCAGAACTTTGCACAGAGGGCAGAGATCGAGAGAGAAAAGTGCAGCTCATTGTAATGGAGTACCTACGTCTGCACAAACTCAACACGAAGGCATTAAAGAGTTCCCTGTGTTTTCAAAAGAGTTTCTTCATTTCAGATTTCATATGAATATTAGTGCCTGGTCATGTCTTCAACCAGGTTCATACTTTGCATGATTGCTTTCAAAATAAAGTTAAATGAAAGACAAGAGGATCTTGTTTGGGCTGTTTCTTTTTTCTCTTGAGAATCTGTATATGAGAGGGAAAAAAGCAAAGTAATGAGTAGTGAAGTGGAGTAATTTAATTACAATTTTTAACCAGTATCTAATTACTCTTTTAGAAGTATTTTACTAATTACAGTGTTCCTTCAAGATGTTTTGTTGTCGAGCACAAACACCCCCTTCATGCTAATACTGGCTGTTACCCTCAAGAATTGCTAGGATTTATTTATTTATTTGTTTTGTGTGTGAAATCTTTTGAAATAAAGCCAAAAACATCTCTTTCTGCAGGCTTCTACACGTTCTACAGGGATTTCCCCCCAAACATGGGAGGGGGTGGGGGAGGGGCCAGTCTTGTGGCTAATTTCTCTGATTTTCCAGCTCAAGCTTTGGCCTAAAGCCGTCTTGATTTCCCTTTGGAGTAAAGCTTTTCTTCCTCTCCAGTATCCAGCAGGCAGCTCTGGCCATCATCGAGCACTACTACAGCGATTTCCCGGTCCACAACCCGGCGCTGCTCTCTGCCTCCAAATCCCGGGCCGCCAAGCACCTGGCCGGCCTCAAGGTCTACAACGTGGATGGTGAGTTCCCAGCAGCCTCTGCTGAGGGTGAGTGGGAATGCTTTGTGTTCTTTTGCCGTCTGTTGTGTTGTGCTCGTCTGCGGTGCCTTCAATGCTTCACGGACAAATGAGGCTTCATAACAGAAGCGCGGGTACGGCTTTATTTCTCCGTATTTACCGTAATAAAAAATCATTTTTAATGTTTTTTATTGATATTTCTTTGTTTTATGGAGTTTACCATCCAAGAAAACAAATGTAATCTTGGTTTGATTTTTAAAATAATCAAAAATACGCCACTTTAATGTTAAAGAAGTCTGAACTCTTATTTAATTTAACTAAAAAAGAAAAGCACATGTCATCCATCCATTTTCTTCACCTGCTGCATCCCAGGGGTCACGGGGTCAATGTTGGGCGAAGGTGGGGGTACACCCAGGACGGGTCACCAGACAGAGATGATATTAAGAGATCAAATTTATTCATTATCGTACGCTATGATCCAATTTTCCTACATATTGGAGGATCACCTGCTGATCACATCATCGATGCCACGCCCCCGGGGCGTCCCTCGCTGTAGCGCAGTCGTCCTTTCACGGTCTTGCTGTGTAGCTGAAGTTAGCGGGCTTTTTTCCTGTGACATGTCTCCTGTACAGAATGCATAAATCTTCGATGGTGATCATTTGTTGTTGATCTATAAAACTAGACGTATCTTGAACTTTGAGCGTTTGAGAAAAGTGTGACAGTGTTTGTTTGCTGAACAGTGTATAGTGAGGCGTTTTTACATCCTAATTGTTGTGAACAATTTAAGATTACAACTTGGTGACTGTCACAAATCGCAGGTTACTTTTAGATGGTAGCTCCTGCAGTAAAAAAGGGAACAATGCAAATTTGCCTTCCAATTGTTCCGTTTTGTCAAAAAAAAAATGGTTGCCTCTAGTGGTCATTAGAGGTACTACAATGTATTGAGTTATAAAGAGAGTAGTTGAACCAAAATGCTGTTAGCGCCGTGTTTTTTAAGCCACCTGTGTAGTTAACTTTGAGCAACATTGCCCCCCAATGACTAGCTGTGGGAACTGCACTTATCCTGACATCACTGGTCAATCCTTTCTGTTGATTAGACATTTCTCTAGAACTTTAGTTTATCGTTTATTAAACATGCAGCTAAATAGTAATAACAAAAACGTGACAATAAGAACGTATTTGTACTTGTTTAGTCTGGATTTACATGAACAAGAACACCAAAGAGGTAAGGATTATTGTGAGATTAAATAGAACATGGTTTTATCATCGATTATAAAGCAACAGGAAAAGTATGGATTTAATATATTTGACAGTAAATCATACGTTTCTATTTGTTCTAAAGGGACTTTTTAGGTTGCTTTATGTCCATATTGATGATTGTATTGATGCAAGTTGATAAAAAACGCTAGTTTGGAAAAATGTATATTTATAACAAACAAAAAAGAAAAGACATTTCGTTTCTTTTACTTTGGAAACTAAACCTCTGTCCCAGAATCCATTGCAATTTTTTCTTTTCCAAACTGATGCAGCGTCTCCCCTACATAAGGCTACGTTCAGGTCTCTACAGGTTGCCTGGAAGGACGGTAAATTTAAGTTGCGAAACTTGTCGGGGATCAGAAACCGTATCCGTTTCTGTCGGCCCTGCGCTGCTTTTTACGCTGACTCTGCTCCTTTTCTGTGTCTCCTCACTCAACCTTTAAGAGATGTTTAAAGCTAAGCTGAAAGTTTACCTGTTGGACAGTAAGTAGAACTGCTGCACACCAAACCGCGCTCGCGCACTGCACTTCACATTAATAACCCCCACCCCTCTCTTCCTCACTCCTCTTCACTCTTTGCATGCCTCAGGTTTGATGAAAAGTCATCCTCACGACAGCTGGAAGAATGTAACTCAAACCCTCTATTAAATTACCACAGTCCCTGAAGTGTCCTCCAGTTCCACCTCAGCGTGCTAACTCGCCACACTCCTCTTCTTTTCTTCCCCCTCCTGTCAAACATCAAAGGTGGTGGTGGTGGGGGGGGAGTGCCAACGGAGATGGCTGATAAATCAATAGGCAGTTTTGTCGTTTTCCTCTCGGGTCCTCCATCCTTCATTTTGGTCCGGCAGCAGCTGCGCGGAGACCCTCGGTCTCCACCGCCTCTGGTGCCTCTGGTCTCCAGCAACGTCCCTGTCTGTGAGGAACTGTCATCTCAGCTCGATTGGATGCGTGAAAAAGCCTGGAGCGCTTCAATTCCACTTTATCCAAATGCATTCAAGGGATTTTATGACACCTGGCAAGCTATTCCGCCACTCTGTGCTTTGATTGGGTTCTTTCTATCCTCAGGTACGCTGGATTTATCAAAGAGAAATCAGTTTATGTAAAGCAGAATGAGGAAAGGAAGTACATTTTGGTGTACTTCCTGTAGAAACAGATTTGTTGACTTGCAACGTTATTTTCATATTTTTCTATCTTCTACAAACCAATTTATGCCAATAAAATAATAATTGTCTCATTGTCATTAAGAGTTTGAGGTCTGCTTTGTCAGAAACGTCAATAAGATGCTGCTCCTCCAAAATAAGACTCATCCTTCAAAATAAGACACTGTGTTTGGTCCCTCCGTCGTAAATAAACAACTGATGGTGGAAAAACACATGAGTCCAGACCATTGACAGTATATGAGAACTGAACTGAGTGACCCCTCCCCCCTGGAGTTCCAAACAGGAAGTACCAGTTGGTTAAAGGAGCTAAAATCCTATAGACTATTACGCAGTCATTCTATTTGTCAGAATAATCATTCTTGCCCTGATACCTTCTTTTTTTTAACACGTTCTTGATAATCCCAATTTTTTCTTCTTTATTTCAATTGATTCAAGTTATAAAATGACCAATCCGATGCCTCAATAAATCCATGTGGTCAACGGAGCCGACTTTTAAGTGGTAGAGGCGTGGGCTTCCAACAAGCTGTTTAGAAAGAGCGGTTACCATAGAAACTCAGACCGACTTGGGATGACCACTGCTTACTGGGGATTTATGGCTTCGACATGGCGGCGTCCGTTTGACCAAAAAATGGCAACAGAATTGACGTCATTTGATTGGAGCCAGATGGGTGACGTCACACTCACTCAGTCCAGATCTCTTCTACAGTCAATGGTTTTGAGGAAAGGGCTGGCCCCGCCCCCTCATTGTGTTGTAAAGATTGATATCAAACTTCACACAACTTAAATGTGTTTCTATTTGCACTTTATTTTGAGGTTAGAGCGGTTGCTGAATTGCCTTTCCACAGGTTATAGGTGGAAGTCTTAGAGTCAGGGTGACAGCGTGTGGGGAGGATTGTGCTGAAATTTCACAGCCTTTCCTGTCAGCTCCTGGGGTTTTAACGCTGCAGGTGATGAAAGGACGGGGGGGGGGTTTGGCGGCAGCTTGTTCCCTCACGTTGCACTTTATGTCATCATCAAAGGGCTTGTTTCCCCCCTCACCGTCTTACCTGCTGACACTGTCGCAGCAGCCGGTCCTTCATGGTGCTGATGTCATCACAGGTCCAGGACCCGGCAACAACCCGGCGGCAGGGCTCGCCCACTCCCAATCTAGAGCTATGATCGCCGCCGCTGCCCGCCGCCGCGACACGAGCCACAACGAGCTGTACTACGAAGAGGCGGAGCACGAGCGGCGGGTCCGTAAGCGCAAAGCGCGGTGAGTTCGGTTCCCCTCTCTCCAGTTCCCCTTTCTTTTGGCCCAGTTCTCCCAGACAGACCCCCCCTGACCCACGGGGTCTGGTTTCTTTCCTCAGGCTGGTGGTGGCGGTGGAAGAGGCCTTCACCCACATCAAGCGGATGCAGGAGGAGGAGCAGAAAAAGTCTCCGGGGGACGTGATGGACCCCCGAGAGGCGGCCCAGGCCATCTTCCCCTCCATGGCCCGAGCGCTGCAGAAGTACCTGAGGACCACCAAGCAGCAGCACTGCCACAGCATGGAGAGCATCCAGCAGCACCTGGCCTTCTGCATCACCAACAACATGACGCCCAAGGTGCGCCCCAGCAGCCATCTGAACGTGGTTTCTTGAACGGGCTTCAAGCACGCGGTACTCTAGTTCAAAGGACGCTACCCGATACTAGCACATGGCGCGAAATCTGATGAATCTTCAGGCTCCGGGCTTTTTCTTTCACAGCTCTAATCCCATATAACGCTCAGTAGAGCCACGTTTTGTACGTAGAGCAGAAAACAGACTTAAGAACTTGGAAGCGGCCACTTGAACGCACCTTTCCGAGCCCAGTGTGAACATAGCACGAGGTTCTTCGGGGGTCAAAATAACACGTTCATTCTTTACAGGCGTTCCTAGAGAGCTACCTGACCCCAGGTCCCACCCTGCAGTACAGCCGGGACCGATGGCTGGCCCGCCAGTGGACGCTAATCAGCGAAGCGTCGGTCACCAGCGGCCTGCGAGACGGAACCGTCTTCCTGCTGAAGTGCGTGGACTTCAGTCTGGTGATCGCCGCCAAAAAGATCCCCTTCGTGCAGATGTCCGAGGAGTACATCGACCCCAAATCCCACAAGTTTGTCCTGCGACTACAGTCTGAAACTTCGGTGTAGGACCTGCTTTCATTCGCCTCTCACTCTTCGTCACGTCACCTTAAGTGTTTGAAGGTTTTTATTTGTACTTTTTCAGATTTTTTATAAATATTATATATGAATCTATTTACACACTCACATTTAAATTTATTGATCTTTTGATGTTTGCCTGGGAGGATCTGGACGCCTCCTTTTCTTGTGTCCACACAATCACGTATAACGCTTGAGACGCCGACCCCGAACTGAAATATGAGGCTCGCTGGGAGATTCGCTCCGTCTGGAACCTTCCTGTCGTCTTCTGCAGCAGGAACTTTTTAAGTGAAACCCTTTTTGGCGGCTCTGCACAGCGGCGTTCCCGCCACTTCACTGTGAGTCACTCTGTCTGCAAGTCATCAAAGGACCTTAAATGTCGTCAGGGTGTGTTTTTCACCAGTGCCGATTTTAATGGGCAAAGAAATAAACTTGGGATGCCAAATTTTCCTCAAAAGTTCAGCACAAAAGAAGCTTCTTTTGTTTATTTGGTCTCAATCCATTTCTGCGAGCAGGTCTGTTCGAAAACGCACAACACGGTTTCCATCGCAGACGTCTGCCTCAAACTGAAGCCCGTCTGACCTCAAACCAAACACGGATTTGCATTAAATGCACCATTTTTTCTAAAAAAAATTTAAAAAAAAGCCACAGGAAATCACCTGTTTGTAAACACATCTCAGCTCCAGGACTTTGGCAAACCTCCAATCTGTATTCTCTATGCTGCTCTCAAAGCATCTCTGATCACTCCAAGAGCAAAATCTGAATCATTTCCACACAAACGTCGACTCAAATATAATGTGGATAATAAGAAATGAACTTTATTATTCGTCTTTGTGGTCTTTGTCACCTCACCCGTCTGCGATCGTGAGTAAAAATCCCTAAAATGAGCTTTGATTTCTCCTTTAGGGCTCAAATATTTAATATGGAAATGTTTTCTATTTCTAAATCTGACCTTTCTACTGCATCCAAAAATTTTCTTAAAATAAGTTTGAGACTTTTTTTAAAATAAAAAATAAAGAAGTGGACTGGAACTGGAAAGAAAATCTAAATAGAGAAGCTTTAAGATGAAATTAAGACAATAAATGAATTTTTTTTAAATAAAAACTCAACAAATATGCTGAAACATTAAAAGATTTTAAGAAAACTGTGAAAACTTTAACTGACTTCTGACTCGCATTATTTTTTTCGTCTCCCTTTACGTGTTTCAAGAAGGATTTTGATTATTATCATCATCACTGATTATCAAAAAACAACCGTACATTTTTAATAACGATGCACCTTAGCATGTTAAATGTGAAATGTATATCTTAGCTTATGAGATTTTGTCTAAATACCAAAAAGAGTATTTTTAGAACCTTGTTTTTTGAAAATATGAGGCCGGAAACCAAAGGTTTTTCAGCATACACACCTTCTACAAGCTTTCACGCATGGTGGTGGAGAGATGGTGGTCTGGGCTGGTTTGCATTCACTTAGCTGACTAAAAACATTGTTTTCACATAGAATTATCCTAAAAAAAAACAACTCCTCAAAGTACGTTTTACATATTTAACATTTTATGCCTTAAATTTTAACAGATAAAACATGGAAAAAAACCAAACTATTAAATTAAGAGACTTCAGCAGCAGGTAACAAGGACGTGAAGGCTTTTATTGTGAAAAATGCAGCATTAATTTTAGGCTCGAAAAGAGCACTTTAGCCAAGTGAAGGAGTTTACATATTTACACCAAGAACAGATTTTACTAACAGATTTTTGTCACGTCTCAGAAAACTCCTGTATTCTCTATTTGTCATCTGTGAAGACCAGTTGAAGATCAGACACTCCCTCCTTGTGGCCAAATCCGGTACTGCAAGGGATGACCCTCAAAGGTGGAAAAAAAAAGCAGTTCTGCTTTATTTTGTAGGAAACCTCTGTTTTTCAACCAAATCAAGAGATGCTGATAGTGGTTTAAGTCATGTGACCAGGTAGCTGTGGTTTTCTACTTTCTGGAGGATTAACGTTTGCAAACTGTCTTTGTTTATGTAAACCGTGTGTTTGTGTGTGTGTGTGTTTCGTCTCCTCTTCATCCTCACCATCTGTCACTTTCTGGTTCGTTTTCAGACCTTCTCACCTTTAATGGACAGATTTCTGAAGCTGGTGTGACGTTTTTAGCACTAAACATTTTGGATTTCTGGATCATTAGCGTTCGTGAAACATTATTTCTATTATTATTTTCTTGTGTTGAAACAGTACAAACATAACTATCACGGCCTAACTCCTTTAAATTTCTCTGGAGACGTAGATAGCAGGATTTTTTAGGTTCTAAATACCTTTAAAACATAAACAAAGTACCTTCAAATAGTCATATTAAGCCTTAGTTTAGTGTATTGATATTTTAATAACACATAAATTCAAACAGACTTAAATTTATTAAACTTGGCGACTAAACAAGGAAGTAAACTTTATAAAAAAGAGAACTGTGTTGTTTATATTTAAATAAATCTATAGTATTCATTTGTGGAAAATCTGGAGGAAAATTATTCTTACAATTTCTTAAATTCAATAGTTTTTATAATTTAAATAACAGAAAAGACATACATTTATTGAATTTAGCATTAAATTTAGTATGTTTTGAAGTAAATCAAATAGTAGTTGTAAAATGGTGTAAGGCAAAAAGAAAAAAAAAAGTGGTTTTAATTACTTTATAGGAAATAAAATGTTCTAAAAACATTAAAGACAGGTCAAACCAGTTACATCTGACCCTGGATTAGCAAAATTAAAGAATACAATGTTTGCTTTTGTCATTTCTCATCCCCTAGAGTTTTTCTCAACCACTCATGACGAATTAAAAAAATACTTTTTCACATCCGTGTAGCTTTTTAGTCGTCATCCATTAGGAAGTCACCTACAATCTTGGATTTTTTTCCTCTTTAGGATCAGCAGGACTTTATCAACTGTGAATATTTAGTTGCTGTTCAGTTCAGTCACTGCAGACAAACATCAGTCTGTGCGTCTCCAGGTTTTCTTCCTCTTGTTTTTTTTTTAGTCCAGCCCGCTGTTCAGTTTATCAGCTCCTCCATATGTAGCACCTTCCTGGCCCGGCTGGGGGCTAGCTAACGCTCTCATCTGTCTCCTCGCATTAGGTGTCCTGCCCCGACGAGTGACATGCCCAGGCTGAATATCGGCTCCTTTTTTTTTTGGTGGGGGGGCCTTATTTCGGTGGCATTTTGTTCTCATGCAGCTCAGCTGTAATTGGCTCGCCGTCAGCCTGTCAGAGCCGCGCAGCCGGCCGGGGCTTGTGGGTAAATGAATGTCAGCGGCGCCGGACCAAAAAAAAAACCAACAACCTCATCGCTCCCTGAGCCTGGGGAGCGAGGCGGCTTGTCGGAACTCATCTGTCCTCCGCTTAACGTATGTAACACCCCCCCCCCCCCCCACCTATTCCCCACTTCCTAAAGAGGAAGAGGATGGATTGGGAGGAAAATGAGGAGCATTTGCATCTAAATGGAGTGTTTTCTCCCCCGTTTCTGCGTCTCCAGTTTGTCTGTGATGACTTGGCTTTGAGCTGAAGATCAGCACTAATACATCTGGCCTCCTGTCTGTTCTGTGCCGCCTCACATTCCTCCCTGCAGTCAGCGTTTATGAAGGATCCCAGCCGCCCCCCCTTAGGTCCTGCAGAACATTTGCACCGTGACTCTGTCGTCTTTTCTTTTTCCTCCTCCGCCTCAGGTCCGGTTGTAAACACATCCAAAGCCGACGCGGTGATGCTGACGCCCCATCGACCCGCAGCATCACACCCGACTCCAGGGGAGCAATGATTCTCACCTTGGAATTATTTATTCATGTTCAGCGGGTCCGTGTTTGCTGCTTTACGGCCGGTCTCACCCCAGTTGCCCCCCCCCCCCTCCTCCTCCTCAATGTCCAGGACTCGGCTTCCATTAGCAGGCAAAACATTTCTGAATTATTTACTAGGGTTTGAATAATTCAAGGTGAAAGCGCTCATGACAGGGGAACAAATCTCCCGCTTTGGTTGGAACTAATTATGCAGATCTTCTGCGACTTTTCTCACACTTTGATTGTTTTAATTATTAATGTTTACCAAAGCCTCAAGTATTTAGCTTTAATGTATACAGGTTTATTTATCCTTTATGACAAGTTTGACTAATGATCTTCCAAAGTGAATTCAACATTTCAGCCTCTAGGGGGCATCAGAAGGCTTCAGTAAATCTTTCATTTTCATCGTAAATAAGACCTTAAACACAGTGTTCCATCGCTGTTTCGCTTTCTTGCTGATTTTTTATTTATGTTTATTTTTTACCAGCGCGTTGTATTCTGCGTCCTAAATGACTGTTGTTTTTTTATGATATAAAACTGAACTTATTAAGGTTTTCATGTTCATGTCTGTCTGAAAAGTGTAGGAAGTGTGCAGTGAGCGGTTTTACAGCCTAAAGACATCTATAATCCTAATCTATGGATTTCACAAATAAATCCCGCCATAAACGGGGAACTCTGTAATTTCCCAAAATCCTCTCTTAAAAAAAAAAAAAGATTCATTTTACTCTTAAAAACTACCAACTGTATCAACTACTTTCTTAAAAGATGCTACATTTTCAACACAAAAACATTTGGGAAGTGATCCGGTCCCGCCCTCATTCGTCGTCTTCCTCGTCCGGGTCTTGATCCCCCTCCTCTTCGTCTTCTGGAACAAAGTGGTCGTTCTCGTGGTCATCTGCAAACTCGTCGTCGTCCTCTGTGTTTACTCGCCCGGAGAGAACGTCCTCGATCCAGTCCTCCAGCTCCTCCGCCGTGGGCAGGTCCTCGTCGTCGGACATGTCCAGCCAAACGCTGTCGGCCTAAAAGGCAACACCAACAAGTCAGTTACTTGTTCCTTTTGGTGAGCGCTCCGATCCTACAAGCCTTAAGCCCTGGTCACAACTGCCCTTAAGTAGAGTGTGAATGTTACTCTACAGCAGGAGGGGCCAAACTCTGTGACTCGTGGGCCAGGAATGGTTCTAAAACCTGACAGAAGGGCCGGACCTGGGACAGGTAGGTGAAGTGTTTGGTAGAAAGGGAAAAAAATAAATCTGGATGAAAAGAATATTCAAAAAATTGATGTAGAGATTTTGAAACACAACATTTTGGAGGTCTTTGATTTCAAACTGGGGCTTTTGTTCTCGTTTTGGTGCTTTTTCTGTCGTTTGGTTGATGTCCCTCGGGGAAAAATGCAACATTGGAGAAACGCTGTTATCATGTGGGGTTGGAGTGATCGGAAAAAGGCTACAACACAAACTAGACTACGACACAAAAACTGTTTGTCTCGGGAAAACAAAAACCGTCCAAAAAAAAAAAAAATCCAACACGACATGAACGCAAAAGGGCCATTTATTTATTTGTAGAGCCCCATCTATGGGGAGACACCAGAATTGCAGGGGAAATGAAACATTATTATCATTAAGGATTATCAATATAATTGACGCCATCTTGACAGGTCGAATTAAAGAGATTAACGGGCCGCATGTGGCCCCCGGGCCGCAGTGTGCCCACCCCTGCGCCACATGCACACACACACGTCATGTGTGCAACATTTGTGCATGGTTGTTAAGGGACCAGTACTCACCTTACTAACGACCGGAGTGTGGCGCGCGGGTACCGTACAACATCAGCATCATCCCTACATCATAAGTGCGCGCACGATGCATTTGCATCACACACACACACGACAATCCTACGTTTCATTTTCAGCGAGCTTCAAGAGAACAGAAAAGCACGCCTGGGTTCGTGTGACCAAAGCTTTACTTACATCAGTGACGTTGACGACACCAATTTGGGGTCTGAACAGATCCAACTTGAAGGTCTTTTCCCAGTAAGTGGTCAACTAAAGGACGTACAAAGTTGGCTTATCAGTTATTCAAGACCATAAGTGGGTTTCTGAAGAGCAAGAAATATACGTAGAAATATTTGAAAAAAAAAAGGTGAGGCAGAACCAGGGGGAAGTCGTCAGGGTCGATCCAAACAATGCTAAGCTCGGGGTTGTTGGTGTTGTCCCGAGCCACATCTTTCAGGATCTCCAGGAACTCGTAGCCATCTGAAGACAAAAGAGGAGTTGTGTCGCATAAAGAGCCAAGCTTCCCCAAAGAGCAACAAAGAAGTTCCAAAATGCGGCTTTGGGACCTGGATCCTCTTCCTCTGCAAAAGCAACAATATGGATTCCATCCATGTCATCCTCCTGTGGATGGTTTACAGAGAAGATTCAGCATAAATGACACTGCAGTCGTACCAAAATGCAGTCTCCGTCCGCTCTACTCACCCAGGTTTCAAACATGTTCTCCGCCCGGAGCTTCCTCAGAGTCGCCCTGCAAGAATCAAGCGTCAACAAAGTCCTCATTTCAACAGGACGTACGTATTATTCAACCCACCTTCTGTGTTGGGTGACAAATTCAACGATGTCCATCTCTGACAGAGGCCTGCCAGGCAGGACGGCTGGCTCCTCCATGAACGGCTCGTAAAAGTTAACCCCATTCATCTTCAAGGAGAGATGTTTGGCTACCTAAAGGAAGAAACGTTGGAGGAAGCTGTCATGAATTCACTTTTTGGTTAAAAAGGTGTAACGTCGTATCCGTTAGCTTTAGCATGAAGCAACTCTTAGCTTGGAAACAAAAAAAACTGGTAAAATGTTATAGTTTCTATTTATACAACGTTACATTTAAAAAATATATATTTCTAGTTAATTTTCTAAATGTTTTTTGTAATATTACCACTCCCTTAACTTTCCAGTAAATTAAAAAACAAACAAAAGTTGATAAACATTTTTTTATATCTATTTTTTACTTTTTTTCTCAAACTTCTTACGTATTCTTTACGTTAGAAGTTTTGCTAAAATTGAGATAAAAACAGAGTTTCGTGAAGATGAATCAAACCGTTGTTTGGACTTACAGTTTTATCAAACGTCGCAAAGAATTTGATGTAAGGTTGAAACCGCTCAGACGCCTCCTGAAAAGCTTTATAGTCTGAAATTCAAAAGAGAAATCCGAAATGAGGGGGAAAAGAAACGCCAAAAATTCAAGTTTAGCATCCCTTTCTAGAAACGTGATGTGGAAGGTGAGCGGTAAAAGTAATTCTCTTCCTGATTTTAAACAGCTTCCTATGAATCGGGTGTGTCTTAATGCACTTTTACACACTTGTAACATGCCCCTGCCTTAACAAGGTCACAACCGGGGAGCAACCTTTCAGTGAACAGATGTGGGCTTCATGATGAAAATTCCACCCGCTGTCATGTCTGAGCAGATAGCATCTTGGATTATCTCCCCCTTTCTTGTGTGAAAAAAAAACTATAATTGCAGTTTGACCTATTAGATGGAGAACTGGAGGCTATTTAAAGCCTCTCCTGAGACGGAGTGAAAGTGTCTGGAGTCTGGTTTGTCCCTAACTGGGCTCCATCACTCGGCTCTGTTCGCCCGTGGGGTTTATTTTGCATTTGGGGAACACAGCAGTGCATTGCAGGCGTATCTGAACGTGTGCGAGAGTGGGAAACTGACAGGAATCCTCTCCTTTGAAGTAACCAATGAGGCGGATGTCCTCCTCCATTCTCTCGAACGCTCGCAGCTCCATCGCATTGTTGATGATCTCTACTGGGTCCTCCAGCACCTAGAGGATGTTGGGAAAAAGTTAGCTGGTTTCTAAACTTTCATCGTGTTTATTCAATTTTTTTCGTAAATTTTTTTTACTGAATTGATTATTTCAGTTGTTATTTTAGATACAATCTGATGATTTTGATCAACAATTGAGATTTACTGCACAGTATGCAGTTATTTTGATCCAGAATGTCATATATTTTAAAAAATGCTATAAATAATAATTTGTAGTTTATTACATTAAATGTGCCTAAAAAAATATTAACAAAACAGTTTTTAAAAATAAAAGCTTTCCCTAATTTCTTAATTATTTTTCTCATTTTAATCCAATTTCCTGATGAAAAAACACTTCCTGTCCATTAGAGAGGCACTTGCTTAGTGTATAATGTCTGCAAACAGCGATAAGAGTATGAACAAACAAAGAAAATGTCAGTTTAAATCGAAGTTATATAACTTTAATCTGCTACACTGAATGTTTTAGTTTATAACTATGGTGCTAAAATGTTACAGATTAAACTCATCACTCTGTATTGCAGGTGTACGACGGAATTTAAGGGCCACGAAAGAAAAAAAGGAAAATTACGAGATTTTAAGTCGTAGATTTACAAGAAAAAAAACTCTTAGATTTACGAGAAAAAAACTCAGCAGCAGAGCAGACCGACTAAACTTAGTTGAACAGGTGAGCTGAATGTTTATTGATAACGTTTCAAATGTTTGGAAGCTCATTTGTTTGATTTCTGATTTATTAATGTTTTATTTTTTGATGGTCGGTTTCGCAGGATCTCTGCAGCCGTTGATGAAGACATCGGTATCCCTGCAGCTGTCCGCTTTAATCCTTTCTTCCTCCATTAAAAACCAGATCTCTATGTTTGTGTGATGCTTCTGAGGAGGAGGAGCACTTTTTGGCATTTTTAACGTTCTAATGCTAATATAACAGACTATTTTTATTCCTCTTTATTGTTTTATGTTGAAACGGGACGTTTCATCTGGAGGAGGGGGCGTATGTAACACTGTTTACTTCCGCATTGGTGTTCGGATGACAGGCTCATGACGTAATGAGACAAATGAACTTCAGGTTATGTGAATGTAAAGGAGAATAAAGGCTGCAGCGGTCCTCTACACCCAAACGTGTCTCTGAGCTCCTTATTTTACAGATGAAACTCCGCTTTACCAACACCAAACCACTGAAAATAATCTGATTTTGAGTTGCCAAAAGGTTCTGAATCTTTATTTTTTTAAACCTATCCGTAAATTTACGAGAAAAAAATTTATGACTTAAAAGTCGTAATTAAAAAAAATGTTTTTTTTGTAAACTGGCCCTAAAACTCAGTTTTACAGGTGAGATTGCAGTAATCCACACATCCCTGCTTTAAAATAAGTAAAAATATCCCTTTAATCTGAACTCCAGGGGTTTTTAGTGAAGCTGCAGTTTTTTTAAACAAAACAACTCACATCCAACAGAAACTCCACCAGAGTGTCTGCTGAGAGCTCCCCGTCAAACTCAATGACACGGTCGTCCTTGAAGACGTACAAGCTGCCCACCTCCTCCAAACCTGGTTTACAAAGGAGATCGATTGTTTGTGACAAGGAGGGGCTTCAGCATTGAGATGGTCTTGTGGCGACTTCTGCTGAAAGATTTCACACTTTTATTGGTTTAAGAAGCGAATCCAGCCGGAGGCGTCTGATGGTTAAAGCAGCTGCTCATTTAGAGAGAGGTTGGACAAAAATAGGCTTGAAACCTTTAAAACGATGTTGTGCTGGTATGAACTAAAGTGCAACTTGACATTCATATTCTTACAAGTGATTCCAGCATTATTAACTCCACTGTTCCTTTTTCTACTTGATAGGCACCCTTATATCACTGTCTTTGACTTTTTTTTACAGCATCTGCATTCACACTGTAGCAAACCGCATCAAGGTTCACTTACAAATTAAAAAATGTGATATTTGACTATTCAAAAACAAGAAACTATGGTTGGAGCTAAATAACTTTAATGAAATCCAAAGAAAGGTCTACGTAAATTTGCATTTATGCGTTTTTTGCGCTTCTGTTCAAAACTGTCACGTTCAGGCGTCACTATTCAAGTCTTTAAGTCTGTTTTCAGGCTCTACAAACAAAAAACACTGACATTGAACACATCTTGCAGGTTAAACAAGCTGAAATTTGACCAATCAGGGTCTTGGATTTGGCAGTTAGCTTAGGCTGGCGTCCTTTAATAATTGCGGGTTTGTACCCGGCAGGAATTCTATGTCACAAAGTTTTTCATATATTGGAATACAGCTGTGAAAGAAAAAGCCTGGAGCTAGACCTAGAAGATTTACTCCGCTTTAACATTTTCCCCCAACCTCGACGAACTGTGAGTGCATGTACTCGTGTTGGGTGGTGAAAGTTCAGTGTTCAAGAATCCCAGTTTAGCATGTTCTTGAAACCGCGTCACATGTGTACGTGACGTGAGATTTGAGCCCCATATTCCTTTTGCTAATTTTGACCCAGAAATACCTGCAGTTCCTCAAGTGCCCACTGGTGGCTGGTTTCAGAAAAAGCAGCTTTTTTTTTACTTATGTTGGAAAGCTTGACTTTAAAGGAAATTAAAGTATATAGAGCCTGGTTACAGAAAGTTTCCAATGCTTTTTGTTTTATGTTCTATTCATGTTCGGATTATTAGGAATGGGCTGGGTTTTTTTTACAAAACGCTGTGGAGTATACAACTGACCCGCTTCAGGTTTTATTTTCTCTTGTCAGAATCCTTCAGGGGACTAGCTCAGATTATGCCTCCACTGTTTTGGTCCACAGTACATACCAAGCTTTTTCGCGACTTTGGCGTCCTTCTGGGAGTCCACCATTCCAAACGCGATGTCTTTGTTCTCCAGGACTTGAGCTGTTAGCTAGGCGGTTAAACAAACCGTTCAACAACAGAGTGACTTTATGAAATCCTTTTAGACAAAACAGAACAAACACTGCATTCACATTGGATATGTAAAAGTATAACTTTTTTGGATGGAAAATATGTTTTTTTTGCTTCTGAAAAGAAGAAACCTAAAGTTAAATAGTTGCTAAAAGAGATTTGGGTCAAAGTTGTTCTGGTAACCTTTTTGTCCCCAACAATACACTGTAATGTTTTTGATAAATGAAATATTTTTGTTGCACAGGTGAACACATTTCTATCTTACAATAAAGAGGATGTTTTTTTATATTCAGATAGTAAATGGTTTTGGGAACAGGCTATAATTACCAGAATGACCTAGAAACGGTCTCTCTGGGTGCGTTTGAGTCACAAAGGAATGCATGGAGCGGGAATGAAACCGCGCACTTCCGAGCTCCTGCAGGTGAAACGGCGTCCGAGTCAATCAAACTGACACCAGACAGCAGTTCTTCAGCTTCCAGTTAAGCAAACGCGTCAAGGAGACAGACAGACAGACAGGAGGAGGAACGAGGATGCTAGCCGTCGAGGGATCTTTTACCGCGCGGTGATCATTCTTCCGACAGAACCCTCCCCGTGGGGATTTCAGTTCCACTCCAGCGGGATATTGTTAATTCTCCTGTAATCGAACCCATCAAAGTCTAGTGTGTCAGAACGCAACCGCGTTGGCTCTAATCGGTGCTGACGTCTTCTTGGCAGGTCTCAGGTAATTGCATACCTGAAGACGTCTGCTGTAAATGTCACCCAGGAGGTTTGAGGAAAAATAAAGACTAGCGATGATAAGATGGGGAAAGTTCTGCTGCCTCCACTTAATAGTAGAAGAATAACCTATCAAACCTAGTTGTTGGGGAAAAAAGCTCCCAACATCTCAAACTTGACGTTTATCTTTTAGATTCTGACCTTAAGAAGGTTCATTTTTTTGGGGGTCCCCCCTCCACTTCCCTTCTCCTCACCTCCAGCACCAGCTCCGTCATCTGGAACCGCTTCTGCAGGCCTTTGTTGGCCGGCATGGGTTCGTGGTAGAACAGACACAGCAGGTCGTACCGCTTCAGAGCCTTCTTGTAGTTGCGCTCGCTGATGTCCAGCACTCTGTCCTTGCCGTCAAAGTTGGGAAACTCCAGGCCTTCCTCGGCCCCGCCAGGCAGAACCAGACGGAGGCTCAGGGCGGACAGAAGAGAGAGCCAGATTTGCTGCATTGCTGCTCAGCTGTGAAGGCGTCTGCCAGCCTGATATCTGAGTCAAAAGTCCAAACTCTGGGAGATGCACACCAAAGCGAAACAAGTCCTCCTGTTTGACCTCAGTTTTAGAAGTAATAAAACAATCTCTCTGACGTCTTTCTTCCTCTTCTCCATCTCTCTCTCTCTCTCTCTACATTTTTTTGCTCTCAAATCCCAGGTGGTTCTCTTTCCTTCTTTTAATCTCTCCACCTATTAAAGGGAACACGGCCAAAAAAATGGAAATCAATCTTTTACGGGTCTAATTAATAGTCTAAATTTAAACCCTGAATGTTTGTTTATGACTGATGAGCTTTCAAAATGGGTCTACTTAATGAATTGTACAGATGATCTGGCAGAGTGCTGTACATTCACAACTCAGATCTTAGAATTTATCGTATTTTGGCTCTTCTATAGCTTACTGCTGTCCAGGTCGATAATGAAACAAAGCTAATCTGGTGAAAATGGGGTTTTTGACATATTCTTGTGGAATTCTTCCCATTTTTAGAGACTTGTATAAAGAAAATTAGGCTCACACCAAAGGTCTTGCCCTCAACTCGAGAACTCCTGCCGCTCTGCAGAAACTATGTCCTAGAAAACAACAGTTTGTTTAAAAAAACAGCATAATCATAATTAAAAGACTGATTCTAAAATAGATCATGACTGGAGTAGGATTTCAGGTGGAGTGTGGTTCCTTCAGCTGCAGTCAGAACAGATCTCCACTGCTCCACTTTTCACCAGCCGTCAGTCATAAAGTGATTTCCTTTTTTCTTTTCTTTTTTTTCTTTTCCAGAATTTTATATGAATACTACGAGGCCAATCCAAATTTAGACTGCTTGCCCCAGTTCATTTTTCAATGCATAACAGAAAACTCTAGTGTGGCAAATAAGAAGTTAAAGCAAAAAAAAAAATTTTATTCAATTCATAAAAGTAGAAGCCATCAACAATGCAGCGGCTGGATAGCTCAGTTGGTTGGGTGTGGGACTGGCACACAGGACAAGTTGGGTTTGCTTTGCAGGGCTTACAATGAGCCTAATCCAGTGTGGGCCCTTAGGCCAAGACCCTTGGCGTTGCTGCCTATCAGGGTCTCCCAGTGCCTTGAAGATACAGGGTTGTGTTAGGAAGAGCATGCCGTGTAAAAAAAAGATTCTGCCAAATCCCCCGTGCAAATCAGTGAAAGCTGATTTGATGTGGCGACCCCCTGACAGGATATGCCGAAAGGTAAACAACAGCAAGCTATGAACAACTTTTAATAGACAGTTCCCCCATAGTGTAACCCATCGTGTTCTCTTTGGAGGCATGTAAACGTGGAAAGAATAACTTTGTGTTGAACAATTTGTAATTCAGCAATCAGATTCTTTATCAATCATATTTTCCTCTATTTTCAAAGCGTTCCCAGTGGTCTTTTTTAATTATGATCATGCTGTTTTAGGCGATATATGTGGAGTGCAGCAGAAGCAGGAGTTCAATAGAAATTTGCCACCGAGTTGTGGGCGGGGCTGTAAGCCTCCCTGTGTTTACACTGTCTTCCAATGAGTTATATCGCTAGAGGAGACATCACGTGGTTCCCTCATGGGAGGAGAGCACCGCCATCTTGGTGAGGTCAAGTCACTGCTGCAGTGCATGCGTGTGAACACATTTCTTGCAAAATGCCACTTCATTGTGCGAGTTTCAACTGCCAAAATCCGAGAAACGAGTCCACGAATGAGGAAGGCATAACATTTCACAGGAAAATACTAAAACCTTTTCTTTTAATGCTGCAGGGGCTTCATTAATAGAACACATGTTGACATGCATGATGCTGCAGGGCTGTTATCAACATGCTGCATGATGTACATAAATTTTGCTGTAAACTTGTAAATGTAAACTTTATTGTGTTAGCTCTATACAGTATAATAGGACTAGGCTGTTATAGTAATATAGATTTATACATTTCTGACTCAGTGACTGAACTTTTCTTGCAGGTTTCCAATGAATTCAGACTTAAGGAAAAAGTGGATCTTAGCAATCAAAAGAGCTAACCCAGATGGATCACTGTGGTACCAACTAGTAATACAGTCTGGATATGTTCAAAACATTTTGTGGAAACAGATTTTGATAAGAGGCCAGACTGTTGGCTTGAAACCCGCCACTATACCATCTGTGTTACACCAAATTGATCACTCACATGAATCAGTAAATCTATTGTTTTCTTTGTGTTTTTTTAGGGTAAACCTATTGTTAACTTTTTGACTTTTTGTTGACTTATTATTTATTTATTTATTATTATTACTATTATTATTTATTGACTTATTATTGATTTTTTATTATTATTGACTTCTTATTTGTTTATTGCTATTATTTATTATTGACTTATTATTGATTAATTATTATTGACTAATTATTTACTTTTGTTGTTATTTTTTTATTGGCTTATTGATTTATTATTATCTATATTATTAATAATATAATAATATTATCTATATTATTATTATTATTATTATTGAATTATTGTTGGGCTTTTCTAAATAATTTAAATTACATGTCAAAGAGGTCTAAAACTTCTAAATGTTTAGAAATTATTTTTAAAAATTATTTTTAATAATATTTTTATTTGTAAGAAGTCCTGCAACTGTGCATTTTTTATTAAAGTTTGAGTCTCTAAGGCTAACAAATGATGTTTGTGTGTGTGTAAATATATATTATTATATTACATTATTATATTACATAAAAAGTACTTCAATGCCACTAAAGGCTATTTAGAAAGCATTGTCATGTGTGCGCCAACGACCTCACCAAGATGGCGTCGTTCTCCGCCAGCGGTGGCCTGGCTTCCCAAGTGGGCGTGTCTCCTCTAGCGAAGTAACCCATTGCTCTCTTGCGCTAGCTTACAGCCCCTTACAACTCAACCTAACATTACAGGTGCAGCCATAAAGTTTGGAGCCAGCTCAAACGAAAAAAATAAAGACGGGAATAGATCTATTTGTCCGCAAGTTTATGCGACAATGTGGATGCGAAGCGGTGAGGCTTCGGCCCGGCCGTTTCAGTCACTGCATCACAAAAGAGAGCTTTTTTCAACTGGATATTTTCATCTGCTCCAGATTCATCTCGATTTAATTTAAGAAAGAAATACTCAGATATGCTGTTTTAATTTTAAATTGTTTTATTTTTGTCCTCCATCGTGGGAAAAGAACATGTTAAAAACATCATTTTTGTTGGAGTGACTCTTTAAATGAACAAAATATGATTAACCAAACAATTAAGTAATTATTTATTTAAAGAGTTTATCATTTTGTGATCTGGTTTGCTTTAGAAATCAAACACACTACACAAAAAACTAGATTTAGTGCCAAAAAAAGTATATTTTACAAGGATGTTTTCTACTTTTTTATTATTAGAAATAGATGTATATGAAAAATTACATGTGTTCTCAATAAACTTTAAAATTTATATAATTTTTTTACATGAATACATTTATTTGCGACTTTCTTTGACATTTTACGGCAAGAATTTTTTTTGCGCCCACCGCCGCAGAAAAGGCGGTCAGACAGAAGCAACAGAGCGCAGATCAGATCGCTGCTTTTGTTTTCATTTATTTTTCTCTCCAGTCAAAGCTAATCAACGAGCAAGCGATGGAGTGCCGGTGTTTGTGGGTCTTTCATCTTCTGCTGATTTATGGTTTAAATCTAGGCGGTGCATCAGGTAATAACGTTTTTTTTTGTGTGTCTTTAAACCCACTTTTGAAAACAAGTTCTCATTGATTGAAAACACGACGTTTCGCTGCACGCCGTAAGAAACTTAATGCTAAATGGCTAAAATGCTGGGGGGCTAACTGAGCTGAGCTGAGGCTGAGTGCTAACTTTTATGGAGGCTGGGATTGATTTTATGAGTGAACATAGTAAAGCTTTTACTACACGAGTGTGTTTACTTTATTCAGTGAACCGGACTTGCTTTGCCGACAGGAGTTTAGCACAAATCAGTGCTGTACAGTTTGTTACAACGAGACAAAAAAACTTTATCTAAGATTAACTAGTATTTTATTAATTGACTGTTGTATTGTAAAAGGTCATTTTAAGCTCTTATTTTGAAGCTTTGATGAAGCCGGAATGTTCGTCTGCAGGGGCGTGTTTGGTCATTTTGCAGCTCGGGGCGACGCAAGTCCCCCCTGAAAGAAAAACGTTACATTTTTATAAGTAGTTTTTTACCGAATGTAGCTCAAACGTGTTTCTTTTACTTTCTTATTAATTTGGCCATTTTGTTAAAAAATTTTTTTTACAAGTAACAAGTCTGAAATAAATTACTCGGTTTAGAAGTTAGGAGGCTTGCTTTAAACTGGTCCCTATTTACTTTATTGTAAAATAATCTAATTTGTACAAAAAAAAGCAAAATTTTCAACTTTGACTCCATTATGATAAATGCTATAAAATTTTGAAATAAACAAGATTTTTTTTTTTACGTCAAGACTTTTATTTTACGTTTAAGGATTAAAGTCGCGAAATTGGCTCTATTTTAATGACGGTACCTAATAAGTGGTCGTGACCATTGAGCAATGTGAAAGTAATGGGTCATGTGACAACAGGTTTCTCCCATTTCTTATTAATATAGTTTACAAACTAAAGGAAGACTGTTTAAAGTTGAAAAGACATGAAAAAATCACAACTTTTGGATGATTAACTTTGCTAATAGCCTTTTAGCTAACTGAGTATGGTAGATGATGCTAAAAAGCTTAATGGTTAATTTTTATTGTAAAAATTTGGTCTTTTGATCGATTCTTTTTAATTTATTAATTTTTTTGCTTAGCCATTGCAAAATTTGTTGCGAAAAGAAAAACAGGTGTAAAAACAACAACACAAATTTACGTCTGAACGTCTTCTTCAGCCCAAAAGTGGAAGAAAACCCGCGATCGTGTTTCTGCAGCGGTCGGGAGCTACGTCTCGTGTAGCTCTGTCAACTGCAGCTGTCATCTGAGGTGAGTTTTTTTTTTTTCTTTCCGTTCCGCCTGCGGATCCAACATTTTCACAGAACTAACCAGCAGCTCTTGATTTCAGCGTTCTCCAACAGGACTTGCAGCCTTTCAGAGGTGGGATCTCAGAAAGCCTCATGGCTTCCACGGTTCAGCGAGGCATTGGCACCCACTACCAGATCATCCAACACAAGCTGTACAGAGAGCAGAACTGCATGTTCCCCGCAAGGTGCCACCCACAGGAACCCGCTTTGCCTTTGATCTGGACGCCAAACGTCAGCACATGCTGATTGGTCCGTCTGGTTTTTTTAGGTGCAGCGGCGTGGAGCATTTCATCCTGGAGGTGATTGACCGTCTGCCGGACCTGGAGATGGTGGTAAACGTGAGGGATTACCCTCAGGTGCCGAACTGGATGAGCCCCGCCCTGCGGTCCTCTTTCAGTAAGGTCAGGATCGGCGGGGGCTTCGCCCGTGCCTCTAAACTCACTACTTAACCGGTTTGTCCGCTGAACAGACTGCAGTACCAGGACATAATGTATCCGCTTGGACGTTTGGTGATAGCTGTGTGGCCTGTACCCCCCACCGGACTGGGGAGGTGGGACCTGATGAGGACGGATCTTAAAAAGTAAGATGGAGCGGCAGTGCTGACATCCTGGTAGCTTCTAATGTTATTTAAACGTCTGTGGAATTTCTCTTCTTGTGTCGACAGGTCTGCAGCTCAGTGGCCATGGAAAAAAAAGGAGCCCAAAGGATTCTTCAGAAACAAGGTAGGTCAAGCTAGCAGGTCGTGGTGGACTTTACAATTCAAATCCGTCAATTTTCACATGATTTCTGAGAAAAAGCAGATTAAAAAAAAAAAGTTAATTAAACAAATTAAATAAAAACTACAATAGAGTTTACCTACGTTGGTAAAATGTTCTTTTTGCAGAAAGAACTTTTTTTATTAAAAAAAGCAATTTTACTACAAAACTAAAGTTGACGCCAAGAAATAAATCCTTTAAAAAAATTAAAATGTATTTAATAAAATCTTAAACTAATTGAAATTATAATATTTTTTATGGCGATACCCAACCTTATCAAACACAACAGATTAATAAAACTTTGTTTTCTCTATATTAATACAACAGAAAATATTTTCTGAGGTTGCTGTTGCCTCATTTGACCACTAGATGTCCTCGTTCTGTTTTAGAAAGAAAACTACAGCTGTGTCCAAATTCCCTAATAAACCGCTTATTTTACTATATAGCACTTTTTTTCCGGTGTTAATGAATCTACAATTCCAAAATCCAGTGCCCTGAAAATTTCCCAGAAGTCTCTGCGAAAAACCAGTGTGCAATGATGCTCTGGACTATAGACCACAATGCAATGCATTGTTACGATTTATCACTTGGAATAGAAAACATTACATTAATTAAAAAAATAAAAATCCCAGGTTTTCATTATCAGAGCATTACATGTTCATTAATAGTTTTCGTAAAATGTTTGTATTTATTAGGTTTTTACTGGGTGACGTCATTTGAAACAATATTTTTTAGAAAAACAACAACAAAAAAGTTTTTGTAGGGGTTAGTGAGGTAATACAGATACAGTTTTCCTAGGTGGTGTCTCGGAAAATCGTGCTAGTTTTAGCAGATTTTGCCCAAATAATCCTTTTGGATGGATGGATCATAAAGCCGTGGGTCACCATCCCAGTCAACAGGATCTGTCCAAGGCGTTAGATGCGAGCTCCAGAAAGATTTATTTTCAGTTTTTTACCTTTTCGCCGGTTCTTAATAATTTTTTTTTTTTACTTTTAGGAACTTTGATTCGTCCAAGAAACGATGATGTGGCATAAGAAATACTTAGTAACCCTTCACTGTTTGTCTGTCTGAGTTTTCACCAACCTCCACAACTAAAAAAGACGTTTGCAGCAGATGCAGCGACTACAGATGTTTAAGTTCTGATCACTTCCTGATGGTATTGTGGTTTTATTCTCCTCATCGTCCTCAGAGGTCAGGAGTTCATCCTCCAGCACCTCCGCATGGAAGACGTCTCTTGTTACTGGGAGCAACTGCTGACCAACTTCAGCCACCTTCTTACCTACAAACCCAGCAGAAGGGAAAAAACTTCTGATCCAGATAGATCCTGGAAATCGCGGAAAACTGTGGCTGTGAGGAAGAAACTCCAGGCAGACAGAGGCAGCTCAGGCGGGAGACGGCTGAATGTAACCGCAACTGTTTTTATTTCCCAAAACTCTATGTTCAGGATCTTTTTCTTTAGTTTTTTTTAAATAACTGTATTCATTGATGAAACTTTGTTTGTCTGATTATCTTTGACTTTTTTTTCCTGCAGTTCCTTTATTACGAAAACCTCTTTTTACTAAAGATTAAATTCTCATCCCATATGTTTTTCCTAATTATAAAACCAGTAAAACTTGATTTATTTTGGTTTTACACTTAATAAAGAAACGTTTAAATGAATCATATTTCTATATACACGTACTTTCCGCTATATGGAACATAATCAAAAGTCTTATGGCGTTTGTTGGACGCCCTCTGGGCGGCCCTAATGTGTTGTTGCGTGACTCCGATAATGAGGACGTAGGAGAGGACAGCATGAGAACCGGAAGAATGGAAGTGAGGACGTGAAAGAAGACACATCCCCTCCGAATAGTACAAAGGTGCAGGTAGCCTGAAAATACTGCAAAGAGAGACCGCGGCTTATGAGCGCCAGTTGAAACTGCGATCTATCAGCTCTGGCGAATCATGAAATTCAAGATGAATGAATCCATGGAGGAAGCTGATAAAGCTCTGACAAGTCAGAAAGAAGCAGCTGAGTTTCTCACGAAACAAGGATTACCACAAAAAGATGCTAATCCACGTTACATCTGCAGGTTTTTTTTTATTCTATTAAAGTCCGCCGTATTTTAGATGCTAATTTCGGCCAATCGGATCAACCAGAAAGGTTACCGCCCCCAAGTCACAAACGCACCCCCTGAACACTTCCAACTACCCTGGCTGCAGCCTGCAGAACTGCACAACGCCAGTGCGGAATGCTGGAGCAGCTGAGAATGTGTACATTTAGCCTGTCTTCTTCATTGGTTTACAAGTTTCCATGTTAACACTTGGGACACTCCCAACACTTCGCAGGAGGCGCCCGCTCAGTTTTATAAATTACAAATTAGATTCACAATATCCAGACGAAATTTAGACATATCATATTTGGCCTTCAGCGGAAAAAAAATACAGATCAAGCGTAAAATTGGCAATTAATCTAATCATAATATTGCGTTAAATTTCATATTCACGATAAACATTTTCCTTATCCGCAACATTTTTTCCCTGTAATAATTAAATAATTAGAATCTTATTTACACCTGCAGTCTCCTAATAAGCTTAAGCAAAAAGGCCATACATATTTATGAAAACTGTCTGTCTTTGAATATTTTTGATACAAAGCAATCTGTTTCTGTAATTTTTCTTTCTTATACATGTGCCATCCCCTGACATTCTCGATGTTATGACTATTGTTCCTGTCATACATATTTGTTCTATTTGTTTTGAACAATAAAATTTAATTAAAAAAAGGAGTGCTGCTCAGTCAATACGCGGTTGTGAGGTTTGCTATAGTATGGAAACATTTGTGTAGCATCATTAAAAATAAAAGTCAAAACCAGAAACGCTTTTTTCATTTTCCGAATGAATCTGCATTTTTTTTTCACTCGCTCAATTATCTTTGTGCTTGTTCAAGTCACGGCAGCCATGCATGTAGCCATGAAACATCATACATGAATATTAAAAAAAAAAATCATTGAGCTTTTAGTTTATAACAGGCCATTTATCCTTCTTAAACGGTCAAAAGATGTTACCGACAGAAATAACAAATCTATAAATAATAGGTGTGAAGAAATTGGATTCTCTAGAAAGGACTGTATTAAATTTTCGTTCGTACCCCGTCAGTTTCTTACACACAGAAATAAATGAATAATGACTCAGAGACAAAACGTATCTTTTGTAGGTTTACTCCGCACAAGAGTACAAATTTGTACGCAGGATTACAGACAGATGAACAGAGTTGTTGCATCAGAATCCGAACAAAGGAACTCAGAAATAGGCTTGGTATAAATACCTTGCATTCGCATATTCAGAACCTCATACGATGGGTCATGGTGTGAAAAACACACCCACAGACTGTTGCAGGCTAGATGTTTGAAGGTCAGAGAACCTAAAAGTGTCAGATCTCTCTGAGGTTATCACAGACATTTGCCAGACCGCATACACCGGGACACACAAAGATGAACGGGGAGGATGCTGAAGGAATGTTACGAGACAATAGTCTTGGTTGTGCTCTGTAATATAATTTTGAGATGATAATACATAGAGAATCAAGTTTAAACTATTAATGTGGTCAAAGTAAAAGTTAGTGTAATAAAATGTAAAAGGGAGTTTCTAACTATTCTGTTTCTAATCACTCCTAACAATAGGTTATATATAATCTGGAGATCTAAAGTTAGTATGAAATCTTCCGTCGTGCTTGAAATTGTATTAAAGTTAATTTGCAGTACCCACTAAGTTCTATTTTACAAAAGTAGAAAAGTCTAGAAAAAGTTTATTAAATCAGTTATTATAAAAATAAACGACATTATATATTATTCTTTTTTTTTTCTTATTAAAGAGCTCAATTTTAACGGAAATTAATTGTAAAAGGTATCTAGAGTTAAAACACTGGCAGAAGAGCAGCGAGTTTCATTCTGACCTGACCTAAAAACCTAATTCGTGTTGGGTTTTTTTACTTGAAAGTGACTAAAATAATACTTTTCGGTTTACAGTTAACTCAAAGAACTTAGTATTTAGATACAATAGTTTTCCTACTGCAGGAGCTTGTTAAATTTTTTCAGGTTCTAAATATTTTTGAATTAATTGTTTTTGTGTAGTAGAGTTTTCAATAAATAATTCAAAAGCATTTCATACTTTGATACCAAACTGATTAAAACGCGTTTTATCAAGTCTATGCAGGTATTTCCTTTTATTTCATTTTTGCTGCCACGTATGAATTGATTTCTCCAGTTTTTTTTATACTTAGTCCTCCTGGCCGCAGGGGGCGCTGGCCACGGTTGAAGTGCGCATGACAGCAGACATGCGCAGATGTGGGTTCTGCCTGCCAGCTTTGAGTGGAATGAGTGAACCTCTGAAGGAAGGTTATGGAAAGACAAACACACTAATGTGTTTAAATTATAGTTTGTAATTTAAAAAGAATAGCCCCCCCTTTGTGGCGGGATTTCAACTGTAGCCGCTACTGGTAAGATTCTCTTTAATGCTGAAACTAAGAGTTAAATAAATGCCAGCCAATGCTAGCAAATGCTAAATTAGCTCTAAACTATTTAATTTTAAACCAATTCAACATTTCCGAGGCATTTTAACTATATTAAATGTTAGTTTGTTGTTTTGTCGTTCGTTCGAGGAGCCTTTATTTATTTTTTGGATATGAAACGCAACAAATTGGAGTTAAATCTCATAAATCCTATTTGACTAATTTTAGGTGAAACATTTTTGGAATTTTCTCCAGAAATACGTGGGCACCGGAAGTAACTAAATGAGGAAATAGAAAGAATAGGTCAGTTTGCAGTACTAAATTGGCTGAAAATAAAGAAAACAGCCACAATGGATACAAGGTGATTAGCTGGCAGTGTTAAATGTTCTTCTTTTTAGTAATTTGGTTTCCCTCTTAGTTTCATAGATTTTTAGTCTTCATATTTTCCTGCTCCAGTACAAACTCTAAGCTGATTGGTCAGTATTAGTTTCAGGTGTGTTGACGCAGGAACTCAGGTCAAGATAATGCCCAGATATATTAATGAAAATCACCAGTTTACTTTATTAAGGCAGATATTGTAAAAACATCATAGTATCATTTATTTCTGTCAATTAAAAACAATAAATTCAAATATTTTGTGTTCAGAGACGTTTGGGGCGACTCAAATTAATCTTTAATGATGTGAAAATCAACTTTCTTTCTTTTTTCCTGTAAAAACAATAAAATAATCCATAATTCTTGCTTTAAATGCAACCTTTTCAAATGTCGTATTTTAATGTCACTAACTTTAGATTAGATTTATTAATCCCACGAATGGGAAATTTCCTTGTCACAGTGGCATGGAGTTTGGCACAAGTATGTACAGACAGTAATGACGAGTTAAAATCAAAAACACACATGCAAGAATATATACAAAAATAAGAGTGTACTGAAAGATAAGCAGGGAAAGAGATGTACAGTAATATAGAGGTCATCTGTATATACAGTTTTGGTACAGTGGAAATAAAAAACGAAAAACTATAAAAACTATTTACTTAGGCTGGTGTTGAACAGCCTGATGGCAGCTGGGATGAAGGACCTGCGGTACCTTATTTAAAATAATGACTAATCGAGGCTCCTGCTCGGTTTTCTGAAACCTTTTCAAAATCAAGTGAAAATTGCTCAATTTGTGTTAATTGTAATTACAGTTTTTACTTATACAGTTATTTTATATGTTTAATCTGGAATCTGTAGCATCTTTTTTTCCCCTCCTTTTATGAACAATTATGTCAAAACATATATTTTATTTATTTTTAAACCAAATTATGTTTTAATATTCTAAATAGATCTGATATATAGTTATTTATTTCATTTTTTATTTTTAAATCTTATTGATGAAATTGGCTGAACGGAATCAAATCCCAGAATTAAAATCAACATTTACGAGGTTGCTGTTACCACATTTGGCCACCAGAGGTCCCTGTTTAATTTGAACCGTTGCCAGTCATTTGAAGCTTCATGCATCCTTGAATGTTCAGTTTTTTTCCCCTTTTCAGTTGATATTGTGTAAAAGGGTAATTTTCTGCATTTTAAAGAAAATGTTTTTTGTCTTATTACTTATTTTCTTTGATGCGGCGTGGACTCTTCAGATCTAAATGTTGTTAAATTTTCATCATAGGATTTACTTCAGTACAAACATAAGGAAAACATAGTTTTTACACCCAAATGTCGTTTTTGCTGTAATTATTTCTTTTACTATGGGTATATTTGCTAAAGCATGAAAACAGAGGGCATTTATTTTTGTTTATTTTGATTATTTATTTTAAAATCTTCAATACAGATATAAGGAATGACTTGATTGGCTGCTTTTCTTATTTATTTTATGAATGATAATTTTATGTTTTACTTATTCAATGTAAAATATGTTTTTACTCTGCTAAAAAGCAGAGTAGAATGAACCAAATTCAATAGATCTATTTAATGTTTACCTTTAAGCGGATAGCGTGAGGTTTCAGCCTCTTTACTCTTGAGTGTTTTTGGCCGCCGCCTTTTCCAGCTGCTGAGTTTTGGACGCCGTGTGTGTTCCTGCCAGCGTTTTGTTTGCCCCCCAGCTGTTTGTTCTGAGAGTGCAGCCTTTCAGCCCACAACCATGTGTTTGTGAATCCCCACTGAAGCCAGGCGCCAGCTGAAGTGCGATGCGTCCAGATCAGACGCTCAGACGGCGGGCAGATTCGCCTCCCCAGGGCGCGGCGAGCACCGGCCCGCCGCGGGGCTCCATCCAGACTGCGAGGCCTCGTTTTTTTGTCTGCTGCCTGCTCCCGAGGGTCCATGCAGCTGACATGACTGCTGGCCAGCCTGCACAGACGTGCTCCTCCTCTTCCTCGACCAGCCCCCTGCCAGCTAACATTAGGAAGCCAGAACTTCCCGACACAGGATGGGGGCGCATCAGGGATCTGTTTGACAGAAAGTTTGTCTCCTTTTCTTTCCTCACATCTGTTTAATAAACACCTTTTAACATTTTTAAACATATCTTCAGCATCAATTACATTCAAATATTGTGAAAAATAAATGTAAATCAGACTTATTTTAACCCCTTTTGAACGTCTGGGGTGTCAAACTTGTGTGTCTCCCTGCAGTGACATACAGTCTTACCCAGAGGAGCTGACCAACCTGATCAAGCACGGGATCATCGGCGCCACCGCCGGCTTCCTCTACGGAGGCATCCCAGCTGCCCGCTTCGCCCGCCAGCGATATATCCAAGTGAGCCAGGCGGAGGTGTACAGCAGCCGAGTGGATGCAGTGGTACGTTGATGTTCCCGATCAACAGGCTTTTATTTTCTAAACTTTAAGATTTGATAAGACAGTCGACTTTATTAGCTTTTGCAGAGCTGTGAGAACATTTACAGACCCGCTCTGGTGCAAATGGTGTGTTGAACATGTTCTAATGACATGTTTCCTCATGATAGAGGACATATATAAGCTCAAAATAGTTTTTTAATTTTATTATTCTCTCCCAGAGTGGCCTCCTGAGTGAACCATGCTCCACCCTGATTCTCTGCTCCATTCACACAGTCCTCTATCATGTGAATTATTTATCCTTTTTTAGCAGATGTGCTCATGCACAAACTGTAAATATACCTTCCTTAATCTTCCTAAACTATATCGGTAAATTCATACCTCTATATCATGTAAATAACTACAATTTGTATATCATGTCCCTATATTTCAACTTGCACATCAACTGTACAAATAGTACTTTTTTGTACTATATTCTGCTAAAGCGCTCTGGTTAGACCCAAACCTTGAACCTGTACAATGTAACGACAATAAAGTTAAATCTAATCTAATCTAAACCACCACTGGCAACGCTTTTGAAATAAATCAAAAGAGGATTGTCTCTTTAAAAGTTTTTGTGGTTTAAAAAAACAAAAACAATAAAGATATTATTTTGTTTTTAAAGATGTTTTCTCTGCTAGATGGTGAGTTTAAACGCCATTGAAACCACTGGGTCTTTGTGTGGGAAGAGCGACAAAAACAAATCAGTACATTAAGACGTACCTGATTCAAAAAATGTTGCGTTCTTTGTCATTTTCTAGTCTTTCTTTCATTCATTTCTGACCAAAATGAAGATAATTCAATGTTTCAGTCTAAAACTAATGTTGACCACATGATGCAGAATCTCCAGAACGTAAATACATCTCAAATTTTCCACAAAAAGAGTTTCAACGTCTGTTTTTTGATTTTATTCCTTTTTCCGTAGCGCTCTTCTCATAACGCAGCCATCCGTGCGTTTGTGCGTTACGGATGGAGGTGGAGCTGGAGAGTTTCTCTGATCGTCACTTTGTTCAGGTGAGCCGCCGGGAGAAGATCCGCCAGTGTGAGGTTCAAGATTCAAACGGGGACACGTGTAGAGACTCTGGTTTCAAATGAAACTCATGTTCTGTCCTATGAGCCCATTCTTTATCCATTCAGAGGCTGCATTTAGAACATTTCGTTAATTGACTTTACATTTTAGAGAAAGTGTGTCTTGCTAGTCTACAGTTAGGCTGTAGGCCCCTCCCACAAAAACGTCTGACAGCCAGGACAAAAATTGTGATTTCTTTAAATTTTTTTTGTTTACCTTAAGTGTTTGGTTTTGGTCAAAGGTTCAGAAGCTCTGGGACAATTTTCTGAGTTTTGTTGGTCTTGTCTTCCGCTGTAGTTCGGTCAGCACCGGACTGTCCGTGTACCGAGACAAAGACGCCCTCAGCAACTACGTTGCAGCAGGAGGTGAGGACCGTCGGAGCAGAAGCTTCCTGCTCTTTCTAAACTTTAAAGACCTGCTCCAATGAAAACTGTGTTTTTTAACATGTTTTTGTAGTGCTTTTATTGGGATGGAGGGGACGTGTGTAAAGAAAATTTTGCTTAAAAGTTGAGTTTTTTTTTTTTATTCAAATCATTGCGCCGCTCCCTTCTGATGCATCCACTTGAAAATGTCCAAATTGTACGGCTGGATAGCGCCAATGTTGCTCGCCGTTTCTTTGTTGCACCGCAAAAAATGCAGGGTTGAGTGTTATATTGCTGAATGAAAATGAAACTTAAAGGGTAATAATTGTCATCCAAAAAAAATGAAATAAAGAAATGATCAAAGCTGACAATAAAGTGAAAATGGCCAAACAACAAAGTGAAAAATGTGAAAAATGCCATCGCCGGGTATCGAACCAGCGAGTTTCCCCATGTCTTCCAATGGAGGCAAAAATCCTTGTATGTCTTGAAAAGTTCAAGGATTTGAAGGACCAGAAGTCATAGCTAGAAAATGCTGAACATTTTAATATTCGAATGATTAAAATAGCAAAACAATTGTTGGAGTTAAGCCAAAAAAATGGCAGAAGATATAATAAAGAAACAGTAAAACGATGTCTTATTGCTGACTGTTCCTTGGCTAACTTCTCTGTATTTCTTCACGTTGAGAAGCTGCCACCGTTGGCCTCTTCCGGCTGAACCTGGGTCTTCGAGGGCTGGTGGCGGGGAGCGTCATCGGAGCGGTTCTGGGGTGAGTTGGACTGAGTCGACCCGCCTCGTTGCAGTTGAACGTCGTTGGCAGAAAACCTGCCAAGGTTCTCTTCCTGTTTGCGGCGAGCGGTCTGGCAGCCAGCTGCTCCCCTCCCAGCGACCCTCTGCTAGCCAGCTGACCCCCCCCCCCAACTCCCAGGTCATTTCTCAGCGCCAGAGGGAGTCGTGTGCAGCGGAGGGGGGAGGGCCAAGGGCTCAGCTGGCTGCCCACATGTGAACCATCACGAGTCCTAAAGCCTCCAGTTCTGCTCTGAGCTGCAGCTGCAGATTCATTCTCTGTTGGCCCCCCTCCTCTTCATCAGCGTTCGTCTGAGTGACCGCACACCTGGAGCGTCAGACGTGTGCAAACATCCAGGGCGGAGAAAGGAGGAAAGAGCGTCACGCTCCACCGCTCACCTCCATGTCGTCACCATTAAAAAAACCACTGCTGCTCAGTGAACTGGTTTCCCTGCAGGATTCCCGTCGGTGCTCTGGTCATCGGCCTGCAGTCTCTGACGGGGGAAACCTTTCGACAGAGGAGGAGGAGAGAGCGGCGAGAGCTGTACGAACACAAGCTGGCTGAATGGTAAGGCGCCATCGCAAACGTTTGATCCAGTGAGGATCATTTCTCTGCATTTTAGGCTCCTGAAGGTTAAAACAAATATCTTTGTGTGGAGAAAAACACAACAGCACAAGCTAGAAGTTTAAAAAAAAAAATCCATAAATGGATCCAAATTTGGTTGAAAAAGTCCATCAAAGACCTGATGAATGAACACTTTTGAAATGTCCCGATCAGGACGGCGCGTCTGGAGATGACGGACGAGCTGATTTCCAGTCTGGACGGCGCCGCTCAGGAGGAAGAACTACGCAGAGACGTTCAGAGGATGCAGGAGCTGCTGAGTTTACCAAAGAACGAGGAGAAGAGCGCCGCTGAAGGTGGGACTTGATCAACGGCGTGGGCTTCGTCTGATCCCAATGGACTCCAATTCAAATCTGGATCTGACTGAATATCTCCTCTGGGGAAGAAAGAAAGAAAAAAAAAAAAAGGACTTTAGGAGCTATAAGTCACTGAAACCTATGTCGTCTTAAAATACTACAAAGGTTTTTATAAATTGTGGGAAGATTTTGTAAAAAAACCTTAACAATACATCAACAGTAATGGAAATAAAAAGCACTTTGGAGGATCAAATTAGGGGGAGAAGTTGTGAATGTTGAAGAAATCTGTGTTTCAATAGATTTTGGTTAAGCTGTCATTAAAATATAAAGCTGCTTTTTGTTCTGATCTGGTCTAAACAAAAGGGAAGTTATTTTATGCTTTATGCTCTTAGACTCAAATCGTCTGAATCCAGGAGGAAAACCTCATTTCTGAGGGAAGAACAACCCTGTAAACGGTACGTTTTTCCCTTTTTAGCTCAATTTAAGTGGTTAGAAATAAGGTAATAATCAAAAATAATCCAAATAAAGAGAATTATTTTAAATTTGGGATCTTTTCTGTCCCACTGTTTGGCCAACAAAGAATCCGTTTTTCTTTAACTTGATGGAAAATCAGGGAAATTTGTGTTTTTAACATATTTTTGTGATGATGGAGACACGCGTGAAGTTTATTAATAATAAAACGACATGTCTGAGTGTTTCTTAAATCAAATCGTTTTTTGTCAGGGGAAGACGAAAAAGGCCGTATGAGAATGTGTCATGTAGAAAATATAGGCTCAGGGAGGGGAAAGGGGGCGGGGTTGCTACACACAAACAGTCCCACCCACAACTCAGAGGTGAATTTCTAAGGAACTACTGCTGCTCTGCAGAAACTATGTCCTAGAAATGAAACGGGTTTTTCAGATTTTGGCCAAAAACAGCATAATCATGATTAAAAGATCACTGAGCGGCACACTTTGAAAATTGGTTCAAAAGATTAGTTAAACTGATCAAACACAAACTTGTGATGACTAACTTTTTATTTAGAATAAAATTTCTGCTCTTTGCATGTTGAACCATAGGCAACTTTGAATTTAATAAAAACTGCATTTTTTATTTTATTTAGAGGAAGCAGAAATGTTGTCTGGAACTGTTTAAGTGTCCTGCTTAGGCTAAAATAAGTTAAAGGTAAAGAACAAAAATCAATATGAAAACTGATTTTCATTTCACAAAAAATGTTAGGAAAACTGTTAATCGGTGATTTGATTTAATTAAAAAATGCAACAATAATCACTAGATGGCTTTAATGTCGGAAAACAGACGCAGAAATCTCCTAAAAGAGATGAACAAAAAGTCCAGCAGACTGAGCAGAACGTCTCATGAAGTTCTGTTCTTAAACCTTTGGTCGTTTATGCAGCAGCATCTTTAAACACTTCGTCTGCAGTTCGCCTCTCAGGCTTCCCAAAAACTAGGTCAAACGCCGCTTTGGGCCCCCGGTGTCAACAAGACGGGAATCTGCAACAGCTGGGGCCTGAATTCTGATGGACGGCAGGCAGGAAGTGGAGTCTTCACAACACATTTAAAAAACAAAAGTAAATTACCTTTTAGTATTAAAAAAATAAAGAAAAACAAGGCAATGAGTGGACGGTGTGACGCTCAGCATCACAGCAACACTGAAGAGCAGATTGAAGCACCTGAAGTTTGACTTTGAAAAGAGGAAATGCTTCAACAGATGTCACTTGGTTTAATTTTTAGGACATAATTATAAGAATAATTTAGAAGACTCGATTAAATCAGGGGCAGATTTCTTGAAACCATCGTTTTAAAGCCTTGAAATTATGGGATGGAAGAAAAGCTTCACTAAAAAATGAGGATGATATATAAATCCTGAGTGGAACTCATTGTAAAGAACAGGTGTCCATCATACATTATAGATTTCCTGACATCTGTTCTCTTTTTGTCTGCTTATAAATTGGCTTTGAGCGCCCTCTGCTGGGGATTTGGAGGAATAGAAATGAGATAAGTGGATATGTCATTTTAAATAATTGGGGGGGGGGGGGGGGATTAATTAAGGCAAATGATCAAAGCTCCAAGTCGTGGGGAATGATTTTCTCCGACTGTAAAAAATTGCGCTCTACAAAACTCCACAAAAACAAGGGAACTGTTTTCCTTCGTTGATGCATAGTCGTCTCCCAGAAACCGGAGTGCAGCGTCTCCATGACGGGAATTTCTTTTTGGAGAGGACAAGTAATGTCTGTGTGATTTATGAAGACTCGACTGGAAATGGATGGCAATAAATAAAAAGAAAGATCAATCTTCAGCCTGTTCTTCAAAAATGTGGCGGTAGCTTTAGTAGTGTGTTTTGGATCATTGTCGTGTTGGAAAAGGGCTCGACCACCAAGTGCATGAAGTGATGGCAGCATCTCCTCCGTCAGTATGGAGCACTACATTGTTGAGTTCATGATACCATCAATGAAATGCAGCTCCCCCACACCAGCAGCACTCATGTAGCCCCACATGAGGACACTACCACCACCATGTTTCACTGTAGTCTCCACTGTTTTTTTTTTTTAATCCTCAGTAGTCTTCTTTTTTTCCAGCATGGGCTCTGGCAAATTCCAGGCGTGTTTTTTTGTGCATGGGCTTTAGGAGAGGACGATCACTCCAGTTTGGCTTTCTACTGCTTTAGCTAACTGCAGTGAACTTGCATGGCGGTTTTCTTCAACTCTTCTCATCAGAAAACGCTCCTCGCTTCAGTGGACGGCCTGGACATGTTATAGTGTTTTGACTTGAACGTAAAGCTTTGCTGATCCTCACCTTTTTTTGTGCCAAGAAATGATTTCTTTTCCCAACCCATCATTAGTGCTGCGACAAAAATTGGCGAGCAATATTTAAGCTATCCAGCCGCAAGGTTTTGAGTTCGATGCCAACTCAGACGAGGAAAAGAAAGACGTACACGGATCTATTTTTCTGCTACTGGACGCATCAGAATGGAGCGGAGCGGAAAGCTTGTCCACTCCAGAAAAGATCTTTCTTCAAAGGCATTATTGTGTCTGCTCCTGATCCAGAATAACGTAAATAAAGATACTTAGAAATGCAATTTCTTTATAGATGTCCTCCATAATCAGAAGAATGCCACGACTATATGGCAATTTGTATTTATGTATTTCATGTACAAATTATTAAAGTAATCTGTATTTTTAACTGCAGTGTATTTTTTTTTTTGTTTTGGAAAAAATATGTTTTGGTGATGAATATTTATTTAATGGCAGCTTTTCTTCTTTGGCAGCTTGAGTTTTGGGAACATGCGACAGAAGTTCTTGCATTTCTACGGGCGTTAGAGAGCGCTTTGCAGCAGGAACGTGCTCGGAGCACCGCCGTCTAGACAGCAGAAAGACGCCATCAACTGCTGATTCTCTCTCTAGGCTCCTTTTACGATAAGCGTGTCCCATTACTGTTTTGTGTTTCTCTGCCTACAAGCAGCTGAGAGTACATGAAAAATAAACTTTTTAGATATAATTAGTACCGTGAAAAGTTTTAGGCAGGTGTGAACAAAGCTGTATAAAAAACAAAACAGAATATTTTAGAAATATAACTTATTTTTATGAATCTACATGATGCAAAGGGAGCGAACAAAAGAAAATTAGGGGTTTTGAAGGATTCTCATCTGGTGTTTGATCAGCCAATTCTACAGAACAGCTTCTATTAAACATTGATGGTTGAAACCCAGTCAAGAACTGAAACAAACAGCCAAACTCTGCCACCAAGGGGAGATTTGAGACCACTTGCTGTCATGGTAAGATGGAGTTTGGAGTTTTTTTTAGATGTTCCAGCTCAAAGAAATGTTGAGGACTGTATAGACTCGGGCGAGGAAACTTGCAGCAGCGGAGAAACCACTGTGACCCCATCTGTGGAAACGAGGCCAAGCGACTCACGTTTGTACACAAGCACAAGAACCGGGGTGCAAAAAATTGGCAGCGGGTACTCTGGCCCCATGAGTCGAGATCTGAATTATTTGTTCGCAGTAGAAGATAGTTTGTTCCTTAAAAGAGCTGGAGAGCAGAACAAGGAGTGTCTGCAAGGAGCAGTGACGTGCGATGGAGGTTTGGGACTTTACGGAGTTCTAAGTGCAGGCAGAGACTTACCCAGCATGCAACAGGCAGGACAATCTCCCCAGACATGCAAGCAAAGTCATTAAGAAGCATCACACAGCCTTGATCTCAACATCCTCATGAAGAGACAGAAGGATGTGAGGAAATCTGCATCCACGGAAGATCTGAACGGTTTAGATCAAGACAGCTGTGTCCAGATCCAAGTTGGTTCCTGTGAAGAATGCCGTTCTGACACGGTGTAGAGTCCTCTTCCCCTCACTGAGAGATTTCAGAGCCATAATCAGCTTTCCAACTTCACCTGAAGGCATCCTTCTCCTGCAGCTCCTTCTCTAAGTGGTTTTTTCTCTCATGTTCAGGCGAGAACAGTCCAACAGCAGAGGCAGAGGAGGCTGCTGCACTTCTTTTTTAACAATTCACAATGCAAAAGATAACCTTTGCACATATTTTATTATCTATTTATATATTTTTTTCTATTTTGCACATTTTTTCTACACATCTTTTTACCTGCACTGTAAAGATTTACCTGCACTGTTCTGTAAATAGCTTTTTAAATTATAATACCTTGATGTTTGCATTTATGCTACATTCGTTCTTGCTTTTTTTTAAAAATTTTATTTAATTCTAAAACTTTTTTTCCCTCTGCTGTCAGTTGCTATGGTGACAAACAAATTTCCCACGTGTGGGATCAATAAAGTATCTCTGATTCTCTGATTCTGATTCTGATTCTTTTCTCACTCTGCATGATGGCGACATGGTGCAGCAGCAGATGCGCGCCACCGTGGACCAACATTCACTCTCCTTCAGTTTGACACAAGCAGAGCGAGCTTCCTGTTTCTGCAACCCAGGGAAAAGAAATGAGGCAAATCAAGGAAATCAGACTTGAAATAAAACAAGGAGGTGGAAGCAGAGATTTGATTCAGGCCCGCTCAAAAATGAGGCTCCCGAACTCCATGATGGTTTGTGATTCATCAGTCCGTGTGCTCGCAGGGAGCAGCAAGTCAGCTGATCTGTCAGCAGTTTCTCCTCTGTAAGCAGTTGATTCAGTGAAAAATCTGCAATAGAAACATCAGCTGATTCCATTTTCATCATAAATCAGTAAAAATTGCAGCTGAACTGGAAGTGAGAGTTGATCCTCAGCTATAAAAATCAACTTTTTCCTTTAGTCAGCATAGTGCTGAGAGTTTGCAGTGAACTGAGATCCTTTAAAGTTGTTTTTAACATGTTCTTGTGGCATTTTTCTGATGGTGGAGAACATATATTGGAGTATCACGCTTAAAATCGCATTGATGTGAATCAGGATTTTTAAAAATGCTGTTTGAAAAAAGATCGTATTTGTGACGTAGAAAATACGTGGAGTGGAGTTCTTTCATCTATATTTATTCTTTTTTTTGAAACATTAACAATAAAAAAACATAATAAAGAGATGAAATTCATGTGGAAGGAGTTGAATTCAAACCATACTGCAACAAAACTAAAAAAAAAAAAGCAAGGTGTAGATCTGAAACTAAAACACAAATGCTCTTTTAATAATTGTGGGGACATCCAGTCCAATATATGTTAAAGGCTCCCATGTCTTTGTGAAAGCATCCTCTTTGTGGTGCAGTTGATAGGTCAGATAGTCAAGAGAGATGCAGTTTAGCACGACTTTCTACCATTGGGATTTGGAAGGAATGTCCACAGAGATCCAGTTCAGAAGAAGACACAGAAAGTCAGCATTCTATAGAGTTGTCTATTGTGTTTACCATGCATAACAGCATCAAGCAAACCCAATAGTAAATACAGAGGATTAGTATTTAGGTCAGCAGACCAGATTAGATTCATTTCCTGACCACTGGTGATCCCAAAGTGCTGAACCTGGTGCACAGGAGCAGAAACTGTCCTGCATGTCAAACACAGAAGAGGCAGGTTTACATTTTCGGCGTTGGCGGGGAGAAACGTGAGCTCTGTGCAGAATCTCATCGGCTGAGTCGCTTTGACTCTGTTGCCAAACACTCTGTTTCGCACATTTCTCCAAGAACTTTCGCAGACTTCATCCGTTATCTGAAAACCTAGGCCCCCCCCTCTCCCTCACTTCCTCCCAGTGGGATGTGTTTGCATTATTTTGTAGAATTTGCGAAGAAAGCATGTTGACTTGGTCAGAGAAAACCGCGCTATAAGGATCGTGACCGTAACAAGAGACAAAGCCGATTTTAGCCCTCAAAGTATTTAACCCTTGTGCTATCTTAGGTGACCCCACCCTTACATTGACGTGTTCTCCCTACCGTGACAAAGGTGGATAAAGGTGGAAAGATTTCATGTAATCCATGGACACCAGTGAAGATCACAAATCATTGAAGAAAAAAGGTTCAGAGCACTGTCTAGTGGGGTCTAGATGACCCAACTCCCAATGTTAACGTGCCTAGGATAGGACAAAGGGTTACTAAGTATGACGAATGTTGAACACCGAAGTAGCATGAAGGTGTGGTGTTGAGTGTCTGGGAATATACGTGTGTGCTTGCAAATGGAGCAAACCAACGGAGGCCAAATAGACGAGTGCATGCAGGAGCAGCGGCACAGCGAAAACCTGGACACAGCAAATCATTTATCTCCATCGTCTTGTTGTCCACCACCAACACCTGCGCAGGAGGAGGAGGAGCAAAAGGCCGGGCACCGGAGACACGCCCGCAGGGCCGTGACAGTGAACGGAAAGCGTGTAAACAGACAGCTCTCTGCAAACGGGGAGGGGAAGGGTGGGGTTGCTCCATGCCAGTAGTCCCACCCACAATTCAGAGGTAAATTTCTGATAAACCACCGCCGCTCTGCAGAAACTATGTCGTAGAAAACAACACAGTTTTCTTTTTTTTTAAATGTAGGCTAAAAACGGCAAAACGCTTTTAAAATAGATCAAAAGATGATCGGAGTGGGACTTTAATGAGACGAAGAAGTAGAGTCCACTCTCTGTCTGAGCTCAGCAGTGACTTCTGATTGCCCTACAGACTCGGGATCCATGAAGACCGGATGAACTTGGGTCAGTGCAGTGTGAGTGCTGATCCGGCAGGAAGTGATCCCGGCTTCTGAAGTCTGCTTCACGACCAGCATTTATGGGAGTAAAGCAGAGGCTGAGAGCTACGGTTGCGCTGATTCTCAAGGGAACCAACGTTCTTCAGAGTCGAGTGTTGGTGAGTCTAGAAGCAGCAGCAGAACATTCAGAAGAGATGCTGCAGGTTTGAGGGTCTGGAGGTCCAAACAAACACGAGCAGAAGATTCCAGAGCAACAAACACACACCAAACAAATATGTTTATCTTTTATTTCACTGTAATTATGGAAGATAAGATAAATGCTTGTTGTTTAGTCTTTTAATTTGAAAAGCTTCCTTTAAATGTGGGCTTTATTTGATCATTCATTTCTAAATTTTGGATTCTGTTGTCGCAGAGTCAGAGTTGAGCACACACGGGTTAGGATAATGTTTGCTGAGGTGTACCGGTTATGTAACCACAGTCGTGGCCTGAAGCATCAGGGATGATCTGTCAAAACACAGCAGGAGGAAACATCGATTACCTTCCAACAAAGCCATGCTTTCGACGGAAAACATGGTTCTGCTGGATGGTTGGTTGCACCAATTCACACATGACTGCGGGCAAAGCGGAGACCTCGACGCTCGGGTTCATGTTTTCTCCATGATTATTGTAGCGGATGACAGGATGAAACCAAAGTATGAACCGGTTAGAGTTTAATACTGAAATGTGGTGGCAGCAGCCTTATTGTTGGCTTCGAGACACGAGGAAGCAGAACTGAGGATGGGGAGGTTGTCCCCGGATGAGATGAGGATGGATTGGATCAAGAATTTTTTTCATTTTTTATTTTATTTAACCTTTCTTTAACCAGGAAAGTCCCAGTGAGATTGAAAACCTCTTTTCCAAGGGAGTCCTGGCCAAGAGGCAGCACATTTCAAGACAAAAAATACATGTAACCCTTGTGCTATTCTAGGCACTTTAACGTTGGGAGTTGGGTCATCTAGACCCACTAGACAGTGCTTTGATCCTTTTTTCTTCAATGATTTGTGATTTTCACTGGTGTCCATGGATTACATGAAATCTTTCCACCTTTATCCACCTTTGTCATGGTAGGGAGAACACGTCAATGTAAGGGTGGGGTCATCTAAGATGGCACAAGGGTTAAACAAACATAATGAAAATCACACCAGCAGTTGCTGTGTGAAATCAAGCAGTTGCACATTATTGTTGCGGTCTCTAATGCTTTGAGCTTGTTCTTTAAAACATTTAAAGATACCAGTTCAGTTAGTTTCCAGTCTTTTTGCAGCGGACGAAGGCTCCTTTTTCCCCAGCTCTGTGCGGGCAAATGGAACAGAAAGCAACAACTGGTTCTTCTGATCTTCAGGGGAAAGATTCCACAATTCTCCTTGGGATTAACCCTTGTGCTATCCTTTAACATTGGGAGTTGGGTCATCTAGACCCACTAGACCAGAGGTGGGAACCGTGGGCCGCATTCCTGCATGTTTTCCAGCATACCCTGCTCTGGCATGTCCTGATTGGCTGGACACACCTGAACCAGGTCATCAGCCATGAGTAGGGCAAGACTATCTGGAAATCATACAGACACACCGGCCCTCGAGGCCTGGAATTGCCCACCCCTGCACTAGACAGTGCTCTGAACCTTTTTTCTTCAATGTTTTGTGATCTTCACTGGTGTCCATGGATTACATGAAATCTTTCCACCTTTATCCACCTTTGTCATGTTAGGGAGAACACGTCAATGGAAGGATGGGGTCATCTAAGATAGCAGAAGGGTTAATGAAATGAATCCATCCGAGGAACAGCTTTTGGTGGATGTGGTGGAGATGAATCCAGGGAAGCAGGGTGAGATGGTTTGGACTCGATGAGCGTATAGGGACAGCGGTGATGTTCGTGGTCTGAACAGGAAGTACCCTCTGGCTCCAAGAAGCCAAAAATCCAATTGACTTCTATTGAGAGTTAAACCGCTATTAATCAGTCATTCTGTCAGAATAACCATTTTTTTGTTCTTGCCAGTCATCGTTCTTTTTTATGTTTTTTTTCTATAACGCAAGATACTTAAGTTATGAACTGACTAATCGGATGCCTCAATAAAAGTAAGTGGTCTCACGTTTTGACAGATTTCCTTTAGCCTGCTTTTTCAGGGGGCGTGGACTTTCAACAAGCACACTCCTGGTTGGCTAGTGGGGTTGCCATGGATACATTACAAATCAGACCAATCGCTGCTAGTTGTGTCACACCCGCTCGGTCCAGCTCTCTATAGGGTTAGAGTGACTAGGAACGGGGAGGTTGATGGATGTCGAGGAGGAGAACATGTGGGTGGTTGGTGAGTGCGAGGAAGATGCGGAGGACGACACTAGATGAAGGTGGATGATTCGGACAAGGAAGTAAATTCTTTAAAAAACAAGGCTTTTTTATTTTAATTGTAAAAGGTTCACAAACTGCTGTTTTTCCTCAAAAGTATTCCTTTTTTATGTGTGATTTATCTTTTTTTTTCGCTGCGAAAACTTTTAAATGAGCCTTCTTAAAAAGACGAAGCTTCCAGAGGGTTAAAGGTTTTCTTTGAGATGTGACAGTTGATCCTGTGCCTTCAAAAAAACAGCCTAACTTTTAGTTTTTTTATTTCTTGCTCTACCGCTTTACATTTACTGTATTTCACCTTTTAAGGAATTTCAATTTTCCTGTTTTTCTCAGAAAAAACAACAACCTAGACTTAAAGGCTGACGGAGCGGAAGGATTGAGCTGTCAGTGGGATCAGGAAAACCAGAGAGTTGACAGAAATCCTCAGTGAGCTGAACTCATGTATGAATTATACCTTCCGTCTGAACTCATGTCACAGATAATTAGACAGTTGTGAGGTTAAATAGCCCCGAAATGAACAGGGTTCCTTTGACATCAGAATTTACTGCCATTTTTGCAGCTGGAGAAGCTGCTCTTACATCTAAACAAATAATACAATCATTTTTTTTTTTAATTATTGCTTTTTGGAGCTTTGCTGCAATACTCATGGAGGCGGTGGAGGTCAAACATGGAGCTTCAGGCACAGATGTTTGGGTAGAACAGCTAACAGAAACGTTTCCATTCTTTTGTAATCATAACTTCAGACGAATGTTTGACTTCAAGAAACCAGTTCCTCTGTCCCCTAAAGCATGTTCTGTACAGCTGCGTGTTTTCTCCAGCTGTCCAGTTATTGAAAGAGATTTTCTTGCGTGACATGAAGATTTATCTTATGAAAAATGGAGAATGTGGGTTTTTTATTTATTGATTTTTTATTCCCCCAGCATGTGCTTAACTTGGCCCCTGCAATGGAGAAGTGCTTAAAGCTCCCTCTAGTGGGGAACCTGTATAACATTTTTTTTAAATCCACTCCAATCATCTTTTAATCAATTTTTAAAGCGTTACCAGTGGTCTTTTTGTTATAAATTTGCAGTTTTTAAAACCAAAATATGAAAACCTGTGTCCTATTTTTAAGGACATAGTTTCTGCAAAGTGACAAGAGTTCATTAGATGTTTGCCTGCCCCTTCCCCTCCCTGCTGCTGAGAGCTCTCTGTTTACAGGCTCTCCTGCTAGCTTACAGCCCCTCGCACCCTCAACGAATGCGAAAACAAAGACGTACAGGGAACTATTTGTCTAAAAAGTGGATGCAACATAATTAAGTGGAGCAAATACAATCTTTTTCTGCTCCTGCTTCCATAATGAATAAAGAAATACTTAGAAATGCAATTTTTAACCTAATTTTTCTAATATACATCAGTAAAATACCACAAAAACACCAAAAGCACTATTTTCATTGAAGCAGGTCTTTAAAGCTCCAAATGTTTTTTAAAGATTCCCAAACGAGGCATCAATGGGAAGTCTAACAGAAAACAAAAAATGCAAAGTCGACTCCTTAAACATTCACTCGCTCTTTGAGCGGATATCATGCAGCCTCGAGATATTGGCTCTTTGGACCCTTGGCTCTGGCTTGTGTTAAGCATTTTCTGCACAGACTCACATTTACAAGGTCAAGTTTCAAAGTCCAGATTCAGGCCAAACAAAACCAATTGTTATCCAGCAGGCGGTGAATCCTAAAGGAATCTCTAAAGTCAAGTGACAGACAGTCATGTGGTGTAAAAACATGCCTGCTGCTTGCTAGAATTAGTCATTTGAAGTACATATTTACTTCTTATTTCTATGAATTTTGAGGAGCAGATGTTTGGCCTTAAGGAGTTGGTGCTGAAGATCAACGCATTTTTCTTAATGTCCTGTTGGAGGCGCTTTGTGGCACCGTGAGAAGAACAAAGAGGTAAAGGCTTGGTCCTTTTGTCACTGCCCTTTTTTTTCCCACCATTGTGTTTTTTACAGATCAATTCTTCTAAATTGTTGTGCTCTCTGAGCTCATGCAGACACTGATAATTTACCAGTGATTTACAGTTCAGTTGTTGACATTTCACCCTGGATAGTTTAAACTTTTGTTTTCTATTCAATGACTATCTGGCCTTTCAGTTTTGTTTTACTCCTTTTGCTATTTATTCCCCTCTTATCTTAAAAAAATGTACTTTTTTTCCCCCTGATTTGAACTTCTTTCTGAGAACTTTTTACAACTTTTGCAGCTTTTTTTAATAGTCGTGTTTCCTGTTAGTTTTTTCCTCCATATTAATTGGAGAATTGATTAGCCCAATATTTGAAATTCAAGATTATGCAAATAAATAAATAACTTATTACACTTTAGCCAAATTAGCATTGACTTGTTTACTGAAAAGCACGTATGGTTGATTTGAGGTGGATTTTCTTATTTGAATTACAAACCGTAAAATTTTTCTTTATTTCTGGAAACATTTGACTTTTTTTTTTTTAAGTTTTGTCATGTGCCTAATTTTCTTGTGTTCATAGATATTTGTAACATTTTTATGTAAGCCAAATTTCCTGCAATGTAAAGGCAGGTGAACCATGTTTGGGGGGGGGGGGGGGGCAAAAAATTGGTTTGGACCTCAAAAAAATTTGAAGAGCCCCTGGTCATTTAAACTAACATTAGCAGTCGCGGAAAAGAAGTGTTTGCCATAAGATAGTCACGCGCACAATGCCACGTGGAAGAGCTAAAAGCCGAGCCACAGCTCTAGATAGTTTAAAATAAAAAACAGATTTGTAATATAAAGTCAGCTGAAGGGATGTCTATGTTTTCCCACCGCCAACCTTCCCATAAACCAGAAAATGTCCCTGTTTTTCAGTCAACGCTCATGTTTACGCTCCGTATGTCAGCAGTTGGCGAGGACACGCCCACCTTCCACCGCCGCGACAGTTTATTGGCCAGATGTCAGCTCCTGATTACGTAAGCCGCTCGCCCAGGCCGGGAGTTAAAAAGCAGGGTCGCGCGCGGCGCAGCAGCTGCAGCCGGGGAGCGGATGCCGCCGCGGACATGGACGGTTCGGGGGAGAGGAAGAACCCGCTGGGAGCCGCCGGGCTGTGCTCCAGACTCTTCCTGTGGTGAGTCCAGGCTTCAAGCGACGCTTTAACCGAAGAGGCGGCGGCAGCTGTCGGTAAACAAAAACATGAACTTCATTGGAACACTTCCTTCCAATCCCCCAATGTTAAAGTGAATAAATTACGACTTTATGACTATGGAAATATATAATTATAAAAGATTTATTCACACATAAAAAAAAACTTTTCTTGCTGTAAAAGTGACTCTAAGAACAGAACCAACGTTACAATCAAACCAGTATTGTTAGAAAAAATACATTTTCATGTCTTTTCCTCAAAGGAAATGCAGAAATCAATTTTTTTTCTTACAAATTTGTTAACTAAAATGTAATAGATATGTTTGTGACAAATGTATGTTTTTAATGGGAAAAAACAGCAGTTTAGCCTCAGAATCAGGGGGTCTACCTTCATTATAAGGCCACATTGATTTTTAAGTCATAAAAAAAAAATCAAAAAATATATATAAAAACTAGTGTTTTTGTTAAAAATACAGACCAAACCCTATTCAAAGTATTTTATGTAAAGTTGATTTCTTCCTGATTACATGTCTGTTCTCTGACAAATGTCAAATATATATTTCTATAATATTTAAAGATTTTTGGATATGAACCTGCAGGAAATCCCTCAATGTTAATACATTTTATTGATTCTATATTATCACCCAAAACCCTGCAACCTTTCCTCCACACATTAACACTCATCTTCCCTTATCAAGATTTTCATCTTAAAAAAAAATAGTTTTATTTTGTAATTCTTTCTAGACGTCTATCCTCGTATAGACGAAGATACAGATACAACAGAATAAGTAAAATTATGGACAAAACTGGATCATTTCTTTGAAAAATAGCGTGATCTGAGATGAATCCAGGATGCACTTTAAAACGCAACAATGGAATCTCTGGAGAAATAAAACTTTGAAGTCCTTGATTTCCACTTTGATGTCGTTATGTCATCTTTTCTTGGGTCACTTGGGTTTAAATGTGACTGTGAGAAGAGCCAACATAGTTAATCATCTTCTGGATGGTTTCCTTCATTCAGGTGAGGTTGGTTATGCAAGGTGACCTCTGACATCCAGTCCTGATGAGGTTTCTATGGGTTGAAGAAATCTAAACCTAATTAAGGGAAACTCATAGGATTTTAATCGGTGATGTTTTTGTTCTTTATTTGCAAAAACATGGATATTGTTCATTTTTAGCCTTCAAAACCAACAGAGGAGGCCCTCCCCATTGATAAGAAGTTCTAATAATGAAAACTGTTGAAAATAAATTAATAAAAGGTTTTCATCCAAAAAAAACTTCTAGTAGAGGATTTAACTTTGGTTTTGAGTTAAAACAAATGTAACTTTGGCGTGAATTTTTGCGTCACATATTCAGGTTGTTTTTTTCAGTTATTTTCAATAACTTAACAATTCTCCAGATTTGATAATTCTTTGCCAACAACACTAAGTGTAAAAATTAAATGTTGGACTGAATTTATAATGAACTCATTTAAATTCAAAAGTTGTGTGGGCGGGGAAAAAAAAGATGGAATTATTTACCAAAAAAGAAAAAAAAAGGTCTGTTTTTGGTCAAAACAGTTTTTTATCTTTTATTTTGAAAATTCCACATTGTAAAGTCTAATTATCAATACAAAAAAAATTAGTTTGTCCTTCTGGGGTCAATAATCCAAGCCTAGTTTAATGATACTGCTTTAAATTTGACTTTGCCAAAAAAGTAAAGAAAAGGCAGCAACTATTCTTAGATCGTCTTCCTAGTTTGATTTTGTTACTTCCTGCTTTCGTTCTAGCTGGCTAACCCCGCTGCTCCACCTCGGCCGCAAACAGCAGCTCGATGAAGGCGACATGTACAGCGTTCTTCCCGAGGACCGCTCTGAAACCCTGGGAGAGGAGCTGCAGAGGTGCCGTATGTTCTCACCGCAGCAAGAATCAAACTTGAATGTGTCAAAGAAGACGTTTTATCTAACGGTTCCTTTAAAGATGATCGTTATTCCCTACATTTAAAAGCCAAGCTTTCTATTATTTGTTACTTTAAAAAAAAAAAAAACAATTTAAGCAGTTGAACCATATAGCCCATGAGTGGCGGGGATAGTGTCTGGCAGCACCGTAACCGTGAAAGGGACGACAACGTGTATAGATGGATTTTATGGTTTGTTGATCTGTTTTAAGTCTGTGACCTCAAACGGCTTTTCCAGGTTTCCTCTCGTGCTTTAGTCGAGCATCATCTTTTCCCATAAAGCACCAGGTCTCTTCTGCACAGATAATTGGCACATTTCGGAAACCCCTGGAGGCTTTCACTAGCTGATTAAGTTGATTTAACACCTGGTAGTTTCCACGTTGCCACTTAGCTCAGGGTACATGAAATTAAAGCGCTGAAAGGTTTTGTTCTCATTATGGTGGTCACATGACCCGCTGGGTTGCGTTGGACCAAATTGAAGCCAGATTTTAGGCACCAGGATTTGATGTAACTCCAAGTGTTGACTTTGGAGCTCCAGTTCCAGTGTTGATATTTTTTGACTATATATTCAACGGTTTTACTCCATTTACATAACTCCAACCGATTCTGAAGCAGAGAAAAGCAGCTTTGTGCTCATATGCAACACTTAACACTAGTCAAGTGTTTACACAATCGGCGTAAAGTGTAGACCGCTTAGCCTGTTGGCGGTACGTCCAACAGATGTTGCAGGTGACATCTCCAGTGTTCAAGGGTTTGGGGAAAAGTGCTAACGTTGTTTAGACACGCCCATTGAGGGGTTGCTCTGAACTTGTCACCTGTCAGTCACTTGATCCGAAATAACCGTGGTTTTCTTCAGACATTGGGACTATGAAGTCAAACGGGCAACCAAGGAGCTGCGAAAGCCCCGACTCTCCAGAGTTCTCATCAAAAGTTATGGATGGTCGTACGCAGCGGCAGGGCTGTATTCGTTTTCACTCGTAAGCTTCGCTCTCATTCACCTGTTTTACCGTTTCTTGGACCACTGCGCTCCATTTCATGGTTTCTCGCTCTGTCTCTGAAGGAAGCGATCAAGGTGATCCAACCTCTCCTGCTGGGGCAAATAATCCAGTACTTTGAGAGTTACAACCCAGAAGACCAGTCCAGCCTTAACCTGGTCTATGCTTACAGCACCGCCATGTCTCTCTCCACCTTCGGGCTGACCATTCTCCAACACCTCTACTACTATCATGTGCTGAGAATTGGCATGAGGATTAGGGTGGCCATGTGCCACATGATCTACAAGAAGGTATTTAGTAGATTTGCAGCAGAAATGTGTGCGCTGAACCATCACTAACTAGTACTACTAACCAGAAAGTCTGAATATTTGTTCTCGTCAGGCTCTTTGTCTCAGCAGTGAGTCGATGGGTCGAACGACCACGGGGCAAATAGTGAACCTGCTTTCCAACGACGTCAAGTGCTTTGATGAGGTAGGACATACCCTTTTTTTTTTTTAGATGTACTCTTGATATGTTCTTGTGGGAGCCCGTTTAGCTCGTTTGCGGCGCCTTCTGTCCGTGAAACCAGGGTTCGAATCCAGGCTGCTCCCTGTTACCTTCACTGCTTCTGTGTGTCGGTCCCAAGCCCGGGTTGTTTGAGAAGGTTGCGTCAGGAAGGGCATCCGGCGTAAAACATTGCCAAGTTTACCGTGCGACTCGTTCGCTGTGGCGACCCCTGATGGGAAAAGCCGAAAAGGATCATTCATTCACTCTTGATACGTTCTTGCTAATCTATTTGGTCTGTTTTTATAGATCACTCTCAACCTGCACTACTTGTGGGTGGGACCCCTGCAGGCTCTGGTCATCCTGGTTTTCCTCTGGTACGAGATCGGCGTCTCCTGTCTAGCAGGTGTAGCCACAATTGCACTCATGATGCCCATCCAGACTTGGTTTGGAAAACTCTTTGGCATCTTCAGGTATTTTTATTGTGCAGTTTGTTCATGTGCTTTAATCTGAAACCTGTTTTTCCAGATTGGTTCTGAAGCTCATTGTAAGCTTTTATAATAGATTGAACTGTCTTTGAAAATGTATTCCCAATAAGGATTGTTTTCTTACTTGAGTATTAATGAAGGCGTTAGGAGTACACTTGCTGCTGCCATCGTTTGTTTAGTCACTTCAGGAAGTTGTAAGGCAGGTTTGTCTTCTGCTGGTTGTTCTTAATGTTCCACACTTCATTCTGGAGATGTATGTGTTGTTTGTCATATGGGATCCAAACTGTTATACAAGGATGGCTGTGGGTTTATCAGACTGATCTAACGCTTAAAGGGTTTTATGAGCTACTCTAGAGAGAAGCAACTCAGGAAATAAGTGACGATGGAGGATGAAAAGAGTAGGGTAGTAGGGTTGGTCCTGCCAAGATGTCACTGATTAAGACCCAAACAGTTGGGTCAGGGCACGGGGCGACAGTGGCTCAGGTGGTTGAGCGGGTCGTCCAATGACCGCAGGGTTGGCGGTTCGATCCCCGCTCCCACCAGCCAAAACGTCGTTGTGTCCTTGGGCAAGACACTTCACCCTCCTTGCCTCCAGTGGGCGCCACCGGTGTGTGGATGTGCATGAATGTCCTGGTGATGGTCAGAGGGGCCGTAGGCGCGAACTGGCAGCCACGCCTCTGTCAGTCTGCCCCAGGGCAGCTGTGGCTACAACAGTAGCTACCATCGCCAAGTATGAATGAGGAGTGAATGAATAATGGACACAATGTAAGCGCTTTGAGTGACTTGAAAAGCGCAGATAAATCCAATCCATTATTATTATTATTATTATTGGCTCATTTGAAGCTTGTCTTCCACCTAAAACCCCAAACTTTTCAAAACTTATTTCTTTAACAAAAAAAAAAAAGCTCCAATATTGTTGAGCTAAATTAACATTTTACGTAATTTGTGCTTCAGGATCGTCCAGTTTCAATGTTAAGTCAATGGACAGACACACAACGAGAGGTCCTACCAGATCGAAATCTTCTAAAAAACTCAGACATGGCCGACAACGGCTTTTGTAGAGTTTTTCAAAATAACTGCACCTAATCTCTTAACATCTGTGTGTTCCATAAGAACTTTGGACAGTAGCTCCTCCCACAAGCGACAGGAACATCAGGTTTAAGAAATTCGTTCAACCCCACATTTACTGTATTTTTTTGGAACATAAGGCACACTTAAAGCTCTTTCATTTTCTCAAAAATCGACAGTAATCCCATAATCCAGTGAACCTTATGTATGACTTTTGCTTATGCTTAGTGACGGCGTTTTCTGTTGTGCACGGCGGTCAAAAATCTATCAAAATATTTTAGTAAGACCTTTTGTAAAGGTGCACAGCAGGATGTATTGTTGGAGCATCATGGGTATCGTAGTTAGGGGCACTGAAAACGTGAGAGTAGGGATTACAATTTTTTTGTTCAATTATTCTGAATAAAGTAGATTATGCAAAGGCTGTTTATTCCAGATAATGGAGGAATAACAAAATAGATAATAATGAATAAATTATAATTACCAAATAAACTTCCCATCGACCTACATGTCCAGTCGCCTACCTCTTGACCTGTCTAGGCATTCTGGGTAAAGTAATCAAATCGGATTATGACTCTTCTGGTTGCTTAATCCTTCCTATAATCTGCTCCAAACAATTACAGAATTTTAAATGGTTGTTATTAAAAGAAAAGGTTTCTAAAATTTGTTTTGTGTTGTCAAAGATGTTAGAGACAAACTCCTATTTTCAAAGCGTTCCCAATCGGTCTTGTAATTATGGTTATACCTTTTTAAGACAAAATCTAAAAACAGTGTTGTTTTCTAGGACGTAGTGTCTGCAGAGCGGCAGTAGTTTATCAGAAATTCACCTCTGAGTAGTGGACGGGCAGGTAGGTGATACTAAGACTTGTTAGTGTCTCAAAGTCGGCAAGTCTTCAATTGCTTTTTTGTGGCATTCTTTTTTATTATTGGAGTCAAATGAAAAAACTCGTCACTCGTTTGATAAAAGTCCAACATGAAACGATGAAATTTAAAGCCGGGCATACATTTTGGGTTACGTACAGAATGTACTGGTAGCTGCACTTTTATAGAGCTCTGCAGGCTGGTTTTGCACCTTTGCTGTTATTAGGCATTGATTGAAAGCATTGAGACATTTAACATTAAAGCATTAAATGTATAACCGACTGAGTGTTGCCGTCATCCATAGGAAATGACTTGGTGGAATCAGTCAGCAGTGATTGGTTCAAATCATTGGTGACGGGGGTTTTCTGTTGTGCACGGCGCTGAAAAATCTATGATAATGTAAGAATCCCAATATAAATAATTAAAAATAAATAATAATTACTAAATAAACTTCCCATGTCCAGTCGCCTACCTCTTGACCTCTCTAGGCATTCTGGGTAGAGTAGTCATCTCAGATTATGACTGTTCTGGTTGCTTAATCCTTCCTACAATGTGATGCACCTTATGGTCCAAAAATACAGAATTTGAAATGGTTGATATTTCTGTAGGTGCAGAGTAAGCCTGCGCTTATTTCCCATTATGCCTGTGTTTAAATGCTAGCTTACAGCCCCTCACACCCCCAACCTAATATTTGCGGTGCGACAAAAATGGTTAGCAATATTGGAGCTATCCAGTTTGGAGCCAGCTCAGACGAGGAAGACGTTTGTCTGCAAGAGGATGCATCGGAATAGAGCAGAGCAGAGAACTCGCGGCCTTGCCGGCGTAGTTTCTACAGAGCATCCAACTGCAGCTTTTCACTTTGATTTGAATAAAGAAATACTCAGAAAAGCTGTTTTAAGCTTAATTTTCTTTATCCTCCATGAGAAAAATGCCACAAAAACATGTTAAAAACACAATTTTCTTGAGAGTGGGTCTTTAAATGTAAATGCTGTAGGGTTACGCCTTAGAAGGAGAAGAGCCCATAAAGGATTTTTTCCTCTTCTTGCCAACGTTTTGAGACACGAGTTTGTGTAGATTTTAAGCCACAGTAGATTCAAGTCTTCACCTGCAGTCTTGTAGTCGTGCGCTGCTGTGGTTTTTGAATGCAACAAACAGCTGTGCTTAATGGAGCTTCTCATGTTTGTGTATGTAGCAGTCAACCAAATTACAAACATGACTGGGCAAGTGATTTGATTTCTTCAGATGAATTCTAATCACAGCCGTGTAAACCCGAACGGCTGAGGTTTCCGGTAATATCCTAAAAACTGAAACAAACGCTCACCTCTCAGGCCAATACAGGTGACTATGATGCTTTTTAGGAAATCTAAACGGCACCTTTTTGGGGTTTCAGGAGCAAAACTGCTGTACTTACTGACACCAGGATCCGCATCATGAATGAAGTGGTGTCCGGCATCAGGATAATCAAGATGTACGCCTGGGAGAAACCGCTTTCTGCTCTGGTGACTGAAGTGCGAAGGTAAGAACAGAGGGGATCTTTCCCCCTCTTTTTTTTATTTTATTTATTTTTGGAGGTCTCAAACAAATACACAAGCGTATTTGGTAACTTTATTTTCACAGAAAAGATCCAGAGATGAAACACAAGAAGAGCCCTCGACTTCAAAATTAAAGAAAGCCGTATTTAGTAGAAAAAAACCAGGAGACTTTACTTGAAATGTCGATTTACGTCAAATATTAATGCGTAATATTCCTCAACCGGCTGTCTAATTTCACCAGGATGATGCTAATAAAGTGTCTCACTTTCGCTGGATTCATGTTTATAACAATTTATTTTAGAAAATATCAGTTTTTATTGACTGTTTTTCTATAACAATTATCTGTCGCACCTTTAAGAAGAGGCTGACGCGGCTTCCACTTTGATGGTTTTAGGTTAATGGAAAATCGAAAGCAAATTTTTTTATCGTTAGAGTTAGCTCCATACATGAAATCTAGTGTATAAATAAAGTTTAAAGCAGCTGTCGTTATTTTACAGAGGATAAAGATAAACTTTACCCTCAAAAGTTAAGGGAAACTAGAGGTTATATAAAAAAAAATCCACTTCATCCTCGGACAGGCCGGTCCATGAAAATATTGTCTGACGTTATGCCTGGAGAGCTCTGATTTGCAGTATGTGTTGAACAGTCGAGCTCCAGCCAAAAATTGGAATTTCACGGTTCGTTTAGCTCAAAGGGAGGACTTACAGAAAAAAAAAAATCTCTTTCAGCTCCTCCCTGATGTGACAGGATTTACAGGATGGATGAGCCTGTAAATTAAAAAAAAAACTCACCTTTTAAAGACCCTTCAAAATATATGAAGTACCACAGGGTTGTAGCTCTCCAGGTCACAGTCATACATAATTAAATCAAACATTTCACGTAATTATCTTGTCATATTTTGGCTTCTAAGGGGTTTCAATGTTCAGTCTGAAGCTGTGTGGTGCAGCACGAGGAACGTGAAGATATGATCAACCCTGAAGGCAGCTTCCAAGAAAATAACTAAACTATGAACAAAACACCGATTTAGGATCACAGGATTGGAGATCACATAGATTTTAGTGGAAGATATAATAAAATACTTTTATTTGTTTGGATACAAGAAGTTTAAATGTTAGATTTTAGAATATCCCAAACAGCGATTGTTGTTCGGAGTCGAGAGAAAATGGAGTTTTCACCTAACTGGATGTGTCTAACTGAACTTCATCACATGGTTGTAGAACTGGTTGTGTTTTCCGGTGCACTCCCTGATGTGTTTTGTGTCGGTGAAAGTCGACGAGTCTTCAATTTTGGGGGCAGTGTGGGCAGATCGTGGGCTTAGTAATGGGGAATTGCTGCAACATGAAACGATCGTCGTTAAAGCTGCGCATACATTTTGAGTTTAGTACAGAATGTACTGGCAGCTGCACTTATATAGAGCCCTGCCTTTTAGAAAAATCCACTCATTTTTTTTTTTTTTTAATTTCTTATTGATTTATATTGTTGGAAGCCTCAGTTCTGCAGATTTATGTGTTGGAAGTGGTGGACATAACATCAGGTAGATCCTGGGTGAGGCTGGTTTTGCACCTTTGCTGTTATTAGATGCTGATTGTAGTGATGCATTCAAAAGCATTGAAGCATTTAACAGTAAAGCATTAAATGTATAAATGGAGCGACTGAGTGTGACGTCATCCATAGGAAATGATTTACTTTACTGGCTTACTTTGTCAGTTCAGTCGCCATTTTTCCCTGTGATGGAACCAGACAGCAGTGATTGGTCCAAATCTGTTTCTCTGGCAACCACACTCCACCACCGTCCTCACCCCCTACCACTTGAAAGCGGGCAACAGGAAATCTGTCAAACGTCTTGAAGGTTGGAACGTACACTTTTGTCAAGGCAGCATCTGATTGGTCTGTTTATAACTGGAATAACTTGCAGTCTGGGGTGCAACGGATCATGGCTGAACCGGGATCTGTACGGATCCGTAGCCACGGTTCAGATCACAGGAGTACCGCGGATCATTGGCCCGTTATTTCCAAAATGACTGCCATCCTCTAAAAATGTTGTTGGAATAAGCCAATCAACCTCTTCAAAGGGGTCCGCCGCCACAGTGACTCAGCGTTCAGAAAAGGTGGTTTTGGCAGAGAGTTTTACGCCGGGTGGCCGTCCTGACACAACCCTGTATTTTATCTAGGCTGGGGAGTTGGGCAGTAGGGCAAAGGGTCTTGCCCAAGGAACCACACTGGATGAAGGCCAGAATAAACCAATCTATAGACATGTATTCATATCGAATCACCCTACAAATGCACAGGCTCACCAAAGAAAAAGCAGTTAAAAGACATTTTTATTTTATTTTAACACTTGTTGAAGGAATAAAGTTCAGTATGCAAACTCTCACTCATACTCCTCAAACCTTTTAGACTAAACTTAATTAAATCTTATGGATCTTTTAGATTAGATTAGATTTTTTATTCTTGGAAAAACTCAACTCAACGTTTATTTTTAGTTTAGAGTATATTTCACAGCCAACCTTTAACCTACAAATGAGTGTTGATAATAACTTTCAGGCGTAACGTGACGTAACCCCTCGGTTACATATCAACCTCACTGAGGTTCCCAAGACAACCGAGGAATTTGACTGTCCTGCACTAGTATTCACTGATGTATTTTTCTTTTTTGGTGGGGGTTAGAAGTTCTCCAGTCTTTTTAGATTTTTCTTGAAATGTACTTTTATGAAATCTGTTGAGAGGAAATCTCTCACAGATGCTTCTGATGCGCTTCACTCAGGATAAGGAATGGGACATACTTCACATAGCTCACGTTTTTGCAGACATTCGTGTAGAGCATATTTGGAAAAAACCCTCAGGACACTTGAGGTGAATATTGAAGAAAGACATACTTGCACAAATGTCAGAATTGTCTTATCTCTCTCCATGAGATCTGCTCTAATAAAAGATCTCCAGTGGTTAAATCCTAATTTTGAACATTGTGGGCCTTTGTAACACAGATCTGTTTCTAATAGAATAGTTCTACCTCAGCTAGTTAACACTAAAGAACCTTTTACCCTATAGGCTGCACTTTGGTTAAGCGGTTAGCACAACAAAATAATGGATTTAAACCCCAGCTGGCTCCTTCCTCAAATTATGGTTTGTTGGTTAATTGGAGACTCTAAATATTCCCTCGTCTGTGTTTGTGTGGCTACTGCAATGGACCGGTGAACCTTGTACTCACAAGACTGTTGCTGGGTAGATCCCAGCAACAGGAATGAGTAAGTTTAGAAAATAAAAAAGATGGATGGACAAAATGATGCTCCATTTGCCATGCTTTATCAAAACTGTATCAAAATTGTCAGTAATGTCATGTTTATAGGTTTCAATGTGTGAGAAATTTGGTTTCTAATCTACAAAATATAATGTAACATTTTAAACTGAGTTCTACTAACTGAACTTGGATTTTTATCTTTAGGCTAATGTAAAGCATCCATGGATGTGGGGTAAATAATAAAAGGCTTTTGTCCAGTTACTGAAAAGTTTCATTGTTTTGTGTGAGGTTCTTTCTCAAAAGGACCAGTTTCTTGTTAATTATCGGAATAATTTTGGATGCTCACCAAATAGGGCAAAGTTAAAAAACGTTTTCAGCAAATTAAATTTATTTTTGCTTTATTGGGTTTTAAAACCCATAAATGGGTTTTTCTTTAGTGCAGTTTGTTACACCATTTAAAATATGAGAAGACCGTTTTTCAAACTAAATAAAGTATGGCTGTTTAAATAAAGAAATTGACAAATAAATCACATCAATTGAGCCCTAAACTAGTATGAAAGTCTATCATTTAAAGCTTTCACAAATATGTCTTTTGTGAATGTAAGAGAAATTTGTAGGGGGGGGGAGTAAACTGCATCCACTGCAGCCTACTTATAATTACCCTTTGTAAAGCCTATGCTTTTTTATCTAAACTAAAACACAAAGAATCTTTAAAAAATCAGAAAATGTGCATCACAAATCACTGATGAGATAATCAGACGATAATGTTGTGCAATTAGTTAAAATCTAGTCATTAAGAAAAAAAAGTATTTCTAAAGAAAGTTTTTTAGCCTTCGCATAAAAAAAAACATATTATACCCAGGTGTTTAGCTGTTAATGCATGAATATTATAAAAGTTTTCTTTCAAAACTGACCAGTGGTGATTTTTACAATTCTTTCCAGGAAAGAAATCCAACAGGTTCTGAAGAGCTCCTACCTACGAGGACTCAACATGGCCTCCTTCTTTGCCAGCAGCAAGATCACCGTCTTCATCACCTTCACCGTCTACGCTCTGCTCGGCAACAGCATCACGGCCAGCAGAGTGTTCGTCACCGTGTCCCTCTACGGGACAATAAAGCTCACCGTCACGCTGTTCTTCCCTCTGGCCGTAGAGAAGCTGTCGGAGACCGTCGTGAGCATCTCCAGGATCGAGGTACATAAGCTGCCTCCTTAACGAATCGGATTTTAATTTAAGCTCCAAAACTGCTAATTTAATTGCTAATTTAAGCAGTTTTGATCCAAAAAGAAATCTTTGTTTGAGACCAAATCAGTTTTATTCTCAAATAAATCCTTTTAAATTAACCAAATTCAACGATTGTGGTGTTTATATTTTTATGCTTTTTCCATTTTCAAATGTTTTTAGAATTAAAAAGCCTTTTTTAAACAAAGAATTCCTTTTAAATTTCAGTGTAGGCTTTTGAATGCCTATTTGAGTTACAGGATTAAGACTGTATTTTCAAAGTGCCTTGCAGCTACTTTGTCATCATTTCTTTAATACTTTGGATTTTATTCTTGGAAATGTGCACATTTAGTCAATGCTTTGCATGTGGTGTGTAGGAAGAAAAGAAAGGCTACGTTCACACCGCAGGCTGAAACAATCCAATTCCGATTTTTTTTTGCCCCTATGCGACGGGTATCTGATCTTTTCATGACAGTCTGAACGACACTGATCCGATCATTTTAAATGCGATCCAGGCCACTTGGGTATGTGGTCCTGAATCCGATACGTATCCGATCTTTGCAAAAGCGACCTCCGTCTGACCAGCCAGGCCACATGTATTGTCATGACTAGAACGCGGGACGGACCCAGATGCTGAAACCCAGAAGGCAGAGACAGGTAAGTAAAAAGGTAAGTAAGATGTTTATTTTGGCTTCTTGACAACGTCGTGGGTAATCGAGGCTGTGGCTCTTGATCGGAGGTTTGGAACCGTTCGTGAGGAACTTCCTGAACGAGGAGCGAGGCGAAGTTCGTGGCTTGGGTTTCTAGATGCGTGGCGTGGCTGGTGGTCTTGAGGAGCACGGCGGCTTGGTGGATGCTGGATGCGTGGCGTGGCAGGAGAACTTGGGGAGCACAGAGACTGTGGCTCACAGAGGCAGGAGGCGTCAGCGGTGAAGAGCTGTGGCTGCTGCTGCTCGAGGTGGTAAGGCTCAGGTGACTCTCGTGGCATGAGAAGGAAAACCTGAATGCAGAGGACAAGACAGGATTAGCTCAGACAGAGACAAGGGGCCAGGCGTAGAAAGCTTCAGGAGACTAAGCACCATCAGGGTTAACGGACTGGCGAAGAATGATGAAGCTGGAACTCCTTAATTGGCAGGTGGCTTGATGAGAAGAGTAGTCACAACTGAGATGAATGAGCAGTAGAGCAGGAGGGGGAGGAGTCTGACAGGCCACCATGACATGTATAACGTCATCGATACGCGACAAACGTCATAATTATGCGTTGAAGTAGGCGGGACGAGAACATAAACATCAACCACGACGGACGATGCTGCTGATAACAGTCAGTGGAAGGTAAGCGAGGTCAACGCTTTGATTCATATTTGGGGTAACAGCTCTATTCAGGCCAACTCGAGGGCTCTTATCGCAACTGGACGTTTTTTGAAAATATTTCCACCCAAATGGCCGAGCGTGGTGTTAAATCTTTCCAGGGATGACCTTTTTTTCCCTTTCCGACCGTGTTCAGAAGCGCAGCGGACTGAAGGCGGATCCTCCTTCGGGGTTCACTTCCCCGTTTGGACCCTCAGATTCTCCAGAGCGGGTTTATAAAGAGTCAATAGCATTTATTCTGGGGGAAGCCTTATTTTAATATCGTTCTCCTTCCCCTGTAACACACAACATAAATGCACCCCCCACTGCCCCCCCCCCCCATTCTCTACCTTGCTGCACACGCTCTCTCTTACACACACACACACACACACATTCCCAGCACATACACATACCCATTTCACAACAGTGGGTACAGACGATCCTGGCTCCAATGCCTTCTTAAAATGAGAAGATTGTAATTGTGCTGGCTCCTTTGTGAAAATAAATGTAATAATACAAAAAGAGCTCCGCTGTTGACAACACTGTTGTTGACATCCATTGTTAACGTTAACTACTTCCTCAAACAACAGTGACGTCGTTCACCGTCGAGTACTCTTCTGCGCATGAAGGTCACTTCTGGGACATCTCACGGTCACACAGGAGATCACAAACGGTTGCATTTAATTGTAAATGTGAACGGCCTTGCAAAAAAATCGGATTTAAAGATAAAAATCAGAATTGAGCATTAAGCCCTGGAGTGTGAATGTTGCTAAAATGAGGAACTAAAGTGTCCTTGTTTTGTAATCAACCTACAGGAACAATAAATTAAATAAATTTAAATACTAGTTTCAAGCGTCTCAAATAATCAATAAAACAAATAGTACAAGTCTTACTGCCTTATCTTGAACAGAGAACTTTATCGACACTACTGCAGAACCATAACAGTGTGCAACAGAAACAGCAACTTGAAGGGAATTTCAGTTCTTCTGTATTTCAGAGGAACTTTTAGGCGGTCAATTTTGTGAACAGCAGTTTTACCTTTTTTTGTTTTTTGTTCTGCGCGCTTGTTTTCTGCGTTCTGACTGTCTGATGACCACTTTCAATCTATCAATTCAATTTATCTTTTCAGTTTTCCTAATTTACACCTTTTTTTTTGTTGCTAGCTGTGTGACTCTGAAGCGCTGGACTTTGAGAACTCGGAGAGTTTAAGCGAGAGATAAAAGTGTGGAAGTGTACGAGAAAAGTGTGTTTGATTATTGTAAAAAAAAAAAAACACAACTTGACTGATTTCCCCAACTGTGGGTTTATTTTTAGAACACAACTCTCTCCATAAACGAGGAACACTGTCGTTAGTTGGAAGGGCGTTGACTCGATTGAGAAAACGTGTTTGGAGCTCAGCGATGCAGAAGGACAGATTTTAAAAATATTGCAAAATATAAAAACATTTGAACAGGCTGATGGTGAAACAGTAGAAACCCTGAAGATGCAGAGACAACAATGTTATGCAGTAACATGCTTTGATTGCATTTCTCTTTAGAAGTGAATCATTTTGTGTCTCTCCAGTGAGAGGTGCTGCAGAAATTAATGTCTGCACAGCTAACAGCTCTGGAGGCGCTACAAAGATAGGGAAGTAGATTGTGCAATACCTGGAAATAACAACAGTATAAATGTATAAATAAATAAAAAAAAAAGGCTTAAGCATTTAAAATATCTCTTGAGCTTCATTCCAGGACACTAACCAGCCAAAGGTGTTTTTATTTTTCCAGTCTGATTTTTCCTGTAATGATTTAAGAGAGTAAATAAAAAGCAAAAGAATGCTTTCATCCGATCAGGAATCTGGAGATTTCTTCTCCACGGAAACTTTCAGAATTTGGAGGAGTGACGAAACATGAGATTTGTACATGTTGGTTTCCCCTTTTTCCTAGAATTTTTTGGTCCTGGAAGAAGTTGAGAAAAGAAACATCCGACTCCAGCTGGAGGAGAAGCAGGAAAACTCTGTTGAGCTTGAGAAGATGACCTGCTTCTGGGATAAGGTGGATTTTTTAATGTTAGGATTGATGTATTTACACACAGTTTGTATAATTTCCATGTGTATGATTTTTCTGCCAGAGCCTGGACTCGCCTTGTTTGCAGAACATTTCCCTCCAAGCGAAGCCACAGCAGCTCCTGGCTGTTATTGGACCAGTCGGAGCTGGAAAGGTCAGCAGTTACCAACCCATGTGAACTAGTCAGACTTAATCTGATAAAACCACCTAACGCTATCATGCTTCTTCCAGTCTTCCCTGCTGAGCGCCATCCTGGGAGAGCTGTCTGGCGACACAGGGACACTGGAGGTGAGGGGTCAGCTGACTTACGCCTCCCAGCAACCCTGGGTTTTTCCCGGAACCGTACGAAGCAACATCCTGTTCGGGAGGGAACTGAATCCCAAGAAATATGAGAAAGTCCTCCGAGCCTGCGCTCTGAAGAGGGTGAGGCTGGTCACTTCCATCGTTTCTGCAGTTCTAAACAATAATGTCATTTAAAAAAAAAAGAAATCTTGGACTATTTTTTTTTAGAAGAAATTGTTGTTACTCCAGTTTTGGAAACTTTCAATTTAATTCAATTTTATTTGTATAGCCCAAATTCACAACAAGAGTTGTCTCGATGGACTTTGTATCGGTAATTGAAAAAGTAAAACATAAAATCAAAAGGATCATGAATACATAGAATTCAATAGGAAAATACTAAAATAAACTAACAAACTGGCTAAGCTATACTGGCATCCCTGCCCTTAGACCCCCCTTCGCAGTAAGGAAAAACTCCTAAAAAAACGGATTCCGGAAAAAACGGAGAAACCTCAGGGGTGCCCACATGAAGGAGGGATCCTCCCCCAGGACAGACAGGCGATCTACCAGTACTCATAAAGAAGAATTAACTTATCTAACTCTACAACTACATATTTAAAGTCCAGCAGACGAGCTTCATCCAGACGGAGACTTTTTAAGGAACTCTTAGGACACGCTGCTAACAAAGAATTACAGTAATCCAGTCTAGACGTAACAAATGCATGGATGAGTTTTTCAGCATCACTCTTAGAAAGTATATTTCTGATCTTAGCGATATTCCGCAGGTGAAAAAAGGCACACGCCTGAGATATGTGAGCCTTGAATGATAAATCCTGGTCAAATAAAACCCCAAGGTTTCTAACTGTGGAATTGGGGGCTATACTTAGGCCATCCAGGGAGACTATCTGAGCAGACAGAGCATCTCTGAGGTTTTTAGGACCAAGTATAATGACCTCAGTTTTTTCTGGGTTCAAGAGGAGGTAATTAATTGTCATCCAGGTCTTGATGTCACTGATGCAGGCGTTCAGTTTCTCTATCTGGTCATTCTGGTCAGGTTTCATGGATAAATATAACTGCGTATTGTCAGCATAACAATAAAAAATGAATGCTGTGTTTCCTGATTATGTTTACTAACTTTGCTTTTAGCTGCTCAGTGTTTCTGAATTAGATTCACAGATTAAAAAAACATGATAAATGAAAAATAATAAATGCAGTGAAATAATAAAATATTAATTCAAATTTAGAAGCAAAGGCAGGGAAAATTTAAAAAGTAAAAAAAAAATAGTAATAGGATCGGTAGTAGTTATAGATAAAAGTCAAACCAAACAACAAAACTCACAATGTTAGACTGAGGGTGCATAAGGAAAAGCTCATATTTGTCTAACGTAGAAGAATTACATTGGTCAAATTTATAATTATTATTTCTTTGTTATGTTTTTGTTTGCTATCTGCATTACAATGTGAAAAAAAATGGCATTAAAATATTTTCAACTCTTAGTGGCCTCTGAACGCAGTTTGCCAATGCCATTAGCTGTTTACAATATATGTTTTTAGCTTTGAAATGTTTGGTTTAAAACAAAAATAATGAGAAAAACCTATAACAAAGATAGTTTAATGGAACTTTGTCTGGCTTTTTAAGACATTTTTCTCATTGTTTTGACTTTGTTTTTTTGGATTCATAAATTTTTTTTTTTATTTTTTTTTTAACATGTTTTGTCAAAATTAATACTCAGAATTGAGGGTTGTGGACATTTTCATGTTCATTGCAGGATTATCGTGTAATAGAATAAAAAAAAATATCTGTAAAAAAATTTGTTTTCGCTGCACTGAATGGATTTGAAGCTTCGCCATTTAAAAAATAAAATAAAAAATACATAGGGCATTGAAATGCTAATACGTGCTTTAAAATATTTAAAATTAGAATTACAATTATTCTAGATAGGATTTAAAATGTTTCAAATTTTCTCTGAAATGCAGAAAATTGGCATGCATTGTTTTAATTCATTAATAATTTGCATTCAAATATTTGAAAATTGCTATTTTTTAAACTTGTTAAAATACCATGAATTGTTTTTGAAATTGCACAGAAAAGCCTGGTATGTAAATTTGGCAATAAAAACCGTTTTGGACTTTTTTTCTTTTAAAGTAAATTGAGCTACCGTATTTTCCGGACTATAAATCACCCTTTTTTTCATAGTTTGGCAAGGGGTGGGACTTATACTCCGCAGCGACTTATATTAGAAATAAATTGAAATAAATACATTGTTAACCCTCCTGTTATGTTCATTTGTGAGGAACAGAGATGTGTTAAGTGTTAAGAGTATGTTAAGTGACTCAGAGAATCAGCAAACTTTCTTTTACAGAAAGATCTTGAAGGCTAACAACATAATATTCTATTTTCCAATGATTTCATAGATTCAGAAATGCAATAAAAATGACAACTGTTTCTACAAATACAGGATGAAAACAGAGTATTAGTTGGCCAATTATGCTTCATGAAAGGAATAAATAAATAAGTATGAGAAAGAACTACTGTGAAATTATGAGATAAACAGTCTGCTATGATTGTGTCATATGAGTTTGTGGAAGTTATTAGTTCTTGGTTTTAGATTTTGTCAAATAAATTTCCAGTCAAAGTGCGACTTATCTGTGTTTTTTTCTACTTTATAATGCATTTTTGGGCTGGTGCGACTTATAGTCCGGAAAATACGGTATTTTTTTTTTGCTTGGAATTACAGTTCATTAACTGAAATGTCCAAAACTTTGAGCAAAAAAAGTTGTGTTTTCTATTTTCTGTTCAGGACCTGGAGCTTCTTCCAGATGGAGACCTGACTCTGATCGGGGACAGAGGAGCCACTCTCAGCGGCGGGCAGAAGGCCCGGATCAACCTGGCCAGGTACGCAGTGTTCACAAGCTTTGGTTTGTCATTTCTGTGATATTTGACGTTTTCCTGCATGCGTTTAACACTTCACAAGAGGAAGATTGCAAGAGAGGATGAAGATGTACAAGCTAAATTAGTAGAGGAAAAGAAGAAAATGAGAAAAACATAGTTGCAGGTCCTGCAAGTATTAAGTTCTTTGGTAAAAAAAAAAAAAGAATTCAAATGTTTTTTTCCAGAAAGCCCCGCCTACATTTTTGTCAAAATTGGTTCCTAAAATGGATCCAGGACATCTTTTGCCAAAACTTCAACCAGTGAGACTCATAAGTTTTCCAGAGTCCTTGCTTTTCATGCAAGATATTCAAGCCTAAATTAAATACGTGTACAAACAAAGAAGTAAACAAGAATTAACGGCAAATCCATTCACACTTTAGTTTCCTAAAGTTCAGCCCAACGTTGATTTTCCACATCAAAATCTGCCTCAAACTAACTGGGATTTTCCAACATCGATTAATTTAATTTTAAAACGATTTTGTAATGGCATCGTTTAGTTTGATTGAATTAACAACATGCAGCTCTTTCATACCTGTGAAGCGGCTCTCTGTGGTTTTGTAAAATAACTATCGTGTTCTCAGAGTGTTGTGGTGTCTTTAACACTGTCAGGTAGTGCGAGCATGAAGAAGAGAGGAAGAAAGGGGGCGTGCCTGCAGCTGTGAACGCCGACCATAGTCTGTTAAGGGATAGAAAGTTCTTCTAAAAAAAGACAGTCAGTTGCGATCTCGTAGGGGACACATGAGCCCCCCCCCCCCCCCCAGGCTAAGACCACCCATTTCCGCGTTAAATTAATTAAATTTGCGTCAAGGCGCCCCCACTATCCTGTCACCTTGCTGCTACGATGACCGATTGTGGCGCTGTCTGTGAAGAACACGCTGGAGGGGGGGTTGAACGCAGGGGAAACCAACGAACAGGTAGAGAGGCGGTGATTCCAGACCCACTTATGATTCCAAACAAACTAACAGCTGCTTCCTGATAAAAATAGTTGTCATTCATAAAATGTATAGAATTTATTGGGTTTACTGGATTTAAAAAAAATAGTATATATAGAAAGGGAGTCTGCATCAAAGTGAATATGTTTCCATCATGTCACTCATCTTAACTCTGGGTGTTTGACAGACGGAAAAGTTCATTCAAAGTCGTGGGAAATGGACAAAAGATCAAAGGAAACATCACGCTCATAAAGAATAAAAATAATTAAAAGATATCATTATATAAATATCCTGACAGCATTTTGAATCAATACAAGTAAAAACTTTTTTTTTTCGAACACACCGAGTTCTGCGGCTCTCTGTGCTTTCATCTCAGTGGGAAACTGATTCAAATGGCTCCATGAGAGGTTCAGATCAATCTGGTTGGATAAACCAATTAATCGATTCATCATTACAACTCTTAATATATTAAGAAGAACGTGTTGATGTAGTTTGTTAAAATACCGTCGAAAAACAGAAATCTGACTATACGTCATTAAAAACAGTTGAACATGGTGTAACGTGTGTTTTCAGGGCGGTGTATCAGGATGCAGACGTCTATCTCCTGGATGATCCATTAAGTGCTGTGGATGCAGAGGTGGCAAAGCATCTGTTTGAACAGTGAGTGGGGAATATCTTTTTTGTAAGTAGGTTTCAACTGGCATTGTAAAAATAAGAGCGCTCCCTGCAGGCTGGAAAGCTACAGCTGCCCCATGTCAGTCAGCTCATGATTGGTTGAGATTTGACTAGTTTTGAAAAACCTTTTAAAAACATGTCGGATTTTGGTTTATTTCTTTATTATTTGTCAGTTTAAAGTCATTTTAGTGACCACCATGGGCTTATTCTATCATTGTTATAGGGCGACCAACAATTCTGTCCACCTGTTTAGGAACCAAAACCCCTGAACTTTAAAATATCTTTAAAATGAACCCTATAAAACAGAGTAAATGTAGTGAATAAAAATCCAAGTGATGACATTTTAATCCTTGTCTATATTTAGATTATTCCCCAAATTTAAGACTTAGAGGCAAAAACGGCAAAAAAAAAAACAGAAAATAGAATCAAAGGTGACCTTTCTCTGATCTGTGTTCTTGTGAACTTTAAGGGTCATCTATCTCTGTTGATAAATTATCTGGGTATCATCAGTTCAACTGTGAAATACCACATCTTTATCATAAAAGATAAGGTGTCTTCAAACGGATCATCCTAAACAATGAAGAACTCTTGAAAACAGATTTCAAAATGCAACTAAACACTTAAATAATCCACCGAGATGAGTGAGAGCTGAGGATGTAACCACAGCAGAGACGCCTTCAAGGCTCGTTACAGAACAAAGAAAAAACTGAATCCAGACTCCATCCAGGAGCTGGAAAAACGTGAAATAAAGACTTGTTTTTAGAAAACAGCTCATCTCTGCGTCCTTAAAACTTTCAGCCGCCTTAAGGGGATAGTAACTGTGCAAGAAATTGACGGGGTACGAACTAGTATAATACAGTCCTTTCTAGAGAATCCAGTTTCTTCACATTTCATCTCTGCGTCCTTAAAACTTTCAGCCGCCTTAAAGGGATAGTGACCAAAACATAATTCACAGCGTCTGTCCGTAGATGGATGTTTAGGAGTTGATATACGATACATGAACAATCAAAAACCGAAAGTAAATCTTGAAACGGATATCTAAAACACTCTTTTTGCAGACATAAGTTCTCCAAACATAAAAATGTGAATTGATTTCAGGAGTAATACAATGGTAAGATTAGGTTTTTCTGTCAAAAAGTGTTAAAAACTCAATGTTTTCCCTCCCAGAATCTGTTGTTTGAAGTGTTTTATGTTGGTGAACAGGTGTATCTGTGGTTTGCTGAAGAACAAGTGTTGCATCCTGGTTACACATCAGTTGCAGTTTCTGAGGACGGCTGACCAGATTTTGGTCCTCAGAGAGGTTTGTCCCTCCTTTTTCCTACTTTTCTGTGTTTTTGTCCTAAAGTAAAGTCCAGCTTAGTGGTTCTGAGGTTTCAGTCTCTTTATGACGCTCCTCGCAGGGTCACATCATGGCTCAGGGAACCTTCAGGGATCTGCAGAGGTCAGGCCTGGACATGGTGGCAGTGCTGGGACAGGATGAGGACCAGGATCAGACCCGATCGACGGAACCGGAAAAAGCTTCGCTGCACAGCCAGAGGACCAATGTCTCACTGGATTCCCACTGCTCCCGCAGCAGCCTGCTGCCCTCGGACAACTCCCCCGACCAGCTCCCTGTGGGTTCACGCAGATACACTTTATAACTAGCTCGCTGGTTTTCTATGGTTTCCACTCTTATCTTAAAGTTAATGTTAAATTAGGATTTACTGTAGCTTACTTGCTGTCAAACTCTGGATGGCTTGAAACACCCAAACAATGCTGCATTTACAACATCTAAACTTAACCAAAGAAATCCTTGCGGTGCGACGGTTTCCGTGTTCAGAGAGGACTTGTGTTTCCCAATTGACTTTCTCTGGAACTTTAGTTTCCCCTCAAAGTCCAAAAACACAAATGAAGTCTGTTTCAACTTCATTTGTGACAGCGGACTCTACGATGACCTTGAACGTACCATGCTTCAGAAAAATGTCCACATGTTGGCCAGTCAGAGATGTTTTGAGGAGGCTTCCATTAATACTTCTGAGGGACGTAGATAATGGTTATGTTGCCTCCGTCCGAAAATATTAGCACGGAATTACAGACAAACAACTCCTATTCACTTCAGTAAAATATGTTTTAAGTCCCAAATTTGTGAGAACTAGCAAAGACCTAATAACGAAATAAAAATCATCATTTTTTTAAGCTTTGGGTAACCATCTTAAAGGACAAAAACTGCCTTATATCTGCAAATGAGCTTTAAATTCTAAACACCGTTTATGACTCATTATTTATTAACGACTTCAGCCTCCAGGGATGTTCATTTGTTTGTTTTGCAGGTTGAACCGGTTCGCACCGTTGCCGAGGAGACTCGAGCCGAGGGAAATGTCGGCGGCCATATTTACCTGAAGTATTTCACTGCGGGCTGCAACCCTCTGGGTTTAGTAGCGATCGTCCTGCTGAGCATTATTGCAGAGGTACGCAGCGATTAATCATATCATATATAAGAGTTAACTCTTTACGTCACTCAGACTTTGATTGCATTCACAGCAACTCTGGAACTCAGCTACACATCAGTCAGGTTAGAAGCGTTAGCTGCTTTAGCGTATTTACAATCCCTGTAACTCAAGACACCGCTAAACGTTGGCCGCGTTAGCATATTCACAATTACACCGAACCTTGTTTGCAACAGAATTGAACCATATCCTTATATCCTTAAGGATTATAAGGTGTGTTTTTCAGTTTTTTTTCTAAATGAAGCCAGAAAATACGGTCATCTGAAGCATCTTTACCATTTTGTGATTTGAAAATACGACCCAATAGAAATAAGTGGGATTAATAGGGAGTAGACCCTCACAGTCTGTGCTCATTTGACACTTTTTTATGGGGGGGGGTTCCATTCAAAGACTTGGTGTTGAGGTTTAATTTTAGTGTTTGTTGAATGCTCAATGATTTACATAAAGGAACTTTTTTGTAACAAGCCACCTCCCACCTGACTTTTGATTTCAAACTGGGCTCAGTACGGAAGTGTTCCAACAGTGTTTTAGTGATGTCACATCCTGGCAAATAATGGAAAAAGTCGGCTCAAAAAAAGTTGTGCGTTGACCTCTGTTCACAACAAAATGGATCAAGTGTATTTCTGGGGGGGGTTGGGGGCAAATGTCACATTTTCCTCTGAATAAATTCATCTTCTCCTGTTTCCGTAGGTGGCTTATATTCTTCAGGACTGGTGGCTGGTTTACTGGTGAGCTCTTCTGTGAAGCTTCTGCTTCCACTTGGGAAGAATAAAAATGACCTTTTCCGCTCCGTCAGGTCAAAGGAGGAGTTCTCCAACAGCACAGACAGTCCAGTCAGTATAGAAAACGGGATCAACGTGACTCGCTCCGACGGTTTTAACCTCACCTTCTACCTCGGCGTGTACTCAGGTAACCTTTCTCCTCTGGGCGGTGCGTTTGAGTTCAGTCCCGTTCAAACGGGCGCTCTGGTGTTCATCTGCGTTCTCCTGCAGGTTTGACCGCAGCTGCTGTGGTCTTTGGTTTCATCAGGAGTTTGGTCATTTTCCACAGCTTGGTGAAGTCGGCGCAGATGCTGCACAACGGCATGTTCGGCGCCGTCCTCCGCACTCACGTCCGCTTCTTTGACGTCAACCCCATCGGTGAGTCCGGCTCAGCGATAGCCGTGCCAAAAAAAACGAAAAAAAGTTTCTAAAGGTTTTCATTCCTTCAGGAAGAGTTCTCAACAGGTTCTCCAAAGACATCGGTCAGATGGACTCCATGCTCCCCATCACCTTCGTGGACTTTTATCAAGTATGAGGCTGTCTGAGCCTTAAAGCCAGCCCTGATTTCATCTTCCTGCTAACGATGTGGTGTTTTCTCAGCTCTTCTTACAGAATGCCGGCGTTGTTGCGGTGGCGGCCTCAGTGATTCCCCTCATCCTGGTCCCCGTCATCCCTCTGCTCCTCTTCTTTCTCTACTTGAGGCGCTACTATCTGCACACATCGCGTGACATCAAACGCCTGGAGTCAACAAGTACGTCCAGACGCTCAGATCAGGCGTTCCAAGAAAAAACGTTTTAAAACAAGTCAGTTTTTGTTTCTTCCGGCAGCTCGGAGTCCGGTTTTCTCCCACCTGTCCTCGTCCCTTCAGGGTCTGTGGACCATCCGAGCCTTCAGAGCTGAGGAGAGGCTCCGGAAGGTCTTTGATGCCCACCAGGACCGACATTCAGGTTCCCTGCTTTCCTTTCCCTTATTCCCCACTGAGTTTGGGAGGAGACGCTTCGACAATCCTCTCTGTTCTTCTGCTTTCAGAGGCGTGGTTTCTGTTCCTCATGATCTCCCGCTGGTTTGCTCTGAGACTCGACAGCATTTGCTCCATTTTCATCACCTTCACCACATTCGGATGCATCCTATTCAGAGACGGTGAGGAGAACCTCTAGGTTTTATTTGGACTAGAAGGTTCCTGTGGACAGACATCTTGATTCTGTTAGATTCCTGAAAAATGCATCAAATGATTTTTTTCTTTCCTTGTTAAATCTCAGCATAAACCCTTTTTATGTGGCAACGTTCAACGTTTAAATCACTACTTGTATGAAAACCTCTGTACAGTCCCCACTTTATTCATCTTTTGATCTATTTTCATAGCGTTCCCAGTGGTCTTTTCAGTATAATTGTCATTTTCTAGGACCTAGTTTCTGCAGAGGGGCAGGAGTTTATTTGAAATTCACCTCTGAGTTCTGGGCGGGACTGTTGGTGTGGAGCAACCCTACCCCCCTTTTCCTCCCCATCGCTGAGAGCTTTCAGTTCACATAATCTCCCGCTAGCTTACAGCCCCTCACACCCCAACCTAAACTAAAATGGCGAGCAACATCTGAGCCATCCAACCATAAAAGCTCAGACGAGGAAAACAAAGACCTACATGGATCGATTTGTCTACAAGTGGAAGCATCGGAATGGAGCATAGCAGGAAGATTGTGGCCCTAGATCCCAAATAAGATCATTTTTCAAGAGGTCAAAAGCTCAGAAATGGCCCTTATTTTTCTTTATATGTCTTCCATCATCAGAAAATGCCATAAGAACACGTAAAAACACAATTTTCATCAAAGTGGGCCTCATATTGTGTTGATATTGATTTAGATCAAATAACACCATGAATGTTTTTATATGAATTGAGCAGGTTTATACATTTAGCTGTGAGACTGGATTTGAATCCTAACCAAGGCTTTTTTCGGCACACTTTTGAAAAATGTCTCAAACTTTGCAGCTGAATGTTCCTGTGCTTTGGTCTTAAAAAATGTCAAAAGGAAAGAAAAAAAAGTGCATGTTCTCCTGGTGGGATTCCACCCACGAAGGGGGTTGCTCCACACCAACATTCACGCCCATTACTCAGAGGCAAGCGAGGAAAGGGATTTAGGAAGTTCAGAAGAGAACATCACATACAGGTTTTCAATGTCAATGTTAAAAAAAGATGTAACATTTTGTGACATTTTACATTTTAGCAACTATTTTTTTTTGCATGTTTCTGAATCAAATCACAAATTGGAGGGGAAAAAATCCTCTTATACGGTAAAAGCCTCTGACCAACTGTAAAGCACGGCAGTGGAAAGTTCATAATCAGGGCCTGTTTTGCAGCAACATGACCCAAACATTGAGCAGGTGTTGATTTGATTGCAAACTTTCTGGACCAGAAAATCTAAAGAAAACCGGTTTGGGCCAAAAGCACAGGCAGGAGGTCCGAAGGCTTGGTTCCCCCGAGCGTTGCAGCATATGGCGTTACATGGCTGCCATTAATTGAACGAGCGCCATGAAACGCCATAGATGCAGATCTTGTGGTTCCATGATTGAAATTTCCGTGTAAGCCTTTAGAATTTTAGTAAATCTGACGGCTAATAAACGTCCACCGTCAAATACTTTAGCCTTTTAACAAACAAAGTACTATTGGTTTAAATGTTAGATTTCGGACGTCGTTGGATTTAAGAATTTCACTTTACATTAGATTTTTTTTTTTAAGTGGATAAAGGTAGTCTGCCATCTCTTGGTGGGTGGAGTCTCCCTGCCCCAGGTGGAGGAGTTTAAATATCTGGGGGTCTTGTTCACGAGTGAGGATAGACCGGAGCGTAAGATCGACAGGCGGTTCGGAGCGGCGTCCGTAGTTATGCGGTCGCTGTATCGGTCCGTTGTGGTGAAGAGAGAGCTGAGCCGAAAAGCAAAGCTCTCAATTTACCGGTTGATTTTGCGTTCCAATACTCACCTAGAAAAGCCCCTTAGCTCAGCCACCCGCTGTGAGCTCGGAGTAGAACCGCTTCTCCTCCACATCGAAGAGAACCAGTTGAGGTGGCTCGGGCATCTAGTCCTGGAGGCCTCCCTGGAGAGGTGTTCCGGGCATGTCCCACCCGGCGGAGGCCCCGGGGAAGACCCAGGACACGCTGCAGAGATTACATCTCTCGGCTGGCCTGGGAACGCCTCGGGGTTCCCCCAGAGGAGCTGGAGGAAGTGGCTGGGGCGAGGGAAGTCTGGGCATCTCTGCTTAGACTGCTGCCCCCGCGACCCGGTTCCGGATAAGCGGAGGAAGATGGATGGATGGAAGTGGAGAAGCTCTCTTTGATGGAGTCAAAAAAAAAGGCAGACTTTTTCTATTGAGTCGTTTTTATCAACATTCAGGTGAAAGTGGGCGGGGCTTAAGAGAAGCAGGAAAAGCTTTGAAGTTAAAAAACTGAAAGAATCTACAAAAATGAAAGAAAAACATGCACTTGAGAAACTAGATTTGGTGCTTCATGTTCCCAGGTTTGGAGGCGGGGCAAGTGGGCCTGGTTCTGACGTATGCTGTCACACTGGTTGGAAACTTTCAGTGGACGGTGAGACAGAGCGCTGAGGTGGAGAACATGGTAAGCTCAGTGAGGTTTCTCACATATTTCCTGTCAGAATGTTCCGCTCTTTGCTTTGATCAGAAGATAATCCTGAGGTTCTGGTCCTGAAAGTCCAGCTTTGATAAAACATCATACGGTTGGAACCTGGTAAACTGCTCCGCCTGGACGGCTCTAATTGGACCAGAGAAAAGTTGATTTTGAGACTCGATGAACTCACTGGGAGCATTTTTTTTTAAAAAAGCAACCCTGTGTTTCCAGATGACGTCGGTGGAGAGGGTGGTGGAGTACACCGAGCTGGAGAGCGAAGCAGCCTGGGAAACCCAGACGCGTCCTCCACCCGATTGGCCGAGCCAAGGAATGGTGTCCTTCAACCGGGTGAACTTTTCCCACAGTCCAGACGGGCCTCTGGTCCTCAAAGACATCAGCGCCATCTTCCAAGCCAGCGAGAAGGTAAAGAACCGGCTGGAATAAAATCCTGTTATAACAAACATTTGGGTGGAGTTCTGGATAAACTAAAAGGGGGTTTGGTTTCTTTTGGAGTCAGGTGGGTGTTGTTGGGAGAACAGGAGCTGGGAAAAGCTCCCTGATCTCAGCTCTGTTCCGCCTGGCTGAACCTCAAGGAGAGATCTACATCGACGGCGTTCTGACCTCTGAGATCGGCCTCCACGACCTGCGCCAGAAGATGTCCATCATTCCTCAAGTACGTAGAGTATCCTCACTTATACACTTAAGACAAAGAAGACTAAAAACCAGGAGAAATTATATAAATGTGGAAGCAAACATCCTCGTCCTGACAGGAGTACCTCAGGGCTTTACTCTTAGACCCTTAAGTTTACTGCTATGTTGGGCTAAATCCTCTAAAACTCCAATGCAGATGATTCTCCACTCTAATTATGGAGAAAGCAACTGAACCTGCAGCAGAAATTTACAAAGACCAGTTCATGAACTATTTAGGCAAAGCAATCTGTCCTGATGAGTCCAGAGTATTTCACTGTCAGTGAAATAATAAAAAAAAAAAACTAGAATCTTATATATTTTTTAAAACTAAATGAAACACGGTGGGGGGAGTATCATCATAAGTCTTTGAGTCATCACATTGAACTTCAGACTTCACAAGACAGATCAGTTCTGTGATCTTCAGATCAGTTTATACAGAAATATCTGATAAACGCTGCCCCCCACCCAACTCCTTCTCTCTGTCCAGGACCCGGTTCTCTTCACCGACACTGTGAGGAAGAACCTGGACCCGTTCAGCCAGCACACCGATGAAGCTCTGTGGCAGGCCCTCCAGGAGGCGAGTACCCTCTTCTTCCCCACATGGCCGCAGAACTGAGGGGGGGGGGCTTCACCTCCGTGTTCCACCCTGCAGGTGCAGCTGAAGTCTGCGGTGGAGGAGCTGCCCCAGAAGCTGGAGACGGTTCTGGCCGAGTCCGGCTCCAACTTCAGCGTGGGTCAGAGGCAGCTGGTGTGTTTGGCCCGAGCCGTCTTGAGGAAGAACCGCATCCTAATCATCGACGAGGCCACGGCCAACGTGGACCCGAGGTGAGATTCACACCCAGATGCAGTTCCTCGCATCACCACTAGGGGGCTCACTCACTGAATCAATGTTCAGGACTACAGTTTGATGCTCATTGAAATAGAAAAAACTAAAAACTGTTTTTAAAGATTTCAGATTTTTATCAAATGTGTTTAACTGATTAGATAAATTAATATTTAAAATAATACCTTAAACACACTGATTTTTAAAATATTTCACACTGTATTTTTATACATTTATTTAAAAAAAAATTATTATTCGTTTTCTGAACGTTTCTTTTTTGGTCTGTAATTTTTGTCCGTATTTGCAAAAATATTTATTTTAAGCTGTTTTTAGAATTTCTTTAGCATTTTAGCATAATTTAATTTTATTTGAATTTTTCTAACAATTTTAAAAATTATTTCAGATGTATTTTGATTCACATCTGGAACATTTTGCATTAATTTGATTTCTTTAAATTCTTTTGGGTTTTTGTCAAAATTTCTGATAGTTTCTTTACAGAAAATACAGTTTTTCAATAATTTTCGCTTCAGCGTTTAATTTTGATCCAACATGTTTCAGTATCTTCCTCATGTCATGGCGACAATTGGCCACCAGGTGTCACTGTTTCTAAAATTAAAACCACAAAGTTTCATCTTGTTGTCACTAGTTTACTATTAAAAGCAGCATTTATGGGATTAAAAGTCATAAAAACATTTATAAAACTTGTTATTTAATAAGTATTCTTATGGAAAATTTACCATAAAGCAATGATTTCAAAAAGTATAAAACCTTTTTTTATGTATGTTTTGGGCTCAACGCATTCTTATGTATTTTCTAAAGAGGGCGTGGTCTGAACCAATGATGCCTGTGATTTTCGTTTTCTTGCTTGGTTTCAGGACGGACGAGTTGATCCAAAAAACCATCCGGGAGAAATTCAGAGCGTGCACCGTGATCACCATCGCTCACCGCCTCAACACCATCATCGACAGCGACCGCATATTGGTGACTCCTCCCACTGCAGCTTGTCTAGCTCAAACTCCGCCCACTTTGGTGCTAAAATAATGCTTTTGTTTGGTTCCAAGGTGCTGGACAGTGGCTGCATCCAGGAATTAGACCGACCCTTCACCCTGCTGCAGAACAAAGAGGGAGCTCTGTACAAGCTGGTGCAGCAGACGGGCCGGGCGGAGGCAGCAGCCCTGCTGGAGGCCGCCAGACAGGTGAGGGGAAAACCCCACCCCCTAATGGAAGAGCTCCACCCCTCTCCCATTGTGGGGAAACTAAAACTATGTTTTCCTGATGTTCTTGAAGGCAGCACAGAGAGCAGAGCCATCCTGATCGGCTGCAGACTTTGAACACAGGTGAGGCGGGAACAAGGCGGAGCCTCCAAACTGACGGATTTCACGCTCCAGAAACGGCTTTCAGTGAAATGAACTCATGATTTAAATGTTTTTAATGAAACACAAAGATGGAAAAAAATTCTTAAAAAGTCTAATTTATTTTGAGTTTTTTTATAAATATTTGTATGAAGAGTTTTTGAGTCTTCAGCTGCTTCAAAAACACATAAAGTCCAAAAACTGAAATGTTTGTTTAGAGCAGCAAAGTATTTACAGAAACAAACTCTTCATCCTCTCAACAACGCTCGCCTGTGAGGAAGAGGAGAACTCTTCAGCTCCATTTCTCCCTCTGGCTGGTGTTCGATGCCGGCTGTGGGGTAGCGTCCCAGCAGCAGGGAAGTGCTTCCATCTGAGACTGGACCCGCTCGGGCCGGACTCCTCCGTTCTGAGCCGTCTCTGCGTGTACGTTGGCCGGCGCGGCGGGACGTTGGCTGCTGTTGAAAGCCTGCAGGAGGAAAGGCCCGGTTTGGTTCTGCCAGAACTTCAGATCCTCTGAGGTGTCTCCTGTGGAACTGACCTGTTTGGCTGCTTCATGTAAAGCTGCAGCTTCCTGTTTGCCCGTCTGCTGAACCATCTTGAAGAAGATGCCGTCTGGATCCTGCAGCAGCACCAAGGGTTCTGCAAAGGCCCGGATCCGACCGGCATCCAGAACCTGCAACAGACACCAGCATCCAACTGACTAATAAAGTTGTTTTGTTTAGAGCCTCCGTCTCTTATTTGTCTCAATATACATCTTTGTAATATATCATTTATTTCTGCTCAAATGAAGCAATAAAAGTATGAAATAAAGGTTGAAACATCTTCACTAATGAAGCTTTTCCTGCTTTTCTGGATCAGAGAAGCAGGAAGGAAAAACTGATGAAGATCTAGCAAACCACTAAACTGATGAAGATCTAGATATCGACTAAACTGATGAAGATCTTTAGAATTTCAATCCAGTTTGATGAAGAGGAGGATGTTGATCTAATGATTGTCTTCATCAGACCTTCATCTTCACTCTGCTGTTCAGCCACTAAGATGATTGGTGGATGATGTTCATGTCTGAGTTTCCTCCCTACATCTGAATGAGGATCTGCTGCTGTGATGCAGACAGAGCGGCTCAGTGGAAACACGTCTGACCACTAAAGTGGAAGTTTGAGGGTTCAAATCCCACCAAGGATATTTGTTGATAAACTCAGCAGTTTATTTAGAGTGTAGATAATCTTCACCTTAAATCAGAGACGAGCTGCATCAATGAAGAGGAACAAGCAGCTCAGTGGTAAAGACTTGAGCTCATAGGCACAAGGTTTAGGGTTCAAATCCCAGTTAGTTTCTTTGTAGTTTTCTTCAGAGTGTAGAACGTCTCCACTTTAAATGAGAGATGAGCTGCTGATCTGACACAAGCAGAACAGCTCAGTGGTAATGACTTGGTCTCACTAGCAGATGAGTGAGGGTTCAATTCCCATCAAATGTATTTGTAACTGACAGCTGATAGTCTTTTCAGAGTCTGGAACGTCTTCTCCTCATAAGAACAACGAGCTGCTGTTCTGCTGCAGACATGATGGCTCAGAGGAAAACCATCTGCCCATCAAAGTAAAAGGTTCAGGGTTCAAATCTGGCTACGTATCTTTGTAATTAGTCTGATTTTTATTCCACTATGTAGAAAGTCTTCACCTCAAAAGACAAAACTAGCTGCTGTTCTAGTCTAGGTAGTATAGCACAGTGGTAGAGAAGAGGTTATTAATGTGGGAGGGTGCAGGTTCAATTTCCAACTTGTGACAGAGGCAGTAACTTACCTCTGTCAGATTCAAGATAATTAAGTCAGTGTAGTTAGTAAAGGTCAAGGAAATGGGAGAAAGCAGCAGAAGCTAGAAAAGGTTGTAGGATAGAGACAGATCAGGTGAAGAAGAGGGACAGGAGGAAGGAAGAGAGGCTGGTCACAAAAAAGACAAATGGAAGAGAAATGAAATATGTGGCCAGCCTCTCAGGGGTAAGATGAATGAAGAGAGAGGAAGACAGAATAATTTTAACAGAAAAATGGTTAGAAACAAAATTGTTTTTGTGTATTCAGAGGTCCTAGGTAAGGTTTGTAGTTTTAATATTTCAGCAAGCTGTTACTGTCTTTCTGTTACTTCATTCACTACCATTCTTTGCTACTGCCTTGCACTCATTGGAGACTGGCCACATTTCTTTTCAACCTCTTCTTTACCTCCTTTTTGTAGCCAGTCTCCAACCACCTGCCACTCCCTTTCCTCCCTGTCTACATTCTTACTCCCTGCACAATCTTAACCTAAGTTCCTCCTGAATTTTCTATTAATACTCTCATACTGTCTTCCTGTTTACTCATGTTAAGTCCACCTTGTTTCTATCTGACAGATGTAAGTTACTGCCTCTGTCTCAAGTTGGGAATTGAACCTGCACTCTCCTGCTTGTTAATAACCTGCTCTCTACCACTGTGCTATTCTACCTAGACTCAAACGGCAGCTCATCGTTCTAATGAGGTGAAGACGTTCTACATTGTGGAAAAACTATTTGATTGATTACTAAGATACATAGCAGAATTTGAACCCTCAACATTTTGCTTACAGGTCAGGTGTTTTTCCACTGAGCCATCATGTCTGCAGCAGAACAGCAGCTCGTTGTTCTTATGAGGTGAAAATGTTCCAGAGTCTGAAAAAACTGTTATTTTATCTAGAAAGATGTTCAGTGGGAATTGAACCCTCAGGCTTTTGCTCCCAGGAGCAAGTCATTACCACTGAGCAGTTCTGTTTGCAGCAGCCCAGTTGTTCGTCTCTCTTTTGAAGTGAAAAGGTTCTACACTCTGGAAAAAAAACCTTTGATTAAAAACTAATTGGGATTTGAACCCTCAACCTTGTGTCTATGAGTTCAAGTCATTACCACTAAAATGCTTTGTCTGCTTCAGTGCTGCAGCTCATCTCTGATTTAACGTGAAGATGATCTACACCCTAAAAAACCTTTTTATTTCTACGATACTTTGTGGGACTTGAACGGTCTATATTTTATTTAGAGGTCAGCCATTCCACCACAGAGCCGTCCTGTCTGCATTAGATCAGCAGTTCATCGTTCTAATGAGGTGAAGATGTTCCACACTCCAATATATTTGGTAAAATGTATAACAAGATTTGAACCCTCAACCACGTGTCTATGAGTTCTAGTCATTACCACTGAGCTGCTATGTCTGCTTCAGTGCTGCAGCTCGTCTCTGATTTAAGATGAAGATGATCTACACTCTAAAAGAACTGCTGAGTTCACAAACAAATATCCTTGGTGGGATTTGAACTCTTACACTTACACTTTAGTGGTCAGACGTGTTTCCATTGAGCCACTCTGTTCAATGGAAGAGAGGAAACTCAGACATGAACATCATCCACCAGTCATCTTAGTGGCTGTACAGCAGCGTTTGTCTCTGCAGCAGAGCGCAGGTTCAAATCCCAAACACTGACTGAAGCTCTCTGATCCACCATGAAGACACAAAATAAACCAGAAAAGTCATCAGATGTGTGCTGCAGGTGAAGATGATGTGAGGAAGATGAAGGTCTGCAACCATTAGATCAACATCCTCCTCTTCACCAAACTGGATTGAAATTCTAAAGCTCTTCATCAGTTTTAGTCAGACAACTCTTGCAGTAAGAAATATTTATTTGACATACTTAATTTTCACATTCTTTAAGTTGGCATTCACATCTTTTCGTTTGGCATAAGGCGCCGTTCAATTCCATGAGAAATTTCCATAAAACTTTCGGGTAACAAAACCCCCCTTTACGGAGCCCACAGGTGGAAGCCGGGGAGGAGGGAGGGGCGAGGAATGAGCGCTGAAGGTAAGAAAGGATGAACAACGGCACACCTGGGCTTAAATAGGACGCTGAGCAGGTGAATTAATTGACTGAACCGCCCTAGGGTATTAACCTGTAAAACACTGCCGAGTGCCTGCCTGAAAATACGACAAGTCGTCATTTCAGTCAGACAACTCTTGTAGTAAGAAATATTTATTTGACATACTTAATTTTCACATTCTTTATTTTTTTTTTTTTTTCTAACTTGTCCTGTCCAACAGCTGGGCAGACAGATGAGAGCTGAGGGCCTCTTGTGTTGGACAGATTTTACTTTAACAAGAGGGGTTATTAATCTTCAGACAAACCAAAGGTATGTCTGAATAAACCCCTTTTGTAATTGAGGCCAAACTTTATTAATTTCAATCATGTCTGAAAATCTTTGGTGTTGGACCGGACGGAAAAGGAAAGAGGGGAAGAAGAGAGAGGGACGATAGAGAGAGGGGGGGTAGGGGGTGATAATAGGAGGGGAAGGGGGATAAGACCATGAAGCAGCATAAAGCAACAAGTTTACTGGTTGTTAATCATTATGGTAAGGTTCAAATGTAGTACAATAAGGACGGAGCCTGTCCACACACACACTCAAATGTTATAAACACACCTGCTAGCTGCAAAAAATGTCCACCTGTCGACATATATACAAACCAGATAGTGTTCACACGCATACTTTAAAACCAACTAGTGTGAAATATTTCAGTCATTCAGTCATGCAAACTGTTAGTGCAAAGGTGAGCTAACACCTGTGCTCAGGTGAGTGTTTATGTTCTTCTAAAATGGATGGTGGAACGTGGAAAGAAGGAGGGAGAGTGCCCAGCCATCCCCACCCCAAGACCCCCACCGCAGCAGCAGCGGCAGCCGGAATCCCCCTAACGCCACACGGGAACCGGCAGGGAACAACCGCCGCCCGGGCGACCAAGCCCGCCACCCAGGCCAGGGCCAGCAGGACCGCCGCAAGGCCCCCAGAGCCAGAGAGCAGGGAAGCACGGAGGGAGAGAGAGCGCCGCCCCAGCCCAACCATTCTTTAAGTTGGCATTCACATCTTTTTCGTTTGGCATAAGGCTCCGTTCAATTCCATGAGAAATTTCCATAAAACTTTCGGGTAACAAAACCCCCAACACCAAAATCATCCAGAAGAAGAAAAAAAATGTGAATGTATAATCAGTGTGTAATAAGCTGAGGTGTGATTTCGGCGGTATTCCATTTTCATTTAATTTCATTTCCCAGTATGACTGCTATGTGTGACCCGGCACCATTGACCATAGGGCCGCCCCCGTTCGTGGAAACCACTAGAGGAACATACTATCTGAAAGAGAGAAGGAAGAAATAAAAGGGGAGCCAACATAAGAATTACTCATACCTGATCTTAGAATGTAAAGCCCACGTCCGTAAAACGCTGTGCAAACTATAATTTAAACCGCCAAAAAACAGCCTGTATGAGACACTAACTTAACATCCAATCCAATGCTTCCAATGGCATATTATGACATGCTTAAGTAACATCCATTATTCAAACTTCCATTAAACTAAGAACAAGCTTGACGGCCATAAACTTCTTCCATTTTGGCACTTTATTACGAGCTTGAGTGACATCCATTATTTCGCAGCTCCCAACGACAGTACTACGAACGAGCTTAATGGCCATAATTTTCTCCATTTGGCATACCAATTATACACGCTCAAGGAACATCCATTTAATTGAGGTTCCATCTAAATATTAAGAACGAGCTCAACGGCCATAATTACTATGGGTCATTGGCATACTTCAAACATAAATGAGCTTAAGAACCAAAATCGAGCTCCAGCGCATACTATGATACAACTTAGAACATCCTAAATTTTGAGGCTTCCACCTGGCAATATTTTTTTTTAACATCTATAATTGAAGAATTTACATTCATTCTGCTGTTGAGATTGATTGATTGATTGATTGATTGATTGATTGATTGATTGATTGATTGTCATTGGAATGCAGAGGAGGTCCACCACCCCTTCACTTTCAGTGCAGCAATCGGTACGTCGAGCAGTCATCATTGCAGCACCAGATCAAAGAATGCAGCGGTGACATCATTTGCTGGAAAGGGAGAAGCTGATTGGGGCATAGGGGTTCGCAGGCTCAGGATGCGAAGCATAGATAAAGACAAAAGCAGTATTAGTCTCGGCAAAGAATATATAAATAACCCAGAAACTGATCAGTTTCAAAATGCTTGAGATAAATGGAATAACAGTGCTTTTAAAGAACAAATCTGAGAAAGTGAAATTTAGTAGATAGTTAAGGTAAAGACCCATTGTGGATCTATCGCACCCTAGAAACCACCATAATTACAAATTCCAACAGTGAAATGATAATGAAATATATAACCTGAACGAACTCTTAACACCAATTTTATATATACTCCAATGATAAGAGAAGTAACCTTTGACAGTTTCAGAGGGACGCACCTTCAGAAGGTCATCGAGGAGCAGGCGATGGTAAGAGTAACCAAAGAGATTTGTAGATGAGGAAGGTCAACATCCCACGTAGCAAAGGATTGCAGCTCGGCTGGATTTGATGCTTTGTATTTGATATTAGTGGTTCTCAAATTGGTGGACAACAAAGCACAGACTACTGAAATTTTAATTAGCCAAGGGCATCTGGATACTGCAAAAGAGAACTTGAGAGCCATGAGGGATCATAGGTTTTGATAGTATTTTTGCTATACTGAACCTTAAGCATTTAGAGGCGGAGTATAACAAGCCTCTAAATGGGGATGCATCTAGCAGAGTGTCATCTGCTTAAGCAAGGCAGATAGAAGACTGGCTTGTGGACACAAGATTTAACTTTTGAACTAAGCTTGAGAGCGCAGTGATATATTTCCTACGGTCAGGGTATAAATTGCTCATGGTGTTATTTAAACATTAACCAAGTCCACCGATGACACAATACTATCATCTCACTATTGAAACAGCCTTAATATAATCTCCAAGGCTGAAATCTCTCCTAACTTCACGACCCCTTAAAAACCGTCAGAGCTGTGGATTCTGGCGGCCGGACAAACACAAACCACTCTTCTTAAATCCTTTTCCCCAAAACCAGAGGGCACCGCCTCAGAAGAACAAGTGGAGGGAGCCTGAAGACACGACAGTCATTACCATAACAAAACCACTCCAAGCATAGAGATGCTTTCCCTCTCTATGTTCCATAGCATTTAATCCAAGATCAAACACAAAACACGAAAATCCAGAACAGGAACACTAGGCCCAGGATTGAACTACCCACACAAGAGAACACAAAGAACACAAGATGAACGGATGACCGTGGGACCAAAGCCACAGCAAATTTCAGGTGGCCCAATCATATTCAACCAAAGAATGAATAAACAACACACTGCACAAAAGCTATAGATGACATAATGTGGAGAGGCAATCATCAATGAACCATCCAGATCCATAGAAGAAAATTATAAATCTGGGTGGAGGACCATACATTATAGACAACGTGGAAACCCAGATTCGAAAATAATTTTTTTGCCATAGAGATGCGCATAAGACCTGGGACACAGAGGAAAATTGACCACCAAGAAATCATCAATAACACGCAAAATGAAGAGGAACCCATCGCCTACGAATATCGAGTACAGGGCTTCTGATAATAAAGTCGATATTATCAGGACTGCCACGACAGCTGAAAGGTAAACCGACAAACACTTCGAGCGCCAACTGAATGCCAAAAGATGCCACTGAGAGGCATAGAGGCAGAACAGTGAGAATATCAGCGATAACAGTCATCCTCAGCCTTATATCGCGGTCGGAGGAAAATCGTGGTGACAGCATGGGCAGCTGAAGAAAATAATACTAATCCTGAAGGCGCATAAGGGAACAGGCCACTGATGCCCAGAAAGATGAACTGCGAGGCGCCGCAGTTCATCAGGTCCAAACAGGTCCAAATCACGTCACGTCACACACTCACTAATGCGGCCGGCGCAAGTCCCCGAAGCCAGGGCAGGACCCACTGGGGTGCACAGAGCGGGGAAAAACAGGCGGAGCAGAACCAGATGCAGAACGTGCAGGGGCAACGAACGAGGATCGTAAGTAAATCAAAATGAGTTATAGACGCTGCATAAAAGAGACCAATCATTGGGAAATTGTCCACAGAGTAGAGACGGGTCCAAGAGAGACTGATTCACATGCTGACTAACCAGCAGCTACAACAACGAAGAAAATAAACAGAAGAACCGCCATAATAATAAAGCCAGCATCAAATTAAAGATAGTCAATATTCACATTCAGCTCTCAAAGAACAAAACAGCAACAGAGAAAATGCCAAAAGCCACAACAAATTCAGCCAGCATGAGAAACCAGTCCAGACGAGGACCGCCAGCCTTCACAACAACAGAAAAGACCCCACAAGCCCTGAAACAATAACCGGACGACGCAGAACTACAAAGCAGAAAATGAACCAGAAGTGCACCATGAAGCGGACCATGAGTCAAAAACTACAAGTCCCAGGGTCCTTAGGGGCGTGACGTCACCGATTACCGGGTAAACAGGAAGCAAGAAGCCTTAGAAAAAACAACACGGGAAAAGAACCGCATGCCGCTCACCGTAGAAATTCTGCTAACCACGGCAGACGAGAAGACCCGGACAGCTCCTGATCGGGCACCACGGACAACCCGAACACCGCGGCAAGCACACCCCCTGCAGATACTTGCGACCGCGGCGACACGAACGCGCTGGGCCCCATCTTCCGCCGACTGAATCCCTGCAAGAGGAGAGCAGACGGGGCGAAACGAAGACCCCACATCAGAAAAATGGGGACCATCCATCCGAAGGACGGGGGGAATACAGCAAGATGCCGAAAGAGAATGAGACCCGCGGGCACGGAGGCCGGCGAAGAATGAACGCTGAAGGTAAGAAAGAGAATGAACAACGGCGCACCTGGGCTTAAATAGGACGCTGAGCAGGTGAGTTAATTGACTGAACTGCCCTAGGGTAGTTACCTGTAAAACACTGCTGCGTGTGTCTGCCTGAAAATACGACAAGTCGTCATTGAGTGATTTGCTAGATCTTCATCAGTTTAGTCGTTATCTAGATCTTCATCAGTTTAGTGGTTTGCTAGATCATCAGTTTTTTCTTCCTGCTTCTCTGATCCAGAAAAGCAGGAAAAGCTTCATTAGTGAAGATGTTTCAACCTTTATTTCATACTTTTATTGCTTCATTTGAGCAGAAATAAATGATATATTACAAAGATGTTTATTGAGACAAATAAGAGACGGAGGCTCTAAAAAAAACAACTTTATTAGTCAGTTGGATGCTGGTGTCTGTTGCAGGTTCTGGATGC